>CM031242.1:957927399-958397399 GCA_018340775.1 Taxus wallichiana var. yunnanensis | reverse complement strand
CCAAACGCTTATTCAATGTTTAAAATTTACCCTTGCTACACAAGTGAATCTAACGTGATGTCAAGATGAAATCTTAGGATTAAGGGAGACTTAGATTCAAGATAGATTTTTCCCAAAACATTCTTCGATCACGGTATAGTTATTTCCCTACCATAGTTATTATAGTTCAATAACTTGTTGAATTCCATATATATATATATATATATTTTCTTGAAGTTTGATCACACCAAGGCAATTCATATTCTTTGTAACACATGAAAATGTTTAATTAAGTTATAAGGAATCCAAGAGTGACATTATTCCTAACCTCAAATCTTGTTTTACTCTTATATGATTTACTCTTACATCGCACTATGGTCTCATTATTAGCATAGTTTTATAACGAAAGAGTTACGAAGTATTTGTCTAACATCTTGAAGAGGTACATGATTGGAAGAATTATAAACTATACATGAACCACAAGTGATTTGTGTTCAAGGAAAGATCCCATGTTTCTACTTACTCCATAAATGGTAAGGTTACACTGCATAATCGTTGCTTCGAATAGGGACTCTTAAGGTGACTTCCAAGGTGGTCTTCACCACTCAACACAGTGTCGGACCTGAAGAGAAGACATTCTCCTCGCGGTTACCAAAACTAGAAGGAAACCACATACTCTGGATAAAGTTGGACCATGTCATTCCTAAAATATGGGTTCACGACAATGTCGCTAAACATAACAACTATGATGGTAAACTCAAACTAGGGGTTTTATTTAGCTAAACTAGGAGGTTCCATCAAGTGTAAAGTTTAAGTTCATTCTACGGTTTCAATCTCTTCTATGGTAAGAAGGATCACACATGAAGACATGTTATGCATAGATCTTATACTAGGGTTGAGTGTTTCGATTAAATCTCTTTATTACATTTACAAGGTAAGAATACAACACAATAATTAATTAATCATTTATTGAACACTGAAAATGCACTACAATATATTAACTTCAAATTCATTTACTATATATATATATCAAACCTTTTTACCATACGTAACTATGAATCAAATTGAACTGTGATTAAATGCACATTTCCTAAGATATCCCTAAAACTAGCATCCCATACATATTAGCAAATTTAAAAATAACATTTCTGTAACATGAGACTACATTATACATATATTCATTTTACAATGACCTATATAAATTACAATAATAAATAATGAATTACACATCGCCCTTTCGCCATCTTCCTTGCATCCTGCAAAACCATGTGAGCATGAAATCAGTGATAAATCGCTGGCATGACATCCACCCTAATCTAACATAATTAACATCTTTAGATTCCCAATTTACATAATAACAATAATTACAATTTGCATTCGAAAGAAAAGGTTTAGAAACATGTATTCATTTCACTTCATTTCATAACCAAGGAGAGGAAGAGAAAGGAAGAGAGAAACACCATTTTGTCAAAAGTTCTATTTCACACAAAAAGTTACACTATAGAGTTTCAAATAGTTATTTACATGTGTCAAAATGTTTCCATGGTGGTTTGGCAACACGACAGGGGTCCCACAACTTGTTTTTTTTACATTTTCCTACTAGCTACAAATGCGTTCAAATCGGAGCTCGGAGGCTAAGAAACCACTTTCAAACGTTGTCTTCCGATGAGAAAACACACCACGGTTAAATTTATACGTGTCCACTTATATACCAAGAGTTCATAAGAACTGGTAGAATTTGGAACTAGCGAACGATTTATGATTGGCGGCTAATTTTCTAGGGCCATTGGTCGTAATTGGCCTAGTTGTAAATGGTCAAAAGTTAGCTCGAGGGCTAAAAAAACACGTCCAAAACTAACGTTCAATGGATGAATGTGCCACAATAAAATTTACTATGAGTTCCACCATATATGGAGAATTCATCAGAGTCGTCGGAACTGAAAACTAGAACATGATTTTCAAACGGCGACATGATTTCTGAAGCCACCGGTCCTAATTGGTCCAGTTTAACCTAGTCAAATTATGACTAGAGGCCTACAAAATGACTTTTCCAAACTATACAGAAAAGTGTTTTTCCCTAAACTGAATGTTCCATGCAATTGTCTAGTAAAAATACTAGAAGTTTGCGAAGACGGATAATAAAATCTCTATCCAGGTTTCAAATAGCGGTTCAAAATGAAAGCCAACTTTTTAAATTTAGCAGCTTCCTACAGCAGTAAACAATTAGTAACAGGATCCTATAAGGGCGTCAAAAGATCACAAATGTTCATTTGGGGTCAATCCAAGGATTGAAGTGACACCTCACATAACAAGGTACGCGAAGGAAGATTAACCTCCCTTTTCCGAGTTACGAAGGTTACTTTATGAGTCCCTTAAATTGCAATTTATCTATTTAAACCAGGAGATGGTCAACATATTTACCGGAAGTCAACTTCAACTTGTCGATAAAACAATACTATAGTGATCTAGTTTGGTCAGGAAGTTTTCTAAATCACCTCAAAATGAGGGTTGAAGTTCATGGTTTACTAAAAATGGTTATTTTGATTGCATGAGTTACGATACGACACTTTATTGTTTTGCAACAAGTTAATGTAAAAAAATTAAATCTATGATAATCCCAAGCTTTTAAAATTATATTTCGTTGCAAAAGAAAAACTAAAGTATGAGAATTATGAAAGATAAGGAGAGATGAACCATGCCTGGAGGAACGAATCCAACCGAAATTGTGGGAATTGGTTTTGAATCTCTAATGGACATTTTGTCAAGCAGTTTGCTCGTGTCCTCAATTTCACCCTTATGCATTCGCTAGAAATATTCGATACCCGTTCCACAAGATGATTTGAGCATTCTCTTTAATGATATCGACCCGACAGACAACGTTGGCCAAAAAAACCCCTCCTCTACATGAGCCTATAGAGTCTAAAATCTTCCTCCAACTTCCCATTTTACAATAACCGTCCAAAAGAGTAATATATGTCATAATATAAGCCTCAAGGACTGATTATTTCATTAAATCCATGAACTCGTATGCTCTTTGCAGATTTCATATGGCAACCCAAATGCCCACTTCTGCATAGATGTTTGATAAGAGAACTTAAACTGCAACATTTGATCATCCAACTCGAAAGGAGAGTTGTCATAAATAGTGACTCCATATTTTATATGCTCTTTAAGCACCTAGCAAAAAAACCCACACAGTCGCCTAAGGTTTGACTGGTATGTTGATGTTAAGAGTTTAGAGTTTCCTCAAGATAGCTGACATGACCACACATTTTTTTGTCTGATTCAAAGACACACCGAAACCATTCAACCATTTAAATCCCTCATCTGTTGAACCTGCACGGCCACATGCTAATAAAAATAAGAAAGAATCTTACATGGCTGGAATGTCTCCCTTGAGACCGCCTCTCCCTGAGGTGCCTTGCCCAACCTCTTCTCATGCCTGCTGGACCTCCCACACACCTGCCAAGCACTTGCAAAAATAACATCTGACAAATTAATCCCTCCCTAAAACATTGATGTGCATGCAAACCTTGTTTCTAAGCTCTTATTTTGGCCTAAGAGGGAAATATGCTAGCAAAAGTGAACTGATTTTGGGACGGATACTACAGGAGCTCCATTTTGCAAAGGCAGGGAGGTCGCTGGAAGCGGTTGTAGAGCTTGGCTTTGTGCCTACAAAAATTCATTTGCTTGAAAGTTTCTGAGCCTTTTCAACAAACCCATTCTATACAGATCCTGTTATCAAAGTTCAACATTTCACCTACCTCGTGAATGCTCCCACGTATGCATACATATCTACAAATCATTTGCAACTACAAAATCTGCTAAAATTCCTCTATCTTATGCTCGCTAGATGTCTATACCCTATTCTGGAGCTAGCGTTTTGACACAAGATGGGAGTAGGTAGCATGAAAATCATCGGGTTGGAGACCTGTGTGTGTAAACTACTGCAACGATCAAAATATGCTAAAATTACAACGTTTCCATGAGCTTCTGTGTGATCCATGCCTTGGATTCTAAAATAAAGTTCTTGTATTATTTTCCAAGGATAAGGACAGGTTTGACTGCATGTTTTAGGGAGCCCATGTGCTCTGTCAGGGATCCCATGCGACCACACTGCCCCACGCCAACCCAAAATCCACTCACCCTCCATTCACGCCTCCCACTTTTATTTATTTTTTTAATGATTTTTATTTATTTAAGTGTTATCTATTTTTTTCAGGCACTACACACAAGCTCCTGCAAATAGCCATGATTTCCACTTTCAGGTCTATCAGTGTCATCCACAATCATAGTTACAAGGAGATTAAACTTCAATTATAAAAACAAACTAGAGCATTTTCTATTGTATTAATTTGTATACAAAGCCATTCCTCTAATGGCCTATCAGATAACATATGCAAAACATGGAGTGGAGCGTGCCCTCATATTCAATTCCATGCCTAGAAGGCATGGGGATGGACACCAATTTGAATTTAATGTTGAAATTCTTGTCTAGTTGAGGGTGAATGCGTGCAACATTCGAGATAATAGTGAAACAAGAATTAATTCAACCTTGGGAGGCCAGAAACTTTGACATCTCAAGGAATGGGATGAGGTGGTCTTGTTGGACAAAGAGAACGCCCACCACATTAGGCTTATCCTTAGTCGTCGTCTTAACCTGGTCATCATTATTATTTTGTGCCATCTTTGATTGACCAATTCCCAAGGTTTCAAACAACAAAGCATTGATGTTGTACGTAAAATCACAAGACTCAATAATAATAATAATGATTTTTTTGGATCTCAGAATATTTACAGAGGTTCGAGAAAAATGCTACGCCTAACACTATTGTGTCTACATTTTCGAGCCCTGCAATGGTGACCTTAATGGGTGAAATATTCTTCAGATGACAGGAGAAAAGTAAATTGGATTTTTCTATAGATTGTCATGTCATTAATTTCTTATGTGGTGTCCTGCCCTATGAATCAACCTTTATCATGCCTTGCGATCAGGGCTAAAATTTGACGGCTGTTTAGATGTTTTTCATGATTTTAGCTGTAAAATACTTGCAAATATTTGACATAACCGTCACATGTGACTTGCATATTTTTAGGATGACTGTAATTTTTTCTATAGATTTATATATAAAATATGTTAATATATATTACAAATAATTAAATATGTATAAAATATTTTTAAATATATTTGATTAACAAAGTGTATAAATAACACTATTTTATATTTTTGAAGGGTAATATTTAAAAATTACTGTCATTTAAAATTTGTGCGACAGGCATAGGTGGCCGTCAAATTTAACCCCCGCTTGCGATGTCATCTTTACCGAAATTGGGTGAAACATTTTTAGATGTGTAAGAAATGTAAAATGTATCTTTCTATAGACTCTCATGTCATTACATTCCTATGTGGCTTTTCCAACTGTTAATTTTTATAGCCTATATTTTAGGCATGCGAACTCGTATGTATGTATACATGTATTTACGGCGAAGGCATTTCCAAACTGCACTTGAGGTTGAGGTTGTTGACTCTAACACACATCATCACAATAAAGGGCAGGGATACATTCAATACTGATAGGTGTTTCATATTTGTAGACTAAGATAAGCCATAATCATAAGTAAGGGTTGATTTTGATGGTCGTTTAGATGTTTTTGTGATTTTAATCGTAAAATACTTGTACACATTTGAAATAATCATCACATATGACTTATATATTTAAAATGCAACCGTCATTTTTGATATAAATTTATATATAAATTATATTTACATATATAAATATATATTAAGCATAATTAAATAAATATAAAATAGTTAATATTAATAACATAATTTTATATTTTTGAAAGGCAGTATTGAAAAATTACCATCACCCAAAAAATTATTTGACTGACATAGGCGGACCTCAAATTTAACCCCTACGACTCACAAGCATTATCATCCAAACAACCCAGTTGGTCGACATGGATGATGATGCGTGTCCTGCTTTTTTATAACAGATACTCATGGATGCATGACAAATATACATGGATCTATATGTCATTGGGGCGTCATGAATATGTTTTTCATGTGATAAATAGGCGTGCACATGTGACCAACTTGTGGATTTAATGAGCGGCCAAAACTTTTTAAAATTCTATAATGTTAAATCTTTAATTTACTACACCAAAGGTGTATTCCAAATTAGAATAAGGTGGATGAGTGTAGTGAATTCTAACATGCCACGACATCAAAGGGCTCTCGATTAGTTTATTGTTGATGTACATACAAAAGTACAATCATTGGATAAAATCTTCCTTTCACCGATATGTGGCTTTTCTAACCTATTAAGTTTTATAGCCTATACTTTAGGCATGCAAACTCATATGTATGTATACTTGTATTTACGGTGAAGGCATTTCCAAACTGCACTTGAGGTTGAGGTTGTTGACTCTAACACACATCATCACAATAAAGGGCGGGGGATACATTCAATATTGATAGGTGTTTCATATTTGTAGACTGGGATAAGCCATAGTCATAAGTAAGGGTTGATTTTGATGGGTTTTTAGATGTTTTTCCTTCATGTGTGGATTTTCCAACATGTTAAGTTTTATAGCCTATAGTTTAGGCATGCGAACGCGTATGTATGTATACCTATATTTATGGTGAAAGCATTTCCAAAGCCGCACTTGAGGTTGATGTTGTTGACTCTAACGCATTTACATCACAATAAAGGGAAATGATACACTCAATATTGGTGTTGCATATTTTTAGGCCGAGATAAGCCATAGTCATAAGTAAGGGTTGATTTTGATGGTCGTTTAGATGTTTTTGTGATTTTAATCATAAAATTCTTGTACATATTTGAAATAATCATCACATATGACTTGTATATTTAAAATGTAAACATCATTTATGATATATATATATATATATATATATATATATATATATATATATTTACATATATATAAATATATATTAAGCATAATTAAATAAATATAAAATAGTTAATATTAATAACATAATTTTATATTTTTGAAAGGCAATATTGAAAAATTACCATCACACAAAAAATTATTTGAGGGGCATCGACGGACCTCAAATTTAGCCCCTACAACTCACAAACATCATCGTCCAAATAACCGGGTGGTCAACATGAATGATAATGTGTGTCTCGGTTTATATAATGAGATACTCATGGATGCATGGTGGCTATATATGGATCTATATGTCATTGGGGTGTCATGAATATGTTTCTTCATGTGATAATAAGCGTGTACATGTGACCGGATCGTGGATTTAATGAGGGGCCATTTTTTTAAATTTTTATAAAGTTAGAGCTTTAATTTATTATGTCGAAGGCATATTACAAATTAGAATAAGGTAGATGAGGGTAGTGAATTCTAACATGCCACAAACATCAGATGGCTCTGGCTTAGTTGATCATTTATGTACATACAAAGTGCGATTCATTGGATAAAATGTTCCTTTCTCTCATATGTGGCTTTTTCAACCTACTAAATTTTATAGCCTATATTTCGGGCATGCAAACTCATATGTATGTATACTGTATTTACTGACGAAGTCACTTCCAAATTGCACTTGAGGTTGAGGTTGTTGACTCTAATACACATCATCACAATAAAGGGTAGGGATCCATTCAATACTTGATAGGTGTTTCATATTTTTAGACTTAGATAAGCCATAGGCATAGGTAAGGGTTGATTTTGATGGTCATTTAGATGTTTTTCCTTCCTATGTGGCTTTTCCAACTCGTTGAGTTTTATAGCCTATATTTAAGGCATGCAAAATCATATGTATTTATGGTGAAGGTATTTCAAAACTACACTTGAGGTTGAGGTTGTCGACTCTAATACACGTCATCACAATAAAGGGCAGGGATATTGTAGCGCCCGCTTCCCTTCGACACTTTTATTACTGATCATGATATTGTAGACTATATGATGGAAATTTTTATAGTTTTGATTTAGTATGATGTTAGATGTTAGATCATGGATTATTGCTGACTTTGATTTATATATGATGCATGATGATTATTAGAGACACTTTATACATTGATGTTGGTATACTATTTGACATGGTTATATTATAGATGTTGTTCGACATGTGATATTTGATATTTTGAGTAAACTTAGAAAATGGAAATTATTTGATGATGATATAGTTGTTGATTAAATTACAAATGATATAGTTGTTACTTTGATGTTGTTGTGATTCATTTATATAGATGATTTTGGAATTATATTTATATTCATTTTGGATGTTCTGATATGGCCACGAGGCCGAAGGAGGTATTTTTTTTTTTGTAGGTTAAACTATCACAACAAACATCGGGGGATTGGAGACCAACCACATTGGAATTCTAGATGAATTCAACAAGGTCACCATGGCAACATGTTTTGTGTGTGTGTGTGTGTGTGTTGTTTTTGTTAGGGATTCCCATGGGGGGGATTACCTTTGAATGTGACCAAGGGATTTATGTATTTATTAATGTGGTTTCTTTTATTAATGTTTGCATGTGTTTATTTTGTGGTGCTTTTACCCTTTTTCATTAGTTATTAAATGTTGTGTTAATGTTGTGAATAATCATGTTGTTAAAGTAAACAAATCAATATGTCATAAGAAAGTAATTAGTGAAGTGGTTGGCTTTTGTATTAAATGTTGTAAGTATGTGTAAGTGACCTTGTAAGTGATGTGTAAGTTTACTTCTGAGTGTGAAACACTCCACCTTCTTGGAAATTTGAATTTGTCCTTGGAGGCTGATTTTGGAGGCTTGTGGGACAAGTAAAACTTGTCCCATACCTCTTAATTTTATTTACCAACCATACCTATGGTTGGAGGGTTGAATTTAGACCTTCTTTATGCATTTTGATATGACTAATTGTAAGTTTTAATTGCACTCTTCTTACATTTTATTAAATTCAGTCCTTATGGGGTGTGGGCTTTTTGGAGTGTGTAAGTTTATTGTCATATTATTCACCCACCTCTTTATTATGCATTGGAGAATGAATTTGACTTTTGTGTTGGAGTTGAGGATGTGTGATGTGGCATCCTACATGGATCCACCTCATCCTCTTCTCTTCCCTCTTCTATAAAATTAGAACTCCTTGCTTTGTTTTGGGTTGTTGAACATTTTGCATACTTCCTTTTGGGAATTTTTTTTTCTGTGTGGAGCTCTTGCTTTTGGAAGGAGATTGGAGACCTTTGCATGCTTGTTAGTTTTTGATTTTGGACTGTATTTTGGCATTGGAAAGCTTGTTTTTTTGTAACTTAGACAACTCCTTCATGGAGAGGTAAGAGCTTGGCTCTTGAAATACTCTTTTTCTTTATGAATGTACATGTTATTGTGTGAATGTTTTAGCATGTTTTTGGGCTATGTTCTCTCTCGAAAATGCACCCTGTAGAGAGATGGATGCAGGTTTTCTAATCTTGCAAACTTTATCTCTCTCTTTCATAGATACAATGGAAACACCTCAGGTCTGTGGGTATACCTATTTTGAGGCGAGTCTCCAGTATCAAGGCCGGTTCCTTATTGGTGTATCCTAAACTGATTTCGGGAGTTTGAGAGTAAAAGATGACTATAAAATAATTAAAACTAAGGTGATACACCAAATTTGTATGAGGACTTTGATTGAGTATATGCACAATTGATTTGGGAAGGATTTTTTGATGCATGAACCAATAGTTTTTCTTGCAGAATATCTAAGGGAAAAACACTTGATTATACTGAGGGAGAATCACAATAGTACTAATAAGTTAACATGCACATTAAAATTAAGCAGAAAAGACTGAATTTGCAACAGGGTAAGGTGATTGATTAGGGAATTTACATTCACAAGACTAATAGAAACATACACAAGACTACAAAATAAATTGGAAAGGCAGAAAATACTTCACATTCAGAGGGAAAAAATGGTGAAAATTGCTTCAGTACTCATATATCCAAAAATTCTTCTAGAAGTTCTCCTTTGTGCTTTGCAAAGGCACACAATATATAGCAAAAATAAAATTCACCCTCTTCCAAAAATAGCCTAAGGCTTGTACTTGCCCATGCATCCTATTTTTATCCTTTATTTAATAATAGATAAAGGAATAGAAATAGAGCATGCAATTACAAATAGGTATTATTAGCCTTGATTACAATACAATCAAACTGAAGTTGATTGTTCTATTTTAAGAAAAGAAGGGTGAATAATTTTCTAAAAATAAGATTGCTTGTTAGGCAAGTCTCTCTCAATGAACATGTAATTTCGTCTTCTTCTCTGTTTTGTCCTGTTGTGAAGGCATGCAAAAATACTCCTGTGTATTGAGAAAAATAAATTACATTAATTGCAATACTTTGCAAAATAATTCATCCAAATATCTATCCTGATTGGGACCACCTTTGTCTCTGATGTTGACACTTGTTCTGTCTTGTAGTGATCACATGGATAACATTCTGCAACTCCACTTCAACCTCACTGTAGGGACCACCTTTAACTCGCTTGGTTTGGCCACCTTGGTGGACTTAGCAATAATATTATGGTTTTTAAAATAATACAAGGGCACTTGTAATAGTCGCCATATTACATTCGGCCACACATGGCATATCTGCCACCTTTGTAAAGAGTACTACAGTATATAGTTGCCACCCCATAGATGTTGGCCTTGGCATATTTCAAAATTCACCTTTTTGGTGATAAGAATGTATGATGGCATTTTGCATTATTTGGAAATGACTATAGTTTGGACTTTGAAAGTCAATGCAATGATTCTTTATTTGATGGACACGTGGGGCCCCTTCACGTACGATGAGTTAACCCTTGGCTATTTGTTGGTGGCATTTTAACTCAACCAAACTAGGGTTTCCTGTCCACTCGCCACATATATACACTTTTTAAACTCGGTCGAGCTTGGTATTTTATCGACATCGCCGATCTCTCCTCGATGGACTGCACCGTTTATCTTTGACTCCTTGGCGGAATTTTGGGCCTTTTGTGACTTTTAAGCCACTTGCGAGACTTTTGGGCTTGCATGGGTGAAAGTATTACAACTTGAAAATTTTGGATTTTCGAATAGGTTTGACCGCCATTTGATTGAACCATTTTTCATTGATTTTGATGATTCATTTGTGAGCGTTGATCTCTGTACCTTTGATTCATGGCCATTGATCTCCAACCTATGATTAGGGTTTCGACTTTTAATTAATTTGGTCGGTGAAAACTTAACCATGGGGGTTGTATTGAAATTGGAGATCGATATGGAGATGTTGATTTGTGTCCTTGTCAATTTGTGGCCGTTGATTCCCCGACCCTTGTTTAGGGTTTCAACTTGGCATTTAAGGTAGTCGGTGGAAACCTAACTATGGTTACTCGCCTTGATCTCTGAGCACAATTATTGACCTTTGATCTGAGTCCTTCTTATCTAAAGCCATCGATCTTGAACCACGGTTGAGTCATATTGACTCGTCTCTCGAGTTTGCATGCATTTAGGTAACTTGAGCCCATAATGATCACTTCATTTGGATTTTCACTCTGCGGGAAAAGCCATGGAATTTTTTTATTCAACGCCATTATTCTCGTGCATTCGAGCTTGGTCTCTTCATAAAATGGATTTCTTTCATTTTTACTTCTTCCGAGCTCTTTGCGTAGTTGTATATATGATCGTTTTAGGTTTCATTTAATTATTTGAGCTATGTAGATTCATGACCACTGAAGTATTCGATCTCCCTATCATTTTTATTTTCTTGAAGCTCAACTTTTATCATAGAGGAGGTTTCTATCTCTTTCCTTTTTCTCTTGGCTGCCATTTTGGAGTCTCGTAAGCTCGCTTTATTTCTCTTGGGTAATATTTTAGCTTGGATTTATAGTTCTCTAGGATTTTACGAAGCTATACGAGGTTTTTCTATAACTTATTGTCGTCTCCTTTCTCTCGAGGTCTGTAGATTTGGCTCCAAAACCTTAGTTGGAATTCAAGGCGAGTTGCATGTTTCATATCTTCGTTATGTCGAGCTATCCGAGAAATATGGGAGTGAGTGTTTGCCGCCATAAGTGGTTATAGGTGAGCTAATTTTATCTTGTACACGTACATACATTTTTATTTTCTTCTTTAAATATATCACTAAACTCTTGGAAATATTTGTGGGTTATGTGATTTATTGCTCTGCTTGACTCCTAAGCTCGAAACTTCTCATGGGCATATGGATTTCTTGCATCATCATTCTATTACTCAAAAGTTTCGACTGCTTGATTATAAAATGGTGAGTTCTTTGTCATTACTCTGATTTTGACATTTGCCGAATGAAAATCTGTGCTTGAACTTTGGTATTTAGGTTTGTATTTTGCTTGTAATATTCTTTAGAAAATCTAAATCGTCTTTCATTTTATTGTTCTGAAAAATACTTCCTCTCTTGGATAGATATAGACCTGTGCAAAAATGACACTTATGATGCCCCTGTAGATTTGTCTTTGTATAATAACCTTCATATATCCATTTCATGCATGATGCTTTTAGGTTTTAGTAGAATTCCATGTATTCGTAATAGGTTTTGGCCTGGATGATACTTTGTGGCTCTCTGAAAATTTTTCATAAGTGCTTCAATTGTTCTACAACCACGTAGACCTTGTGTTTTCTAAACGTACAGTTTCCCTTTATTTTGCTGAGCTTATTTCAACATTGAAATTGGGAATGATTGTTGTTGTTTTTCATTTGCTTAATCCCGAATAGAACTGGATATATATGCCTATGAAGATCTGTCCCTCCCTTTCATTTGAAAACTATAATGATTTCATTCCTTGACTGTATTCTTGAGACTTCAAAATCTGTTCTTTGTTGAGTCACTTAAATGAATGACTATGAGAATATGTCATAATGATTGTAGTTTTCTTAAACATGCAACACTCTACAATACTCTATGTAATTCTGACTGAAATTGAATGAGAGTATGTGCTTGGTTTTTGTGTAAAATCAGTCAGCAAAGAACCATTACTGCATAGATTTCTCTCTAGGATTCAAATTGGTAATGAAGTACTTGCATTCAGGTAACTATAAAAGTATCCATTGATTTGCAGTTTTAGCTTGATCTTGCAATATTATGTCAAAACAACAAGGCTCCATAGTTGTCATCGGTGGAATTTTGATTTGCTTCTGGTTCTTTTCCATCCTCATGAGAAATTTGTACTTTTAGAAACTGCTGTAACTCTTATTTTTCTTGATCTTGTACTATGAGATATTATTTTACGTATCTTGTATGTGCTTTAAAATTACAAGCATTTCATTTATTTTAATACTATTTTAGGCATAAGCTTTGATTAAGATGCTTATTAAGATCTCTATTACTTTGTTTTTTCACATAGATATTTTTTTTCCTTTAAGTAACATTTCTGGCATGTTGGAAAATCTGAAATGTTGATTTTTCATGGCAAAGCCCTGGAATTTTTTTTCCAGAATTCTCTCTTCCATCCATTTCTAACTATAGTAGTTGTATTTTCTGATTCAGAATATAGAACATAACACTTCATGTTTGAAGCTAGATAAAAATGAGACATCATAGCTATTTATCTTGATCATAGCATGCTCTCTTCTTTTCTGTATCACTTACTTGATTTAAATAATTCATTAAGCATGTAGTAGTTAAAAGAAGCATGATGGAAAGTTATAAATGTCCATTTTACATGGCGAAGCCCTGTCAAAAATTTATCAAGAATTTTATCTTCATTCCTTTTCAACTGTAACTTTCTCTTTTTAGCCAAACATCAGCTTTTAAATTCTGCTTCTTCCCTTTTAGCTGCACTTAAAAGTGTTCTTCTATTTGCCAGTTTCTCTTCTACACTATAACTTCTTCCATTTCAGAATAGTTACTGAAAATTTGAGTTACATTCTTCCTTTTCTTTCATGCACTTATGACTTGTCTATTTTTCATTGGCTGCAACATGTACCTGCACACTTAGGAAAACAGTTAGAAAATACTTAGGCTTTTTGGCCTCTCTTATGTCCATGTTTTCTTCTTTTCTTTTCTCTTTCTTCACTATTTCTGAGTAAATAAAGCATGTATGTAGTTTGATATTCAAGTAAATTACATCTCATGTTATTAGAGATTCATATGCATGAATTAGGATAGTGTAGGAATATGATTTGATCCCTGAGCTCATAGCTGATAGTTATTCTTTTTTTTTTTTCAGGTACAATGGCTTCTACAACGGAGATGAAGAAGGAACAAAAGATGGAGATGGAGATGCTTCAATCGAAGAAAGGAAACCCCAAGGCAATGATGGGTTCACTCATACTCCTTTTCTTTCTCTTTCATGCATGTGTACCTTTTATTTTAGTAGTTGTACTTTACTTTTCAGTTACATCCCATAGCTTGTGTGGGAAATATTTGACCTTCCTTGTGAATAAAACATTGAATTATGAAAATGAGTTGTGTATTCCCTTCTACATTCTAGCTTCTCTGTATGGATTGTATAATGAACTAAACAACTCAATAACATAATTGAATGTCTTAATCATGAAGGAAAGAACATTGATGAGAACTTGTAACATTTAGTAATGAACCCTGATTTTATAATATCTATATTTCTGTTTGCTGCTTCAAAACTCAACATTTCACCTACTTTGTAATTGAGTGTCTTCATCAAGACAACACAGCTATCCTTCGGGGCCTTTGTGTTCTTTTTTTGAAGGTATCATGAAATTGTAGAATATGTGATCTGTTACGTTTTGTAACATGACACATAGCTGCAAATTTCACTTAATCATTATAACTAATTTAGTAGTAACAAATGATATCCAAACTTCCTTAGCTTAGGTATACTTCACCCATGACTTTCATCATAACGACGAAGTTTTGAGTTGCCCATTTTTGCACAAGTGTAAAAATTGTCAACATTTCTAGCAATCTTGTGGGGAAAGCTTCCTGCTAGCTTAAAGACTAGTGCCTTGCTCTTGTCCATTGGGCATGGAGTCTAAACATGTAACCAAAATTTTCCTTTTCCGAAAGGTCCAACCCTTCCAAAACAAACTAAAGCTGGGAAAGGATCTGGTAAACCAAATCACGTGCATGAATGCACTTATTGAATTAAAAACAATGCAATGTGCATAAAAATGCACTTATTGAAGGGAAATCCTACTCTAACAATCAATGTAAGATTTTCAATAATAGTGTTTGAGAAACATACCATTCACAGAATGGGAAGTTCCTCTCCATTCAGCTTCAAAATCTGAAAAGCATTGTGTTCCTTGTAAGATGAAATCATGTAAGGACCACTCCAGATTGTATCAAACTTTGAGTGTCTTCCTGGCTTTGCACGATCAACATCCCACTTTAACACAATATCTCCTTCATTGAAGACTCTAAATTTGGATTTCTTGTCAAAAGTCTTCTTCATTTGTTTCTGATTCTTTTCCATATTCAAATGAGCTTGATCTCTTAGCTCTTGTAATTCCATTAACTCTGCATAATGAACATGTAATGGTTCATTCTCCAGGAGCTTCATCCGATGTAGCAGATCCAATGCTGGTAACTCAACCGAAATAGGCATTCTTACTTCCTTTCCGTACACAAGTTTTTATGGTGAATTGAAAACTGATCTTTTAGGAGTCACTCTGTCAAATTTCCCAAAGTGCTGAATTCAACATTAGATGCCAAGCTCTTTGATTATCTTTGAGTTTTATTCTGATGATCCTTAACAGATTCTTGTTATTACTTTCAGCTAAGCCATTACCTTGTGGGTAATAATTAGATGAAGAAACTTAGATAGATTCCATGGTTGATAGCCCAATCTGTTATCTTTGCACCAAGAAAAGCTAGAGCATTATCTGATATGATAGTTATTGGAACACCGAATCTGCAGACTATTCCTTCATAAAAGGATAGTATCAAAGTTTTATTAGCATCTTTAAAGGCTATTGCTTCAGTCCATCGTGTAAAATAATCTGTAGCAGCTAAGATCCACTTATGTCCTTATGATGAAGGTGGGTTTATCATGCCAATAAAATCAAGACCCCACTACATAAAAAGCTAATCAACATAAATAGGTCTGTAAGGGAAGTGAAACTAGACGTTCTTTTCCAACAAAGAAAGCACACTTTTTACACTTTCTTATCCATTCAAAACAGTCCTTGAATATGCTAGGCCAATAATAACCAGCTTTCATAATTTTTAAGGCTGTGGTACGTGATGAGAAATGACCTCCTGCAGGTCCTTCATGGAATTCTGACAATATTTTCTGAATTTTATCATAGTCAACACACCGCAACAAGATTCCATTTATATCTCTTTTGAACAACACATTATCAATGAAGATATAAGGTACAACTTGTAATCTGAAATACCTTCATTTATTCTTGTCCATACCTTCCGGATAGGTGCCATGTTGTAGATAGTTAACCAAATCAGTCATCCATCTTGATTCTGAATCTCGTGAGTGAGCTCAGGCTATTGATTTCCTGGTTGAACCATGATTTCTGATTGCTGATACGTAATTTCAGCATGTTGTTTTGAATCATCTGTTCTGCAGGTTTTTGTTTTTCCATATCAGCAATTAGATGCTCACATAAACCTTTCCCTCGAACCATCTTAGCAACCCAATATCAACATCATACTCCATGACCTTTGTTATCTAGTTTTCTCTTTTCTCATTCAATTCCTTATTTAGTAAGAATACTTTCACACTTGGATGAGAAACAAGAACATGGATTTTATTGTTCAAAAGCATATACTTGAAATTATTTAGTCCTTTGACTACTAAAAGTACTTGTTTTTCAAGAAATGTGTACCTTGTTTCGTAATCATGCAAGCTCTGTCCAAAGAAAGCAATAGGCTGCTCAATATTTTCATCATTGACTTGAGTTAATATAGTTGAGATTGTTTCAGCTCCTGCAAGTGCATACATTGTAAAATCTTTATCAAAATTTGGATTTGCAAGAGTAGGAGCTTGAGAGATGGTTGTTTTGATTGCTTCAAAACCTTCTCTTCCTTCATTGGTCTAAGAGAAATTTTTCTCTTTCTTTAGCATAGCTATGAGTGGTTTAACCAATGCTGCAAAATCTAGAACAAATCTTCTAACAAAGTTGATTTTTCCTAGAAAACTCTATAATGCCTTCTTATGATGAGGTAATGATAGCTGTGATATGGATTTGATCATGAAGGGATCAATTGCTAAACCTTTCTTAGAAATAATATGGCCAAGTAGCTTGCCTTGATGTACTGAAAAGATAGACTTTAATGGATTCAAAGATATTCCAAATTGCCTGCACAACTGAAAAGTCTGCCTTAAATGCATTAGATGTTCTTCAGAATATTTTGAAAATACAGTAACATCATCTAAATAAACAAGGATGCATTTATTTAATAATCTATGAAAATCCATGTCCATTGCACGTTGAAATGTTGCACCGACATTTGAAAGACCAAAAGACATCCTTTTGTAAGCATAAGTACCCCACTTAGTGGTAAAAGTTGTTTTATATCTATCTTCTTCTCGAACTAAAATCTGATTATATCCACTGTAACCGTCTAGAAGAGATAGTCTATCTGAACCTGAGACTGTTCTCAAAATCTGATCCATATTTGGGAGTGGGTAATGATCTTTTAATGAAGCCTTATTAAGATCTCTGAAATCTACACATAGTCTGATTTCACCATTCTTCTTCCTAACAGAACAAGATTGGCTACCCAACTTGAATGCTTAACTGGAAAGATAATACCCGATTCAATCAACTTAGATAATTCTTTCCTCATCAGAGGCTCTATTTTGGGATTTACAAGCCTTTGTTTATGTCTAACAGGTTTAGAATTTGGCTGCAACTCAATTGTATGTTGTGCTAAATTGGGATCAAATCCTTTCAGATCTTGGTATTTCCAAGCAAAAACATCCTTAAAATATTTACAAAGATTAATAAATTACTGCTTTTCAGTTAAGGAACATACCTTTCTAAGAAATAGCTTTTTCCCTTCATCAACCGAGATCTCTTTGTAATTATCAACGTGAGTTGACATTTTAGTCTTGACCTTTCTTAATTGATCGTCAGTGTTGAAGATGTCTTCCAATGTGACTAGACCTCGAGGTAGTTTATTTTTCTTCAACTGAACAATCTGGTCACCATATAAATGCTGTAATTTATCCTGATTCACTACGAAAACTCAGCTTCTAGTGCAAGAACTCGTAGATTTGATTGTCACTTTCAAAAACTTGCCAATTTGAATCATTATCAGGTACTGAGGGCCTAAAAATTAACTTTATATGAGGCTGGATTTTAATATTTTCAATCTGTTCCAGCACTTCAAAACTAGCCCCAACTGCTGCAAGTCTGTCTGCATGGTTGTTTTCAGCTCTAGGAATAGACTGAATGTTAATAACATCAAAATCTTCCATTAATTTTGAAACTCTATGTTTGTAAGACTTCACTGATGGATTTTTATAAATATTGAAATTTCTTACTTGATTGATAACCAACTCAGAGTCACCAAAAATCTCCAAAGATGCGATACCTCTCTTTCTTGCCCAAAGTAAGCCATGAATTAATGCTTCATATTCAGCTTGCATTGCAAGTACATGAAAATTGGAGACTCAAAGCCGAGAAATACCTTTCGTTCGTTGGGAAGTGAGCATCAAACCCGATCCCTGTCCTTTCTTGTTTTTAGCTCCATCAAAATGAAGCTTCCAAATCCCTTCGATGAATCCTCTATTATGGACAACAAGGGAAGTGGTGTCTTTTCTTCATGCATAAAATACATACCAAACATGTGTTCTTCACTTCCTTAAAAGGATCATGAGCATGTTCTTCCACCGTCTTTTCATCCATAAACATGTTAGAAACACCATCTAATCTTTGAAACATGAGCTACTTCATCAAAGTCGATTGATCTAAGGTCAATAATTAGCTACTACATTTGTAGAGTGAGGCTCAATGTGAAATTTGGCCAATGGCTCTGAATTGATTATAACTTTGGTACCTTAACGAGTAGTTAAAAATAAGAAGGACCAATCTGAAGAGAGATAACCTCCTATTTTTTCTGTGAAGTCTCTATATAAGCATAAGGCAAAGTATGGAGGTAAATCCACAATAGTAACATCTTGCAAAATAGAAACATTTGGGCAAGCATGTAACGTCACTTCTAAATTTATTAGTTGCAATTCCATCAAGCTGTAAGACGCTCCTTTATGTAGGCTCATACTGCAAACCCAATTTTTCTACAATCGCTTTTGGCATAACTGTGCTACTTGCACCATTGTCCACCATGTAATTATGAACTAGATGTTCTCCAATAATCAGTGATAAATAAAATGGTGGTGGTTTCTTGATGTCATGAGCATTCAGAACCTTTTAAACCATCCACTTAACTTTTAATGCGGTCTTGTTCAAACGTTCCAAGGACCATGTTTGTCTTCTGAACTTCTTTTTTTGCTGTATTTGAAGAAATCTGTAGCTTAGCTAGTTCATGAGAAAGTAAATCTTGCTATCCAAGTATACTTAGAGCATCCCACATTGAGATGTTAACATTATGATTTTTCATTACATTAATAATGTTAAAAGAAGCAACAATTTTAGAGATAGATTCAATTGTCTTGGAGTAGGCCTTAGCGAAAACTGATTCTGTTTTAGCTACCTTAGATATCTGAGGTATAAACAATTTTCTTGGATCAGGATGTAGATGTTTTTGATGGCCTTTATCAACTGGAACAATTATTGTTTTTTGAGGAACAACAGGGTTGTTGGTTTACTTTGGAACTGTAGATGTTGTCTTATCGGTGACAGTAGGCATGACATGCCTATTCTGATTGTTTTTGACCTTCAACGACTTTCTCTTGAGCCCTAGTAGTGACTACAATGAAATATTCCTCATTAAAACTGACTAAATTCTATTCAGGTGCCTTCTGAACATGAGTTTCTTGTTGCCCACCCTCCATTTGAGGCATGAACAATGTTTTAGATTGAGGTTGTGCAACAAGATTCAGATTCAGAAAAGCATTTGGGCAACTTGCAACTGCATGAGGTTGACACCAATCTTCTATAGCCATATTAACTGGGACTAAAGCATTAGATGAACTAGGAGCCTTTGGGTCAAACTGCCTTTGTTGGTAAGGCTGCCTATAATTTTGATTATGTTGATAGGGCTGATAAGGAGTCTGATAGGGTCTGCTAGGTAATGCAATTTTGTTCTCAATCGAAGTCAATTTATTTCCCATAGTCTGAAAAACTTTAAATACATCATCTGAAGGAGCTACAACAGTAGGTTCTATGATTGTAATAGGCTGAGGAGTAGGTGCTAAATCTACCGAAAAGGGCATTGAAGGCCTTGATGCTAATTTTCCATCTTGAATAAGACTATTTTCAGCTCGGATAGCGATATCATAAGGCTGGGAGTGTCTCTCCCCCCATTGACTGAATCATAGTTGAGATATCACTATTTAATGCTCTAAGATAATAAAGGAAAACATGATCACTTGAGGTTTGACACTTGTTCGAATCCTATCCGAAGTTCGGTAAAAAAGATATTGAAAGTGGACATAAATTCATTGGGAGCTCTTTTAATAGTAGAAAACTATTCAATGAGAGATAAATGATTTGAATTATCCTGGAACTATTTCAGAAAATTTTCACCTAAGTCATCCCAAGTTCTTATGCTTCCAATTTCTAGGTTTCTATACCATTGCAAGGCCTAGCCTTTTAAAAGATGCAACTAAAAGTCTTAAAGCTACGTCTTCATGAGTGATGTTATGGACTACACATAGGGCTGTAACATCTTTGATATGTTTAGCAGGTGTAACCTGATTTTCACCGTGAATAATGACAAAATTTTCATGGCGGCATTAGGAATGTCATGGTAAACTAGGATTACTAATGGACTGCCATTAGTAAAGGTCACAAAATTCCTTGGTGGTTGAATAGCCATTTGAAAAATTGGGATGTTAATAGAGAAATTGATACGTGGTGAAGGAATATTAGGAGGAGGGTTATCAAAACTAGGTTTATTATAAGGTAAAGTATTACCAACTCTTCTCCTTCTAGCAGAATTCAAGGGTAAAGAAACAAACTCAGGAGGAATTCCTCTTACCGATGATCTTGTAGTCACTTTAGGCATGGAACATGCTACAATACTGGTCTGATATCAGCTTAACAAAGTCACAAAAGATATTAAAATCTTTAGAATAAATTACTGCAGCTTGCTCCCAAAAGTGGCTTCTATAAATACTGTAAATCTATTATGGATCTTCTCAGTAGAATTTGTAACTGCATGCAGATCTGATTCACTCTCCCAATGGGCGTGCCAAAAACTATTATCTCTCAAAAGTGCACCCTGTAGAGAGATGGCTGCAAGTTTTCTAAGCTTGCACAATTTATCTCTCTCTTTAATAGATATAATGGAAACACCTCAAGTCTGTGGGTATACCTATTTTGAGGTGAGTTTCCGGTATCAAGGCCACTTCCTTGTTGGTGTATCCTAAACTGATTTCTGGGAGTTTGAGAGTAAAAGATGACTATAAAATAATTAAAACTAAGGTGATACACCAAATTTGTATGAGGACTTTGACTGAGTATATGCACAACTTGATTTGGGAAGGATTTTTGATGCATGAACCAATAGTTTTTCTATAGAATATCTAAGGGAAAAACACTTGATTGTATTGAGGGAGAATCACAACAGTACTAATAAGTTAACATGCACATTAAAACTATGCAAAAAAGACTGAATTTGCAACGGGGGTAAGGTGATTGATCAGGGAATTTGCATTCACAAGACTAATAGAAACATACACAAGACTACAAAATAACTTGGAAAGGTAGAAAATACTTCACACTCAGGGAAAAACTAGAAAAAATTGCTTCAGTACTCATATATCCAAAAAGTCCTCCAGAAGTTCTCCTTTGTGCTTTGCAAAGGCACACAATATATAGCAAAAATAAAATTCACCCTCTTCATAAAAATAGCCTAAGGCTTGTACTCACCCATGCATCCTATTTTTATCCTTTATTTAATAAAATATAAAGGAATAAAAATAGAGCATGTAGTTATAAATAGGCATTATTAGCCTTGATTACAATACTGATCAAACCAAGTTGACTCTTCTATTTTAAGAAAAGAAAGGTGAATAATTTTCTAAAAATAAGATTGCTTGCTAGCCAAGTCTCTCTCAATGAACATGCAATTTTGTCTTCTTCTCTCATTACTGTCTCCGTTGTTAAGGCATGCAAAAATACTCCCGTGTATTGAGCAAAAATAAATTACATTAATTGCAATACTTTGCAAAATAATTCATCCAAATATCTATCCTGATTGGGACCACCTTTGTCTTTTATGTTGACACTTGTTACTGTCTTGTAGTGATCACATGGATAACATTCTGCGCAACTCCACTTCAACCTCATTGTGGGGACCACCTTTAACTCGCTTGGTTTGGCCACCTTGGTGGACTTAGCAATAATATTATGGTTTTTAAAATAATACAAGGGCACTTGTAATAGTCGCCATTTGATTACATTCGGCCACACATGGCATATCTACCACCTTTGTAAAGAGTACGGTACATAGATATGCCACCCCATAGATGTTGGCCTTGGCATATTTCAAAATTCACCTTTTCGGTGATAAGCATGTATGATGGCATTTTGCATTATTTGGAAATGACTATAGTTTGGACTTTGAAAGTCAATGTAATGATTCTTTATTTGATGGACATGTGGGCTGGCCCCTTCGTACGATGAGTTAACCCTTGGCTATTTGTTGGTGGCATTTTAACTCAACCCAAACTAGGGTTTCTGTCCACTTGCCACATATATACATTTTTAAACTCGGTCGAGCTTGGTATTTTATCGACATCGCCGATCTCTGTCCTCGATGGACTGCACCGCTGATCTTTGACTCCTTGCAGACTTTCGGGTCTTTTGTGACTTTTAAGCCCTTTAAAGACTTTCGGGCATGCAGTGAAAGTTTTACAACTTGAAAATTTTGGATTTTTGAATAAGTTTGACTCCATTTGATTGGACCCTTTTTCATTGATTCTCGATGATTCATTTGTGAGCATTGATCTCTATACATTTGATTCATGGCCATTGATCTCCAACCCGTGATTAGGTTTTCTAACATGTAATTAATTTGGTCAAGGTGAAAACTTAACCATGGGGGTTGTATTGAAGTTGGAGATTGATCTGGAGACATTGATCTGTGTCCTTGTCGATTTGTGGCCATTGATTCCTTACCCTCGGTTAGGGTTTCTGACCTTGGCATTTAAGGTAGTCGGTGGAAACCTAACTATGGTTACTTGCCTTGATCTCTGAGCACGATTATTGACCTTTGATCTGAGTCCTTATCTAAAGTCATCGATCTTGAACCATGGTTGAGTCATATTGACTCGTCTCTCGAGTTTGCATGCATTAAGGTAACTTGAGCCCATAATGATCACTTCATTTGGATTTTCACTCTGCGGGTGAAGCCATAGCAAAATTTTTCTTCGACGCCATTATTTTGTGCATTTGAGCTTGGTCTCTTATGTGAAAATGGATTTTTCTCATTTTTTTCTTCTTCGAGCTCTTTGCGTAGTCATTTGTATATATGATTGTTTTAGGTTTCATTTAATTCTTTGAGCTATGTAGATTCATGAGCAGAAGTATTCGATCTCTCTGTCATTTTCATTTTCTTGAAGCTCGACTTTTATCGTAGAGGAGGTCTCTGTCTCTTTCCCTTTTTCTCTTGGCCGCCATTTTGGAGTCTGTAAGCTCGGTTTATTTCTCCTAAGTAAGATTTGAGCTTGGATTTATAGTTCTCTAGACTTTTACGAAGCTATACAGGGTTTCTCTATAATGTTGTCTCCTTTCTCTCGAGCTCTGTAGATTTGGCTCCGAAACCTTTGTTGGAATTCAAGGCAGAGTTGCATGTTTCATGTCTTCGTTTTGTCAAAGCTTTCTGAGCAATATGGTTGTGAGTGTTTGCTGCCATAAGTGGTTATAGGTGAGCTAATTTTCTCTTGTACGCGTACACTTCTGTTTTATTTTCTTCTTTAAATATATCACTGAAACTCTTGGAAATATTTGTGGGTTTTGTGATTTATTGCTCCCGCTTGACTCCTAAGTTCGAAACTTCTCATGGGCATATGGATTTCTTGCATCATCATTCTATTACTCAAAATTTTCAACTGCTTGATTATAAACTGGTGAGTTCTTATGCATATTCGATTTTGACATTTTCTAAATGAAAATCTATGTCTAAACTTTTGTATTTAGGTTTGTATTTTTCTTGTAATATTCTTCAAAAATCTAAATCATCTTTCATTTTATTGTTCTAAAAAATACTTCCTCTCATGGATAGATATAGACCTATGCAAAAATGAAACTTATGATTCCCCAGTAGATTTGTCTTTGTATAATAACCTTCATATATCCATTTCATGCATGATGCATTTAGGTTTTAGTAGACTTCCTTGTATTCGTAATAGGGTTTCGCCTGGACGATACTTTGTGGCTCTCTAAAAATGTTTCTTAAGTGATTCAATTGTTCTGCAACCACGTAGACCCCGTGTTTTCTAAACATACAGTTTCCCTTTATTTTTTTGAGCTTATTTCAACATTGAAATTGGGCATGATTGTTGTTGTTTGTCATTTGCTTAATCCTGAATAGAACTGGATATACATGCCACTAAAGATATGTCCCTCCCTTCCATTTGAAAACTATAATGATTTCATTCCTTGACTGTATTCTTGAGACTTCAAAATCTGTTCTTATTTGAGTCACTTGAATGACTCGACTATGAGAATATGTCATAATGATTGTAGTTTTCTTAAACATGCACTAAAGACTTTCTGCATACTACTGTAATTAAAGAAATTAAATGAGAGTATGTGCTTGGTCTTTGTGTAAAATTAGTCAGCAAAGAACCATTATTGTGCATAGATTTCTCTCTAGGATTCAAATTGGTAATGAAGTACTTGCATTCAGGTAACTATAAAATTATCCATTGATTTGCAGTTTTAGCTTGATCTTGCAATCTTATGTCAAAACAACGAGGCTCCATAGTTGTCATCGGTGGAATTTCAATCATTCTAGTTCTTTTCCATCCTCACGAGAATCTATACTTTTAGAAACCATTGTAACTCTTATTGTTCTTGATCTTGTACTATGAGATATTCTTTTATGTATCTTGTATGTGCTTTCTGGAAATTACAAGTAGTTCATCTGTTTTAATACTATTTTAGGCATAAGCTTTGATTCAGATGCTTGTTAAGATCTCTGTTACTTTGTTTCTTTCACATAGATGTTTTATTTCCTTTAAGTAACATTTCTGGCATGTTGGAAAATCTGAAATGTTGATTTTTCATGGTGAAGCCTTAGCAAATTTTTTTCCAGAATTCTCTCTTCCATCCATTTCCAGCTATAGTAGTTGTATTTTCTGATTCAGAATATAGAACATAACACTTCATGTTTGAAGCTAGATAAAAATGAGACATCATAGCTATTTATCTTGATCATGGCATGCTTTACTACTTTTCTGTATCACTTACTTGATTTAAATAATTCCTTTAAGCATGTAGTAGTTAAAAGTAGCATGATGGAAAGTTGTAAATGTCCATTTTACATGGCGAAGCCCTGTCAAAATTTTTCCAGAATCTTGTCTTCATTCCTTTTCAATCAGTAACCTTCTCTTTTAGCCAAACATCAGCTTTCAAATTCTGCTTCTTCCCTTTTAGTTCAAATCGAAAAGTGTTCTTCTATTTTCCAGCTTTATCTTCTACATCAGTAACTTCTTCCATTTCAGAACAATTACTGAAACTTTGAGTTATATTCTTCCTTTTCTTGCATGCACTTATGACTTGCTTTTTTTTCATTGGCTACAACCTGTACCTGCACACTTAAGAAAACAGTTAGAAAATACTAAGGCTTTTTGGCCTCTCTTATGTCCATGTTTTCATCTTTTATTTTCTCTTTCTTCACTCTTTTTGAGTAAATACAACATGTATGCAGTTTGATATTCAAGTAAACTACATCTCCTGTTATTAGAGATTCATATGCACAAATTAGGACAGTGTAGGAATATGATTTGATCCCTGAGCTCATAGCTGATAGTTATTCTTTTCTTCTTTTTAGGTACAATGGCTTCTACAATGGAGATGAAGGAGGAACAAAATATGGAGATGGAGATGCTTCAATCGAAGAAAGGAAACCCCAAGGCAATGATGGGTTCACTCATACTCCTTTGCTTTCTCTTTCATGCATGTGTACCTTTTATTTCGTAGTTATACTTTACTTTTCAGTTACATCCCATGGCTTGTGTGGGAAACATTTGACCTTCCTTGTGAATAAAACATTGAATTCTGAAAATGAGTTATGTATTCCCTTCTGCATTCTAGCTTCTCTGTATGGATTGTATAATGAACTAAAAACTCAGTAACATAATTGAATGTCTTAATCATGAAGGAAAGAACATTGATGAGAACTTGTAACATTCAGTAATGAACCCCGATTTTCTCGATATCTCGTATTTACATTTCTGCTTTGCTTTGAAACTCAAAGACTTCACCTACTCGTAATTCGGTGTCTTCATCAAGAAAATACAACCGTCCTTCGGGGCCTTTGTGTTCTTTTTCCGAAGGTATCATGAAATTGCAAAATATGTGATTTGTTACGTTTGGTAACAACACACATAGCTACTGATTTTACTTAATCATTATAACTAATTCGGTAGTAACAAATGATATCCAAACTACCTTAGCTTAGGTATACTTCACCCATGACTTTCATCGTAACGACGAAGTTTCGAGTTGCCCATTTTTGCACAAGTGCAAAAAGTTTCAACAGTATCTGGGTAGACTGCCTAGGAATGGTGTAGGAGAAGGCTATGGGGAATCCATGTGGGGGGCATAAGGGAATGCTAGTGGCATCAAAATTCTTGTGGAGGGAGTTGGGATTGGGTTTCTACCTTGGAAAAGAAATGGCATTGCATTTCTTACTTTGTGGGGGCATAAGGAAATTTGTGGGGGCATAAGGAGGGATTTTGGGGGGCATAAGGATATATGGGAGATGTTTTATATTGGTGGTTTGTTACAGGTGGATACCCAATTCCCATTGGGAGGCATAAGCAACTTCCCCATAGTTCCTTGCTCCTTTGGCTTGCTTGATGGAGCCTTAGTCTTGTTTGTATGTTTTAATGTAGTTGTAAACTACATTTTGTTTTGAACTGTGTTTAAAATGTGAAAATGTTGCATGTGTGTTGTGGAAGCCTTGTTACCATGGGTTGAATCACATATTTTATTACATTATGGTTGGGGCTCGGGGCCAATGAAGAAGGATGGCTTCTCCTCTTCATTGGATTTCTTGGTTGGTTGGAGACCGTTGCCTTTCCCCTACCTTCGTTGTGATCCAAAAGGAGAAATTTGTGTTGTTCTGGAGTAGAGGAGAAAGACAGTTTGACAGCTCCATGTGAAATGAAATCTCATTATAACCTTTCCCATTTTAAAGTAGATGATCCGTATATCATTTGTGATGGAAATATGTTTCTGTATGAGCTATGAAATTTATATTTCGAATTGTGAAAGAGATATACTTTGTATTCTACTTTTGGAAGATTGTGAAAGAGATGAACTCTGTTTTCTGTTCGTTGAAAGAACGTGAAAGAAATTGAAATCTATTTATTGTATTCAAGGAATGAAAGAAGAAGTTGTAAGATATTGTTATAAATCAATAAAAGGTTGTATTATTTTCCTCAAATGGCATTTGTATATTTAAATCTGATCATTTAAATGCACCACAAAATCTCTGTTTGGAGAAGTGAAAAGAAATATATATGGATTGAAAAATTAGTTCTGTATTCTGGTTTTGCATACATGAAAAAAAAAGAATAGAAAGATAGTTATAAGTTTGATTTGAAGTAGATGAAAGAAATGGAACCTTATGCATGACAAATGAAATAGGTTCAAACTCTGTGTTTTTGAATTACATTGATTTCTTTGTTCACTGTAAAAACTGTAAATTTGTTTACCAGATTGCTCAGAATGATCCTGTAACTTTGAATAGACAAAATGGAATATTAGCATGATCTTACATGATCAAAACCGACCCCAAACCAACCAAAATACTTAAGAAATAAAAGACCAAAACAAATTTGATTTGAACAGTCGTGTTTTGTTGTCAAAATTGGGATTTTTGAATTGGATAATCAAATAATCAAACCAACCTTACTTTTCATCCTAAAAACCTACCTAGTGAAATCCTCCATGCCTGTTTGATAGGTTGAAAATGAATTAATGGAAAAATGATCAAATCGCGCAAGTTAAAATTTACCAGTTTTTATTTTAAAAGAAAGAAATCTTTTTCCTCAAAATTGACCCTCTAAACTTTATCAAAATCAAAATTTTAAGCTTGTTGTGCAAAGAGGACTTTGAGAGATTTCCAAAAAGTCCTCTCTTGCCCAAAACCAAGTTCCCAATCGAAAGTTATGGTGATCTGAAGTTTTTAATTCATTTCGGCCTTCAAAAAATGCTAACTGTTTAAAATATTTTTTTGGAAAAATGTTCCCATTTTCCCCTCGTCCCTGCCAACCCGCAGCCAATTAGGTTCAGCCACGTGGCTCGGCGAAGGAGCAGAATGCATTTAAAATTTAGTGTTTTCAAAAATTTAACTTTGGATTAAAAAATCCATTTTACCTCCGCGGCCCCGCTAACTGCAGCGAATCGGGGCTGCCACGTGGCTCGACGGAGGCGCGGAGTGGAATTTTAACTCAACATTTTTAAGAAAATAAAATTTGGACAAATTTTGTAATTTTCCCCGTGGCCCCACCAACCCACAGCCATTTGGGTTCTGCCACGTGGCTCAGCGGAGGTGCGGGAGGGTTTGGAACTTAGCATATTAAAATTTAACTTTGGAAACTTTTCTCAAAGTTCTCCATGGCCCCGCATCCCCACCCATGCCTGGGAAGAGTACCTTCGTGGTTGTGCGGGCGTGCACCGTAATCTTAAGCTTTTAAATTTTTGGCATAAAGTCCTTTTTATCTCCGCCGGCCTGCCATAACATAGCTAATCATGGAGTGACACGTAGCAGCACGAGGCGACGACAGAGGAGCGGTGGTCATTGGTTCCTTTTTGTTTTTAGTTTTTGTCGGTGAAAATCTTAAAGTTTCTCTGCTGCCCTGGAAGCCCGCAACCAATGGATGGTTGCCATGTGGCCGCCTTGGGCGAGGGTAGAGGTGCGTAGCACATTTATCCTTTTATCCTCTTTCCTTTTTATTGCTATTATTCTAACTTTCCCTGATTGTCCGCCGACTAGCGGCCAATAGGGGCATGATGCGTGGCGTGGTTGGGCGTTGGCGGAGGCGTAGGTTCATTTGTGCTTTTGTGCATTTTAACCTAAAGGTCGAAAAGTGGAATGTTTCCCCATCGACCCACGCATCCCTATTGGCTAAAAACCTTCTCGCGGACCGTAGGCCCGCGCTTGGGGAAAAATTCCTCCCCTAGGCCCGCAAGCCCGCTCTTTTGGGAAAATTTGACTCTAAAGCCTGCCGGCCCATATCTCGAGATTTATAAGGAGTTAGGAGGACTTCCTTATATCACTGGAAAGGTGAGAAAAATTCCTATCCAATGGGAATGGTTTCTAGAATTTTTGAGTATGTTAATTATGAGAAAAATATGTTTGAATTCTTTAGAGAGTTCTGAGAGTGGGGAATAGAGAATTAATCTTTTTAATTGTAATGTTTAATCTAACTCTTTTAACCCTTTGAAAGTGTAATCAAGGAATGATATTCTATAGTGTTAATTAATTAGTAAACTTTTATCATTGGAGAATTTGAGCTAGGTATAGAACTATTAATTGTGATAATGGAAAAAGATGTTGTTGAGTTTATTGTCCTTGTGACATTAGTTGTAAACACTTAAAAAAATTAAAAAAATATTCCATAATTTTTCTAACTAAACCTAGGTTGTTCTTAGGTCTCAAGGGGGTTGTTTTTAGTGGGTGTTTCGGATACATTCAATAGAGATAGGTGTTTCATATTTGTAGACCGAGATAAGCCATAGTCATAAGTAAGGGTTGATTTTAATGGTTGTTTAGATGTTTTTGGTGATTTTAATTGTAAAAATCTTATACATATTAGAAATAATCATCACGTATGACTTGCACATTTAAAATGCAACCATCATTTGTAATATAAAATTTTATATATAATATATTTACATAAATAAATAAATATTAATCATAATTAAATAAGTATAAAATAGTTAATATTAATGACATAATTTTTTATTTTTGAAAGGCATTATTGATAATTTTTTTTTATTATTGGCAAATAGTTTTGATGAAAGGGACTATACCCTTGTACAGAGATGGCTCAGAAGCCGGATGTGCCCAAGCGAGCAAAAGAACAAAAGGTCAAAATCAACAAGGACGCAAGCAGGAAGAAATCCTACCAAAAACAACACTAAAACCCGCAAAACCCAGCGAGTAAACAACAAAAAGAAAACAACGCCGATGAGAACAGTTGCATCCAACCTAAGTGCCCTGGCGCGTACCCCCCCACGAAAACCGCGGAAATATTTTCTACTAACAGTGCTCCACTCCGCCTTGTTTTCGTCATCCACATCCAGAACCACTTCTAAATTGCCTTTTAACTTGGGTGAATCAAAATTTGGATCCCTCGCCTCCAAAGTCAACAGTGTAATCTTTTCACCTGAACTGTCCATCATCCTTCCGCCACGGTTCAAATGAGCATTTAAAGGTCTTTGTTTATGATCTTTCATAGATTTACTTTGTCGGTTCACTTCCATCGTTTCAGTCTCCAAATCTGCCGTATTTACATCTGTCTCTGACCCAGTCTCCCAATCGGAAGATTCACTATCTACCTTGTTTGACTCGTGAACTGTTTTTATTGGATTTTCCCGCGCCTTCCACGCCGTAGCAGCCTGTCCCACGTGGGCAGAGAGATCACCACGCAATGCCCCGAGCAGGGCCAGTTCAGACGGGCCAGTTTCACCATTGTTGCAGTCTCCTGTGCGCAATGGGCCAGGGATCTCTCCGCCGAAGACCCGCACCTCCTCTCTGTTGTTTTTCCTGTCTATTTCATCCACTGCCTCCGTGGAACACTTGCATAGTTTGGCTTGGAAGTTGACCTTCCAACATTTGGGACAGACCAAACCGTGGTCTTCAGGGATGATGTTCTGCACAAGACGGCCAGTGGGGAAGAAAGAATGATATTCTTTGGGAGAACAGCCCCCACCTCCATGCTAACACATAGTCGTGCTCTTACAAGCCTGCTTCTGGCTTTTGTTGCAGGTTCCAAGGAGATTAGCTCTCCCATTGAAGCGGCTATGCCAAGAAGGACTTCGTCCTCCCAAAATTCCACTGGAAGAGCCAGCAGAGATATCCAAATGGGCAACTCCTTGATTTGAAGAGAAACCCCTGGCTTCCATCGCTTCAGATGCAGGGTAGTTCTTCCAAACATCCAAGGAGCAGCGTTGAGAACCTTAACCATCTCTTCTTCCTTAGAAAAATTGAAAAGAAGGGCGTGGTTGGGAAGAGCGATGATATCAACCCAACAACACCATTTCCGCCCGCACCATTTGCGGACAACATCGATATTTGGACGATAGCCTGCAAAAGCTCCAATGAGTGCAAATGGAAACCTGGACTTGGCCTTCTCAATCATAGATTCTGGAACAGAAATGCAGTGCGCTTTCGCTTCTTCATCCCGGATATATGCAGACCTCAAATTTAACCCATATGATTCACAAGCATTATCATCAAGTCAACCCGGGCTAGTTGACATGAATGATGATGTGTGTCTAGTTTCTATAATGGATACTCATGGATGAAAGATGGATATACATGGATATATATGTCATTGGGGCATTATGAATAAGTTTTGTCATGTGATAAATAGGTGTACACATGTGAACGACTAGTGGATTTAATGAGGGGCCATTTTTTTAAGTTTTATAAAGTTAGAGATTTAATTTATTACGCCGAAGGCATATTCCAAATTAGAATAAGGCGGATGATGGTAGTGAATTCTAACACACCTCGGATATCAAAGGTCTCTAGCTTAGTTTTTCATTAATGTATGTACAAAAGTGCAGTTGTTGGATAAAATATTAATTTCTCTCGTATGCCCATCCACTGGAGGGGACCAATGTTCATTGGTTTTCCTTGCATCACATGCTTTTATACAATTACTCGATCTTAATGCAATCCTCAACCAATATCCATGCATTCAATACATTCCAATTATTGAAATTTGTTGGCTCATTGATATATTATAATATTCAAACTAATTAAATGAATTATAATCTTCAAAACAATCAATCAAATTATATTCTTCAATTTGAAACACTCCTTTTTATAACCTTTGATGAGCTAGAGGATTGAAGGATGACCCAAATGACAACAAAATAAAGATCAAGTGATGTGGGATATGCAAGTATTTAGTTCCAACATTTTTATTTCTAGATTTCCATTCATGTCTTCACCTTATCTAACAAACTTAATGTTGTCCAATAAAAATCCTTAATCTACATTTCACTCATATGACTAATCATTAGAAGGGCTCTATTGTCGATTCTGTCCTCGCATCGACTATTTCCTACACTTACTCAATCGTATAGTTGGAAATAGTTCTACAATGTTCTACTAGAGGTAGGCATTACGGTTGCATCTCAAACTTGGAAACTTTTGGATTATCCCTTTATTCGTTTTGGCCCATTTTAAGAATGCATTGCAGCATGTCATTAGTTTAATTGCATTCAAAACTATAAAGTGGAGTACATATGGTACATATTCATTGGGTTAGAATTATCTGACCTATGGAATAGGTACGGGGCATGTAAGTATTTTATTTCCATAATTTTTAATTTCTAACTTTCCATTCATGTCTTTGTCTTATCTACCAAATTAAACATCATCCAGTTTATGACCTTGAATCCATAAAATAATAAATTCAAAAAAATACAAAGTATGTTTGGTAGATGATTTTTTGTTTTGACCATCTATTGGGTACATTCAATTGTTGATGATTATTCTTGCATTGTCTACTTCCTTGCAATTACTACAAATTAAAATTTAAAAGGGGGCTTACAAATTTATGCAAGAAGCTATAATCACAAACAATTTTTTTCTTCAATAGTACTTTTAGACCACTCCTTACATTATGATATATCTCGGAAACAGCTTTCCCCAATGTCTTACGTAACACAAATTTTATCCTTCATTCGATAGCCAATATTGGCATGTGGATATTTGAGGGTACACTTTCACATTTATCCTTGAACCCAATTTCCTCTACCTTGCACTTCTCCACCCCCGAACCCTTCATCTTCATCCTTCTTCCTCTCTCATTGCTTCTCTCCCTCCAGGTTTGACTTCTTCATAGATCACCTTCGATGTTTCCATCTTAAATTTTACGTACATTGCTAATTATAGTAATTGATTCCAGTCAATTCACGTGAGACTTAAAATACAATTGATGGAGAGATGTGAAGGGATAAGATATCCTCATAATGTACTAGAATGTACTTGTTATATCGTTAAGTCTATATATTATGTATTATATATAAATGTTGGTTGTGGCTACTTGCAAGAAAAAGTAAAATACTTTTGTTTAGCTTAAATAAATATAACGTGTAACAAATTACAAGTCACTATGCCTTTTAGGTTAGTTGGTTAAATACCTACAATAACACTTGACATGTCACATGTTCAAAACTTGTTGTAGATTGTATTGACTAGTAATATGTTTTATTGTGGTAAACACTACGCAACACATTGATGATAAACACAACATATTGATGATAAGGTAGACATATGTATGTTAATATAACCATATATACATTCTCACATTAAGACAATTGTGACAACTTGTCCCAAGTCTTTAGAATCGTACAAATTTGCTAATTTTGCATGTTGTGATAGTTTTGATTAAAATAAAGGCCAATTGTAGAAATTTTATTGATTAATGTTTGGTCCATTGGTGAATTATCTTTGTTCGCATAGAGCCCACCGTAGATCAATTCTTGTTGAGTGTAAAGGCCCTTGACACCTCGACACCGAGAGTTAAGTGGTTGAGGCCATGATCGTACCACTCGGTGAATTTGACGACATGGATGCCCTGTATCTGTAACTACTTAGGTGAGTCAAGGTGATCATTGGTTTAATTTGTATGCTTACTCAAAATTATACTTTCGCTACATGTTTCCTCATAAACATGGAATGAGATGACGACAATCTATGTAAGCCCGTGCTTAATTGTGATACTTAGGCATTCAATAAAAAAGTATAGAAGATTAATTACTCATAAATATAAAACACATACCGTTCAAAAGGAATTTATCTATAAAGAGGAGAGAACACAAGAAACTCCATATTCATAAAAGAGGATGTGAAATTTATATTGTTTGAAATATTTATAATAAAAAAACTATGTATATATTTTATTTATATTAATTTACTTTTGTCAATTTCACTTAAACAAATGATTAACATTATTATAGGGTACAAAGTAACAATTTTATTAGTCAAATATTGATAGGTTATATTTCATATTTATATATTCTTATAATTTATATTTAAAATTAATCTATTAGGTATTAGGAGATCATAAATTTGAATTTTATACATGTAGGTGTGTTTTGTATATGAAGTACCATTAGGTAATTTTGTATACTAGAAGTATGAGATAGTTCAACGAATGGTAAATTTAAAACTAAATAATCATGTATAGTGAAATATTAAAATACCTCCTCATTGATAATGTATGAATGTCAAATTCTACATATTCGTTTATGTAGTTAAAAACTAAACTTATATTCTCTTACATTATGTTTTTTAAAAAATAAAAATGTAATGCTTAATTTTATGACTTAAAAATGCAAATCCAACTCGTTTTTATTGTCATATAATCTTATATGACATGATTGTCTCTTAAAAATGTGATGCTTAATTTATATGATTAAAAAATGTGTTGCCTTGGTTAAATTCAAATTAAAAGTGTAAATTTAACTTGTTTTTTCTCATATAACCTTATATGATATCATTGGCACGTAACTAAACAATTTATGGCATTGTAGACCATAAAAGGACATTTCCATATCTTTTAAACTGGTATTATATATTTTTAAAAATTTAACTTAATTACGCCGGAGGCGTGGCTACCCTGCAATAGACCTCCAACGACGACGACCACCTGCTTGTCAGCTGCTCCAGGATAAATGTGATGCTTATTTATCCTGCCTGTCACAGAATGCAGTGTTGTTTCAGGTGATTGGTTTAGATGTTCGTCACTGTTTTCTTCCCTGCCAGTATGTAAATTTTTCATCCTCCATCTGTTGATGCCTACTCCACTTTGTCTTCTGCCACCGTTGGTTTTGCATGGTCAGCCTAGGTACTTGGGTGTTTGGTTTTCCACCTTTTTTACAGGCACAAGCACAGGGCAGGTTGAAACCCATCACATGTCCACTGCGTTAGACTATCCCTAATTTGGACAGATATATATCAGTCTGAGGTCTAAACATCCCCTTCTCCATCTGTTTCCCGCCATGCTCTTCATTGTGCTCGTACGCGGTGGTCTTCACTTCCATCCTCATAAGATACAGAAGTAATAGTGGGGTAGCTGATGTCACTAACATGTCAGCCGCTTTACCTCTTTCTACCACAATTTCCTGCAATAAAAGGGCCGCGTTTTTACCCTGTTTGAAGAACCCATAACATAGCGAATTTGATGAGAGAAATAACGTGTACGTGCATAGATTATTGCGGTACAGATCTGGGTAAAATTCGACCACAAACAAACTGAACAGGGATTTAGAGATAACAGTTTAGCATGTTGGAATATAAGGAATCCGTTTGCCTTGCTTCAATAAAATAATGAGCAAAAATCGTGTCAAAAATATAGGAAACAGTATAGTGTGAATGATATTGAAACGATCTGTAAAGCTATAAAAATTGGTTTGTTTTCACCTCAGAATAGGAAACTGTTTGAGTAACTAAATAATGGCTACACACTCCTCATTAAAGTTCAAATCTTTGACCTTATATTCATGTCTGTGTATTTCTCGGTTTATTATTATTCCAATTTATCCTGAAATCAAAAACCTGCAGCCGCCTTTTGTGTGGTGATTTGTGTGTATAATATTTGTGGTTTGGGTTTTTCCATTGAATCGGTGGATGCTTGATTTTACCAAACATTATAAAACCTAGCTCCGGTTTCAATTTTATTAGAGAACTATCCATATCCGTGTGAGTTGTATATAAAGTTGTATATATAATTTGCACACATCGTTGAATGTATTTGTTATAAATTACTTCTGAAATTGGACCAGCAATGCAAAACAATTAATATTGATGATGTAGACTCATTAAAGCTTTAGATGCTGAGGCATATCGATTTAGCAAAAAAACACGGTAAGCTTAAGGGTGAAGAGGACGCATAATCCTTGAATTCTCTTCTCTCCTCACAGCGAGGAATAAAAGTGAGTTGAAAACTGTGTTTATCTCACATTCCTTCCCATAATGCAACATATCTTACTACAACTTTTTAATCCTTATGATTCATAGTACGTCTATTGTCAATATAACTTGAATCGCAGTACAAGAGACAAATGAATAGCTTCAAATAGTAACCTTAGGCTAGAGAAGGCCCATTGTTTATACAAGCTGGTTTGACTTGCACTTATGTCCATTTCGTAGCTACCAATTCTATAGTATTTGAAGCAACTTGTACCTGTTTTTTATAATTGGTCTACTTCCTGCGATTAAAGATTTTCATTTTTGTCGTCCACTATACTCACTCTGTAATGGGATGCAGCCATTCCTTTGTGCCGAGTTTAGCTTATGTGTTTTTATGGTATTATCCAGTTTTAGAAGAAGAGAATTACATGGCTATGAAATAACATTTTCTTTGGTCTTCAAATATTTTACTAAAAAAAAAAAATGTTCTCAATCAACAAAATTAGAAAATAAGCAACGCTAAACAAAAAAATCTCTCAATCATTCTCATCTTTTCTTCGTGTGTATTCTTCTAGATGTTCCTCAATTGAATTCTCAAAGGTTAGTCTAATTTCATCCTCTATTTCATAAATTATGGGGTGCTCAACAACCTCCAGCTCTGCTACTGCTATTATTTCTTCTTCTGCTTCATCTCACCTCAATTAGAAAATGAAAGAACATACACCAAAATATTAACAATTGTACATGCAAAATACCAGTGGGAGAAACAATTCTAATAGGGTCACAACAAATGATGCAAATAATAAGTCTTATGTTTCATTTTTTAAAGAACCTGACCAAGATGAGGATGTCTACAGAAAAACACAATTCAAAATAAAATCATACATAGTCAAAACCACATAGATCAGTGCAAAGACACTCTTTATATGACAACATTTTGTTCGTTTACAACCATGCATAACAATCATCAGAGTATTTGAATTACCAAACGTAAATGAAATCTTCATTCCTACTCCTACCTACAAAATCTGTTTTCACTATCAACAACAACCCCAACACTAGCCACACCCCTCCGCCAATGACCCCTTTTAACGTAGCAGCCTGTCCATGACCCCACATATCTCTGAGACATTTTATCAAACAATCCACGTGCCTTGTATATGCTTCCCCATTTTGCATACATGTCTATCAGGGCATTTGCAACTACAACATCTGAATATAATTCATTTATGATTATGCTTTGATGGATATCCATACCCTGTCCTGAACCTCCCATTTTGACACATGCTAAGCTTGTGCAACTTGACTTTACACCTGTAAATTGCATTTTATGTACATATCCATCCCATCATTTTATTTACTCTGATGGGCTCTTAACTATTTGATAGAATACGAATAAGAAACGTCATATTTCATTCCACCAATTTATAGACTATTTAATTTTTGTGGGTAAATCACGTTTTTGTCCCCTATGGAAGGGCATTACACAATGAAATAGCATATACAAGCCATTGATAATGGATGTGAAAATTATAATGCAACCTTCTGTTGTTTTTATACATAGTTCTACATACCCCACGCCAATTAGGTAGCCGTCAAGAAGATGCTTCTATGCACAGTAATTTATTTGCCAAAAAAAGTTACCAACTCAGATTTTTACAACCATTCATAGGCATGGAATTCTTCTTTGAACTCTACAGAACATTGAGAGTATGTACTCAATGAAATAGATCATTTCCCATAATCTCTATTAGGCCTTGCATTTTCCAAACACCCGAATCCTCAACCCATAAAAGCACATTTTTGTCACTGCTAAAGTGGGTAAGCTTCAACCAGGGAGGCCACAATCTTGTGTGTCGTTTGTTTCCCATGGATAGATCACCAACTGTTTGAAAAAATAACAAGAGGGAGCACATTCTGGACTTGGTGTCAATGCATATTTGTAAACATTGCATGTTTTTAATGAGTTTATTAATTTTTTGATTAATAATTGGGGAAAGGGATGGACAACATAAAATGGTTCCTATGATTGGAACCCTCTTTCCTAAGCAACTCAAAATGGTCCAGGGGAGGCCACAATATGTTAATTGATATTCAAGAGCTGGATTTTATGACCTGCAACAAATGAACAATCAAAATCCCAAAATAAAAAAACATAAAAAAACGTCAATAACTCATTGTCTACTTTTGGTAACTATTTCAACATCTACCCATAACAATTCAATCTTTACATATGTCATCAACAAAACTCCTTTCAACTGGCTTCTTCAGCGTTTCACAGATTATGTTGTGCAAAATTTCTTTCTAGAATCCTCATATTAATGTTGAAATTTCACTTATATCCAAATGACTTAAAACAATGTGTTTGTATTAGTATAGTTGCGTATAATATAGGTTTACATAAACTCAGAATTTAAATGGTTTATTTCCTTTGTATAATAGCTAAAATGGTACTAAGTCTGGGGTTCTCCATATCCTCAGTCACCCTTCGTGACATCAACTGTGAAGCAAAGTAACGTCATTTATTTCCATCATCTTTGAATCCCATACTTGGTTTAACGTTTTCCAATAGCCCTTTTACTTTTGGTATTGCAATGGGAAATAACCTATAATTATATTAAGCTGCCACTTCAATAAGTAACTAATTCCAGTAAAATTTTCTTATTAGAAATCCTCTTAGCTCAGGTAGATTGTCAAAACCTCATATTTACACTCCTTTAGGTGAAAAGAAACCACAGATAATACCTTATGTAGAAAATGCAAGGTCAAATACTACCCCAAATGTTCCAGCCACAAATACTTAATGACTTCATCTATTATTCATTTACAAAGGAATATCATAATTAATAAGAGATTCTATCAGTTTTCATATGGATATATTTGCTAACAAGATTCACCGTAATCAATTTATCTTCATCCATACCCATTTACTCAATATTTGAGTTATAAATCACTTGCACTAGCTACGAACCATGTGGCAACTCTCCCACTTCCTTTCTTCTTCCAATATCATTCGACCTAAAATATGAAAAGAACTTTCACCGAACCAACTGGGGAGAGAGACTACGAAAATATTGGTTACTTATATGTTTGATGGAATCCCTACATGAACAGAGTTGCTTAAGGGGATTGAGACATTCAAAAAAATTAGGGGGTTTTCCAAAGGAAGCTGACTCATATTTTCCTTCCGTAAAGATCTCCATTAAATTACATATGGAAGGATTAGTTGCACCCCTAACTCCCTATCCTACAATCTCCATTTAATTATTTAATCGTTGTTCCTACTCTTTACCGTCCTCGTGCTCTACCATCGCCCCTAAATTTGTCTAGGTTAAAACATTTGATAATATCTTATCTTATATATACAAAAAATACCAATACATACTCTCTTAGCTATGCATGCATTAATAACAATCAATTTCAATGCATTCTACAATGTGAAACTCCAAGGAAAATAGCAACTAAGAACACATTTTAGGCCTGAAACTTGATGTACATTACCCAATTGTAATTTCTTTACCATAGCCGCGTTGCATTGAATCCTGCATAATATAAATCTGCAGAAGTTCATTACACATACCGATTGGTAAGGTAATTATGAAAAACATAATAATGATTTTTTTATTATTTCTGAGTTTGTTTTCAACAAAACAAATTCAAGTATGGATGTTTGAACAACTTTGAAGCTGATATGAAAAACAATCCCACCTTAAAATCTAGAAATGTTAACAACAATGAACTTTGGAAAAATGAGAGATTTTAAGAACATGATATTCAGGATTTAGCTAACTCCCACATGTTTACTTTTCTGCTGCAACTGGTCATAAACTTCTTTATGCCACTTTAAAATATATGTTGAATTTTACTACATGACTGTTCATGATCATTTGATGTCTTCAGTTCAAACATAAACCATTCATTCTTTTCAATCTATGCCTCTAATACATTGTCTACCCACCTCCTTGCAGGCACTTCAAACATGACGGCCACATTCAACGCCATAACAAACCACATTGGAACAGATTGTACCCGCATACAACAACTACTATCTGAATGTGTACAAGAACAATACATGGAAGGAACACTTGTAGACAATGATGCAATATTCACAATGTTGCTTACACAACAAAGACTAGAACAAACACAAATAGCCCTACAACAGGAGCCATTGCCAACGAAGACACCATCCATATCCTTAGAGAAAAATTCTACACATAATATTATAATCCCACCCCCCACACAATGAACAACCACCAATGTAAGACCCTACCAAGCTCCACATGTACAAACCACAAGCCAAAGATGTTTCAGACATACAATGAATATAACGAATACTGATAAATATATAAACTACTTATTTTTTGCACAATCAGCATACAATGTCACTACATTTACATTGCTTTACCTCTCAAGCAGAGTAATTATATACATGTTTTCTATCTGTTAAACAGAGAAAATGTTTGACACGTTCATTTGATTTTCCCCTATATTTTTTGGGGGTTAGCATTACATGTGCCATGTTCTTAAATTACCAAGTTATATTGAGCCCTGCTAATCATTGGCTATAAGAACTTATCTTTAATTTTGCAGGGTATAATTGATTTTGAAACAACAGATTAATTAATTGAGAAATATTATTTAAAAACAAAAAAACAATTTTTTTACTATAAACGTTACACGCAATAAAGTAATCGATATTATAAAACATTCCAATAACACATACTAAAATTCCAAAATGAAATTAATTTGCAACGCAGACGTAATCTTACTCCTCTTGGAGCGACCACTAGTTTATATGTTTATGCAAATCTAACTTGTTTTTACCTATAACTAACATGATTTAGGTAGGGTGTATAACCAAGTAACTTGGCATTGAGGAATAGTTTTAAACTATAACCCAGGTGTGTTTCTAAATAGTTTAGCATTGTGGACTATAAAAACCTTACCTTCAGTTTTTATTGCAACATTTTTCCTCATTGATTGCGTATGAATATATTTACTCAATTAAAATACATTTCATTTCTCATTGATTGTGTTTGAGTATGTTTACTTTACTTAAACACACTCAATTAAAATACCTTTCCGTTCTCATCGATTCTATTTGAGTATGTTTACTTGAGTTGAACATACTCTTTTTAAATACATTCATTTTTTCAAAAATGTGATGCTTAATTTACACGGCTTAAAAGTGCAAATCCTACTCTCTTTTTACATATAACATACATGATTTAAGTCGGCATGTAACCAAAACCTCGCATTGTGAACTATAAATTGTGTATTAGTATGTTTGTTGTCAAGTTCTCACCTTATTTTTATGTAATGTAAAGTATTATAAAGATGACTCCTTAACAATAAATTAATAGAAATGTGAAAGCCTAGCTTACACTTTAGAATTACAAAATTGAACATTTTTTTAATGCATATAATCTACCCGTTTAGGTGGACATGTAATTTGACAAAATGGAAATTTGTTTGATTGGACGCGTGGGAATTAAAGTGTAATGTTGTGTTGTCTTCCAACATAATATTGAATATACAAGTATTGGCTAAATAGTAATGCAAAAGTTTTTTGAAAACATTTAATACCATTGTACAACTCTAAATAGCCTCATTCAATAATATAAGAAACCCACATTGGTTAGTTAGCTTGGTTCTAAGTAATATGTACTAACATAATAATTTATTGGTCATGGGGATGAGTATATGTTTATTTTCTCATCCTTCCCTCTCTAAATACACGCCTTACTACCCAAGTCGGATATGCCTCTTCACTACATCTTAGGATTTCTTCCATGACTTTCAAAAGCCTCACTCACTTAATTTTTAACAATATAAATTATTTTAACCTTTATCTTTATATTGTTTTTGTATACACTTGATACTTATCATTTACTTGTCGAATGTGAAACTATTATGATTTATTTGATCTATAAGACACCAATGTTAGTCTCTTCACTTTAGTATTATTTTATCCTTCATCTCATATTAAATATTCAGCTATTATATTTGGTGTGTTCCTCGTTTAACTTAAAATCTAAATTTATTATGATATTTAAATTTAATCAATAGTTCTTGACTCACATTTTTGTTTGAATTGTTAATTTTTATGTTGCAGAGACGTTCAACTTTGAGGTGTCATTTACTCGATACTCATATGTGTTTTCCAAAGGCACGTTTCTAGGAGGACCTTTTGCAATGACACTTTTCGGTGAAATTCTCTCATAGAGTATTGATGTTGTTTCACCAAATGCACCCAATAGGTTTCCAATATGATCAACTCACCTTTCTTGTGCATCATTTGTCGAAGCATTATGAAGAAGGAACTTTTGACTCTTTAAACCCCTTGTACTCTATTATTTATGCAGCGCACTCTCGCTAGTCTGTAAGAAAAAAATTCTTCTATTTAGAAAGAGATTTACGAAGTCTTAAACAAATCCCATAATTCTCCAAAATGAAGGTAGTAATTTTCTCTATTCCATTCCCCCATTTCCTGCATTTGATCCCTAATTATGAGTCATAAACAAGCAATCGGTTATGGTTTGATTATGTAGAAATAGTGCTGAAAATGGCTATTAAGGATGAAAATAACAAGAGAAAGGTCGTAAAGTGGTCACAAGGACCTCCAAGGTATGATTCCCATTCCCAGTTGATTTCAAACCCTAATTTAAATTTAATTTCTACCTAATGTAAATATATATAGACAAATATATGTTATGTAGGGGTGGACTTTGTAGCCATATACATGAATAATAAGAAGATAATCAGTAGTAGGGGATGTATACCTCATCTATTTTGCCTCTTAATTCAATTTTTTAGCTTCATAGAGTTGGTAAGTGTGGGTTTTGTGAAAGAGGAGAAAAAGAGGGTGAGAATAAGGAGGAGAAGAAGCCCTCAATGTGATGCAAAAAAAGGAAAATAAACTAAAAGTTCAAAAATTCATGTATGTGTCCAACATCTACTACTATGACTACAAATCCTATAAATACACCATTGTCAATTACTAACATACAATGATTGTATCACATTTTGAAGAAATTTAAAATGTATTATAAGAACAATCATTCTTTAGAGGTTAAATCCCTTTTAATTGAGTGTTGATCTAATCTTATGGCATAAAAGAGGGTTTCCATTTCCAAAAAACCCAGGGTTGCAAGTTCCTTAGTAGATATGTATGCAAAATATGGAGGAATGCAATTGGCATGTGAGTTGTTTGATAAATCCTCATGAACCGCACCGCTTTAGAATATTCTTAAAGTTGGTATGTTAAAAGGCCTTAGAATATTTTTGGAAAATATAATCAAAAAGCATAAATCCAGACTCCTGAACCTATTTAAGCTTCCTCCCAACCTATGCCAAAATGTGAGATTTAAAATAGGACATGGAAATACCTTTTAGAATAGTTCACAACTCATGTGAGGAGACCTTTATGCCCAATTGTGATGAGCCCTTTTTCGCAAATATATGTGTTATAAGACATCTTGTTAGCAAAAACCTTTTTGTGGTAGCTTTTCTAGCTACGTCAAAATTTTATGATTTATCAAGATATGGAATTTTGGAGAGCATAGCTTCGATAGTGGCATGGCTCATGTTTGGAGAAATTCAATTATAGAAACATATAGATGGACTTATAGGTAAGGAAAGTGTGACAAAGGTCAGTGAGAATAAAGCTCATTGAAGATAAGGGAAAATGCACGAGCCTACATCTCTCATTGACGATCCTACTACTATTTACTAAATAATATATTGCCTCATGGAATATCATAATTGTAAATTATAAAATACATTACCATCCTCACAAAGCATTGAAATTGTTTCACCAAATACAAGCACCGTATTCAACGTGATAAATTCACCTTTGCTTGCATACTCCCAACCTTTTCCAAAATAGGACTATTGAAACATGATATGGACATCCACCAACACACACAAACTATTATCGAGATGTTGTCACTACTACATAATATGTAAGAAAATATCATAATTTGTGTTGATTCATGTATCATGTTTTTCAATTTTGAAGTGATTTCGACCTAAGTATGACACAAATATTATAACGCAAATGTGACACTATTAGCATCGTGGTTATGCCACAATAATCCCAAACTTCAAAAATAAAAATGTTAATCCCATTTGTGTCCTTTTGATTATTTTTAGATGCACGTGCTCTATCACAACATCAAAAATGACCGTGTACTATACACATGTCAAGGGTTAAATGAAAATAAGGGAAATTAGGCATAGGAGGGAAAGAAAAAAAAAGTGGATGAAGAAGAAAATGGAAGAAGAATGGTATGGAGAAAATAAGTACACACAACCTTTGAAAAGTCAAAAGAACATGAAAGAGACAAGAGAAGAGAACACTCATGTAATGAGGAGGTGGAAGAGGAGGAATATCACACAAACATAAGAAGAGAGCTTTGTAAACAGCTTTTTATTGTCATTTTTTTGTGTAGTTCAAAGATTTATTTTATAGAAAAAATCTAATTTTTTTATAAAAAAACTATAAAAAACAAAACAAAAAAACAAAAAAACAAACTACATTGTAAATCTTAGCAAAAATACAACAAACCCTAACAAAAAGTAGGTAAAAATAATAAAATTTAGCAAAACATAAACAAATCCTAGCCTTAAAAGAAATAAACCCTAGCCCAAAAAAAAAAAAACTAACCCTAACTAAATATACTATGAAAACAAACAACACACTATAGAAAATAAGCGAAAACCCTATTAAAAAACAAACAAATAATTTATAAAAACTAGAAAAAGAAATAAACTCTATGAAAAGGACAACAAACCTTAGTAATAAATAACAAATCCTAGCAAAAAAAGGAAAAGAAACAAAACATAGTAAAATAAAAATAATTCCTTGTAAAATAAAAAAATCTTACGAAAACAAACAACAAACCCTATCATAAACACAATAAATACTAGCATTTTTAATACAAGAAACACTATGGTTTTTTATATTTAATAAATGATTTTATTTTTAATTTTTAATATTTGGCATGTAAAACCAGAAACCACTTAATCATCAATTTTTTAAAAAGGATGTCGCATAGTTTGTGGTGAGGTAGAAGTAGTGTTAGTGAAATTATCGCATGAGATATGAGAGAGTACTATTCCCCTCGATATGACACTACTGATGTGCCTCAACATTCATATCATGGACATCGAGATTAAAATGTGTATCATAATCCCGATATGTGTCGATAGTATTCAAGTGATGAGATTATCGAGACTAACACTTTTGTTTTACATGATATAAGGAAGCTAGGGAGGTAATATTTTATTTTATTTTATAATATTTGTTATCGGTGCACATAAGTGTGTCCCACTTTTTTGCCCCTTTTGTACCTCTAAACACATGAATTTTTGACATCACTAAAATTGTAGAGGTAATTGCCACAAAAATGTACATAATTTTAAAATATTTTGAACTAATGAAATGTCACGTTTTGAGTGTAAAATGTGATTTAATTTTTTTTTTTGGTTTTTAGTTAACTTTTTCAAAGGTTGTTTCTTATTTTATAGTAAAACAACATTCGGAAAACTTATTGTAAATTTTTCAAAAATTATTTGTTTACTATGAAATTTTAAGTATATGTTCTAGACTCAAATATCGAGTGTGTGGATTTTTATAATATTTTTGATATATATATATATATATATATATATCAAATTAATTAATTTTTTAGTGAAGATCATATTCGATTGATATATGCCTAAATGTTTTTTTATGGTTAAACACTTTTGATTGGAGCTTAGAACCAGGGGATTGAAGGGATCCCACCCGATTACAATTAACACCACAAACACAACCAACAACCAAACTAGGCCAACATCAACACTACGACCTGTAGAACAGAGAGAAGAAGATACAAAGAACCTAGACCACTACTATTCTACATACACAAAATAGTAATCATTCAGGTTTGTGTGGCGCCCCTTTTCCCTTTTTCTTCTTTACCTCTTGCCAAATGCTTTGGTCAAAGACAACTACCATCTGGAGATTATATGAGGAATTTGGATGTTGCTCCTAATCCGAGTCTGATTTATCTGATTTATCTAATTCGTGCCCTCGTTTGAGTCCACCAACCGCTAACTTTTGAATATCTCCCTCGTTGAAAGGGATCGTGGGGGTCGTGCTCATAGAGCCACTCGTTAATTTCTCCGAGGATGGTGCTACTTGTTCCTTAGATTTCTCCTCCTTACTCTCCATATTCGGAAATGGACTGCTCCATCCTCCTTTTTTGATGTATTCTTTCTACGGTCATTCTTCTTCCCTTGAGGGTAATCAACTTGTAAATGTCCTTGGATTCAACATAACCGACATCTAAACGTTGTATTTTTCGTAGTGTAGAATTTGGAGATGCTGATGCTTCCATGTGCTTAGTAGGATCTTGTCATGTAGCCCTTTGCTTGAGTTGATTTCATCACAAAATCTAGCGTAGGTTCTAAGGCTTGCTTCATCCTTGGTTTGATATGAATTTAGAAAACTTCCCAAAGCATTACCTATATCTTCTAGAGCACTCCAAAGGTTCAAAGGTAGGTTCGAAAGACGCACTCACACTGGCATTGTAGAAACAATGTGGGTATTCAGATAAAGCATCGGAAACCACGATGAGAGTAATAAATCTGCATTGCCCAAAACCAAGGACCATCGACATGCATTTATTGTAATCATCTTCCTCCTCAAAATGAACCATAAAGAAGCCCTTTGAGAAAAAAGAAATATCACATTTTTTGACTAGTTTTCCGAGACCCACTTTGTGAGAGGGCGGAAGAAGCCATCCATAGTTTGTTACATCTTCTCGATAACCGCTAACGAGTCGAGGGAGGAGGTGGGCGTAAAATTCAGGCTTATTTAGACTCGCTTTAGGCATTTCTTCTTCCGATCTACAATATATGCCTCGCGATCCAGGCGGCCTTGAATCTTGCCGCTTTGCATTGCCTCCTTAAATGAGGTAAATTGGATTTTTGTTTTATTGAAGGAAACCCCCTTTTACCTCTGCTACCCATATCATACTTCACCCATACCATACATGGTTTTTGCGCCTAAAGTCCCCATCCCGAGATCACGCCACCATCGTAGCTGCGTTTAGGATTAGGGATGCGACCCTCATTTCTTCGATCCATCCTCTCTCCGTCAATAGTGTATTATATATGCACAAATGTTTATGGTGATATATCTCTTTATTTATTTCAAAATTGATTTTTTTTCATGAGTGTAACGAAAACATAAAATGTAGCAAAATGTATTTTTCATTTTTGGAAAGAATTTAGTATTTTTCATGGTATCTTGAATGGGAACTACTAGATTTCTGAAAATACCATAGTTTATATATTTTTTAAATAGTAAAACTCACTTTCAAAAAATAATTCCTTTTTGGAAAGATCTTAAAAATGATTTTAAATCTAATTTTTCATAACTTAATTCACCAATTAGACCTAAACACATGCATATGAAATGACATCTTGAAGCCTATGACTTCCCTGTAAATGGATTAAGGGGAAAATAAGGCCATGTAATCACCACCTAGGCTCTACATAGGGGTTCATCAAAAGGGAGTTCACTCGAATCCCCTAATCCCGATTCCCTCAAGTCACACTTTGAAAGAAACATAAGGAAATATATACCCAAAGGGGTTTCATGCGAACCAATTTCAGTGAATGGGGTTTGAGAAAGGGGGTTCATGAGAAGCCCTTTTTTAATGACATGGAACCTTCGGAAAGGGGTTCATGTGAAGGGGGTTTTCTCCGAACACTCATGAAATTATTGATGTCAATATTTTTGGGTCATGTTTTTGGCCCACCAAGTGGGACACACTATTGTGCTATTACAATCCAAGATACATCTACATCTACCTATACTTTTAGATAGATGATAATTTGATATTAATCGGGGAATTATCGAGCATTGGCACTCTCTCATGCATTGATGCTTATATAAATTAGATTCTCCATTAGGATCCCTCCATCCCCGATTCTAGATCCCATATCTAATATCTCCTTTATCCCCTAAGATTTCAAATCCTTGATTTGATCCATATCCATGATTCAAATATTGGGCCCAACCGATTTAATTATTTTTGTACATTATTATCAAACATTGTTATAAAAGTTGTACATTTTTGTTGTACATATATTGTTGTGAAATATTGTTTCTTAGTAAAATCAACAATTTTTATTTGGCAATGTTGTCGTCAAAACATAGTCATTTATTTTTATTTTTAATTTATTTGGGTGTTTAATTTATTAGATTTTTTAATTTATCATATAACTAAATATCCTCCTCTTTAGTGTTAGTATATTCGTAACCTCGTATATCTCGTGATCGATGATTTAGAAGTGGCGACATTTCCAAGGCAACCTATCATATTTCACTTGCTTCAAGGAGGAAAATAGGAAAAAATGTTATTTTTTAGATTATTTATAGTTACATTCAAAAATATTTTTATAATTTATTTGATCTTTTTAATTTAACACATGATTGTAAATCCTCCTCTTTAGTGTTAGTGTTATCGCAACCTTGTACATCTTGTGATTGGCAATATAGAAGTGGTGACATTTCTAAGGCTCATTTTTCACCTATTTCAAAGGATGAAATGAGGTAAAATGTTATTTATTTATATATTTTTTGCAATCATATTCAAATAATAGTTTAAGAATTTTTTTTTTTTTTTAAATTTTTTTGTATAATCATAAATAGTTGTCTTTTTGTGCGAATGTTTTAAATGCAACATGGTGCATTTGATTCTCGTCAATTTAAATTATATGACACCATCCTTATAAGAGTTGAGGAATTGTTTCCTACAAAAATGAGAGGGGATACATATTCTCTCGCTTGATTATGAGGAGGATTGGTCATCTCGTCTAACATTGAATGAGTACAAGTATCGAGTGTGAGGTAGTTTCACGGGGATTCACAATCCAACACATTACCTATCATGTGAGTTCATATAGGGGCTTTAAATATAACTTAAAATGGAATTAATATATTGCGCCATATTAAGGGGTATAAAGGGTTCACACACACACACACACACATATATATGTATGTGTGTGTGTGTGTGTGTGTGTGTGTGTGTGTGTGTGTGTGTGTGTGTGTGTGTGTGTGTGTGTGTGTGTGTGTGTATTGAGTAGGTTATGTGGAGTTATAGAGAGGTGGGAGGAGTAGTTGTGGGACAGATGAAGAATCCCTAAATTTAGATCATTTTCATTATGTATTTTTCACATTGACATATTTTTTAGCGAAACATGTATTTCTAGAGTAATGTTGCTACATAACTCTCAATAGCTATGACATATTTCATAATATCATTGATAAGACCTATATTTTTTCAATCAATTCAATATTTTAAGTATAACGAGATGTCATGAAGATTTAAAAATTAGCTAAAAAGAGTGCAACCACATATAACCCTTCACATTCTTGTACAAACTTTGATTAATTTGAAAATGTAGATAAAAAAGAAATAAATAGAGACATCAAATTACACATACTACTTGGTTTTGTACTTTTTGAGTCCGATATGAATTTCATCAAGGTAAAAGTGGATATATATATATATATTGAAAATGTAAGACATTGAATCCAACATTGAAGAGGTGGAAATAAAAAAGGAGTATAAAAATGTTAGAGGGAAAATGGGTACTTTGGATGTATGGTAAAATAAGAGGTATTTTATAATTGAAAATTTGTATTGGGAGGGGGTGTTAATAATATAAGATTGAGATGTAGATTTGAAAATAGGGGTATTATTTAGTATCCTATGAATGCACGTGATAGGACATAAGTTTACATAGTGAATCCCTCGTGGGAGTTAGCATGTGAAATTGTATGTTAACAAATATTACAAGATGTTCATGGCATGTAAGAATGAGTTTAAATTTTATTTTAATTGAATAATTTTTTACATGTTTTCAAATTTGTCAAAAAAATTAAATTACTTTAATTATTTAATATTCTATTAGGTACTTCAAAAAAATAATTATTATGCAAGTAAAAATATAATTTTCTAAAAATGGACACTTGGAATACAAATCACAACCGATTAAATGTAGAAAATGGTTGGTTGCGTCTACGAAAAATACTTTGGTAGTACAACTATGATCTAGACATTATTGAAAAAGTTGCAATAGAGGTATTGTCACTGAAATTTGTACCCTTCTTGAAGCCAAGATTCAACATTTCATTAAAACGTGGGATGGTATCTTAATGTGGGACTAGACTATTGATACCATCCTTCAAAGAAGGTTAGATTCCTATAGGTCTACCTAACCTAGAGCTAACACTACCCCTAAACTAAGATAACAACTAACTAATCCTAATCTAAGCATCCAAGGGACCAAGGTTAGAGAGAATGTAGGAAAAAGGGAATAACTCTCCATGAGAGGAATAATATAAGGAAACATAGAGAGGAGAGAAAGGAAACATGCCACAAACCAACCTTGTATCAGCCCTTCCATTCCATTCATTAACAACACATAAAAATTAAGAATCCATGGGTATAATCCATACAAAACATAAAACTCATGAAAGGAGAGGTAAGAAGGCAATGCTACAAGGAAAAGGGTCAGAATGAGCTACAATATTCATTAAATCATTGTTATGAATATGCACAAACCATTACAAATGCTCATAAGGTGTTGGATGTACCACATATGCTCAAATATGAGGTCTAAAACTCATGGGAAGTCTTCCACCATTTTGACATGGTTTCGTTACAATCAAAAGTGGGATCCTTACAATGAGTTTGTGAGGTGTATTTACAAAGAAAAAGAGAGAGAAGAAGAGGGGAGGAGAGAAGAAGCACCGGAATCACCCCCGATTACTCTTCATCAAATCATTGGTGTAAGAGGATGATGCTCATACTTGTTTTGCTATAAGAAAACCTAAACTACTCCTACTCTAATTGAAAAGAAAGCAAGCTAAACAAAACCTAATATAGGATGGGAAAAGTAGCTTCCCTTTGTTAAAAATGCAGCCATGTGATTAGTATTTATTGGTTGAATTTTTTTTCAGAGAAAAATATATGAGGTTCAACCACATCATGTAGGACAAAGTATCTCTTCGAATAAGGGGAGGCTCCATGTTTATTTATATTCTAAGAACAAAAAGGATATTTACAATATTCACACTAATCTAACCTTTATGGTGTTGGCATGGTGTCCTAATAGGTGTTATCATTGATGAAAAACCTCATTAATGAAAAATTAAGTGTTGTATGATGATGTCAGGATGATGTATATGGTGCTAACATGATGTTTCAGATGTATATCAACAGCTACAATGAGATTCTGTAAGGTGTGTTTACTCTAACAAGCCTATACAGGTGCCTAGGAGCTGTAGCTTGACAGTGCGAGCTTCTTGGTTACTTGGGAATCATTTTTACATGATGTATAATATGATTTGAGGGTGCTTGAGCACTCAAAATAGTGGCATAGTACAAGTACATGTGGTTCACTTGGTTACAAGCGCTCATTAGAAGCAGATATGAAAACTTAGAGGTGTGACAAAGTGAATTGGAGCTAGATGAGCTCATGAAAGTATGAAATAAGGTATATCATGGAATATTAGGTATGTTTAGGTTATTTGTAGAAGTTTCATGTAAAGTTATTGCACTATTTTAGTTGATATCAACTTCTACAGTGAGAATCCCTAAGGTGTAGCTATGAAAATGAGATAGGATGGATATTTTAAGGTATGGTATTGAAATTATGATAATTATATATGTTATAGAGATGAGTCATAGTGCTCTCAACAATATTTCAAGTGCCCATGATGTGTACTTTTTCGTATATGGTTGATTTTGTGAGACAGGGTGAAAAACAAGTCTCTAGATCAAAATGCAACTTTAGATGCTCATTGTGAATAATGTGCATTGCATGGGACCTTGTGAATTTTAGGGATGATTTTAAGGTTATTTTAGAAGGTTTAAAAAAAAAATCAGGTCATTTTATCATCACATTTCTATGAACGAATGTTAAGAAGACAAAGAGGTGTGTAAAACCCTAACTAGGAGCAATGGTTAGTAAAGTGAAGTGTTGTGACCCAATTTTGATTGTTTCATCAAAAGTGATGATTTAATGTTGTATAGGAATGATTAATATTTACATAAATGTATGGTTGAGGTCATGGTGATGAGTGGGCCCCAACTAAAACTAGTCGCTTCTCGGATAAGAAGGTTTTGGGACAAGATGGTCTAAAGGAGTAGCATGAAAAATTGATGGTGCATGATTTATGGGAGTTTTTATTAATTTACATGGAGGTTTCAAGAAATTTTCATCCAGGTTCATGGCGTTTTGAGATGCAAATAGGTTGATTGGTCAAAGGGCAGTTTTGGGGTCTCAAATAACATGGTCCAGTAAATTGAGCATAACTTGAGCTACAGGTGGAGCTATGAGATCATTAAAATTGCATTAGAAATTAGATTCAAAGATATTTTCAGTAATATATTGATTTAATCATGATGAGGTAATTTTTCAAGGTTTCTAGGGCATTATTTGAGAGAGAATATTTTTGGCAGTTCAAGACAACATGTGTTCTGATGAAATTTTGATGATACTTGAAGCATGAGATGGATTGGGTGATGATTCCTATTACTTGTAATGTGAAGAGAGATGAATATGGAATCCAATGAATCAATTTAGAGGTATTTAATTCATATAGAATGATTTTATGAGCTAACCTTTAGAATCATATTTTTGGCGGAGTTAATCTTGTGAAGAAAAATGTTGTTTTGGTTTTAAGTAAAGGATGTTTCATGACTTATAACTTGCTTAGAAGTGTTTTAAATGTTTTAAAATTTATTTTGAGTGGTCACAAGGCATATTTTGGTTTATTAGAATTGTTTTGGTGATCAGATGAAGTTTCCATGGTGCTGAAGGGTGCAAGAAACAACTATTTTGAGATTTGTAAAGGGAACTAGGCCCAGTAAATGAAATAATTTGATTGGTTGATATTAATTGCGATCATGTATGAAATTTTTTCGATGTTTTATTCATATGTCTATGGTTTTTGGTCATGAATAAGTATGGATTTTATGTAAGTGCATTTTTAAGAATGTGCCCATGGGATTTTGAGCCATTTTAGCATATGTAATGGGGGTTTTAAATAGGTCGACCTAATTGAGTCATATGTAGCTATTTTAATTCATTTTTTTGAATTTATAGAGATGTATGGGTTGAAAATATGATGAGGGACCGAACTTGTTTGGGTAAAGAAGAAGAAATGCATATAAAAGTTAAGTTTTAGCTCATTTTGAGAGCTAGTCATGTATGGGGGAGTACTACCACCTAGAGAGGTGTTGTTTGCGGGTATGAATGCAAGTATTGAAGGAAGATAAATTGTGTTTCAAATTAAGGAAGGAATGGAAGAATTATAGCAAGAAGATAGAAAAAGAAAAGTGAAGAAACAACAAGAATATGAGAGATTGAAGACCTTGTGTGTGAGCTAGGGTTTGTGAGTGAAATTGTGATCTCCATCAGTTGTGGCAGAAGAAAAATATTAGATAAGATATCTTCAAGTGGCTGAGTTGGTTCTTGGTCATATTTATGGGGTTGTAGCATCCTTGTGGAGTGGGCACTTCACTAAATTAGGGGTTGGTGCTCCTTGTAGGGTTGATGCTCTACTAAACTAGGGGTTGGTGTTCCTTGTGGGGTTGGTGCCTCACTAAATATGGGGTTGGTGATCCTTGTGAAGTAGGTGATTCAGTAAAAATATTTCATTTGTGTAATATAAGTAGATTTTCAGTGGGTTTTCTTCCCCATGAGGGTTTCCCACTTAATTTTGGTGTCTTGTGTACTCTCTTGCTCTTGATTTTGCTTATGGTTGCTTATATGCTTAAGTTAAGACATATATGATACATGGTTGAATGAGTGGATGAATTAATAGTAAAAAATGATGAATGGTAAATGAATTAATTTTTTTTGTAGGTTTAGACACAAAATTATGCACTTTACACATAATTTAGCTTGGGCTTATACAAATATTTAGAAGTTTCTTAAGTGGATAAATTACTAATTAATCCCACCTTTTGGCCACCTTTATTTTATATTTTATTTCGTCATTCCTACATATTTTATGACACTTATCCACAAATTTCGTAACTTCCTTGTCATTCTAGCCCAAAATCGGGTGCCCCAATCTATGCACAAATTTTCCCTCATCTTTTTGGGGCCTTTCTAGCCATTTTTCATCCTTATCCTTTTCCCAGTCGGCCTTGTCGGGATTAATGATAAAATTAAGCTTGAGATACCTATAAAAATAAAGTTATAAGACCATAATGAGGCTCTTAGGTCATAACATTAAACACTACTATAACTCCATCTAGAGTTGCATCTATTGCATCACTTACATCCACATAGTGCCATGCATCAAAGCTAGGAGATCTACATCATACACATTAAGTAGGGGGATTCTATTCTATTCCATGCACACGTTCTATTTACATTTTCAATAGTTATTATTTCTTGCTACTTCACAAAGTGCGATTGACACGAGAGCACCTAGGGCACAACATGCACGCACACACACACACACACACACGCAGAGAACTACATCCGGTTCGAAATCTAGTGCAACGCTCAGTGATAAGTCCACTAGTTTTGCAGGTTGAGGTTAGTCCGACCCATTCATATGCATATTTTATTTTTCTATGGTTTGATACTTCCTTTTACATTGTAGGTCATTTTCCGTGTCATTTGAAAGATCCAACGTGATAGACATGAAGCAATCAAAGGTAGCTTGTGACCATACTAGAACCAGGTTTTGAGCATTTATAGTGTTTAGAGCTCCCAGATTGCAGACCAGGGAGCCCCGAGGTGCCACAAGATGCTCCTAGGTACCCCAGGTCATCTCGAGATCCTCTAGATATGTCCTTCACAAGGTCCCTGAGTGTTTGTCTACACTTCTTGATTTTATTTCCAGATGTATGACAACCTCGTGATGATCCACCACCGTGTGAATCGCTAATCTATTTATCTTCCTTCTCTTGCACATTTAGGGTTTTATTTCACTTAGAGTAATTAATTACATTTTTTCTTTACTGTTTTAGTATTTTATTATAGTTTTTAGTCCTCCTAATTAGATTAACTAGGGTTACTATTTCGTACCAAATAAACCCTTATTTTAGTGACTCATTTTGGTGAACTCGACGTCTCCTTCTAGCACCTTCTATGGTTTTGAATTTTCACCTCCCATCATGGGTAAACTTCATAGAAAGTCTTCAACTACTCTCCAATTTTACAGCCGTGGCCATGCCTTTGCCAACACTCCTACTTCTAATTCTACTTCTGGTTATAACCCTTGTCCTTCTTTCATTCAACTGTCATCTTCTGGAATGGATCCTCGGGACATACAAGATGTTGTTACTACTTATTTATGCACCATTAATCCTACAACTCTAGCTCAACTTGTAGCAGAAGTCCAAGCTCTCCCTCCTGATGACATAAAATATTCTAGCACGATTGGTTCTCAACCCCGAGCAACTCCACCTAGCTTAGTTCCTACTATCTACATGGTTGATATGGTCCCTTCTACTTCACCACTTACTCTTGTTGATACAAACACTCTGATACCATCCACTATGCCTACCCCACATTACTCGGTCACTTTTCCTATTCCTCCCTTGTCCCCTTTTCTATATGAGATGTCATTTATAGCTACTCTTTACATGCTTAGTACCGTCTCTTCCCCACCATCCGTTACTACTACTACTACTATCGTACCTTACCAGGGACCTTTACCGACTCTAGATATCATACCATTCTCCTCGCCATCAACCTCCTCCTTACAACACCCACCATTCACTTGCACTCTCTTCATAAATAATTCTTATTAGGAGTACATACCACTTGACACATCATGTCCTACCACTGTATGTTCACATGATGGTCTCCTTCGACTGGGTTTTGACTTCAATGACCTTCATACTCCTTTATGTGATCCACACTTATATCATGGTTCTATCATTCTTACTTTGTAGCCTATGGCCTACACATCTTCCACCTTGTTGTCCATCTAGCACGTTGTCCTACCACTTCTCCACTTGTACTTGGCCAGTCTTGGTTAGATTATATTAGAGGCACACTTGATCTTGATCGTGTTGATATCACATTCCCCATGCCTTTTGGCACAACTCATATTTGTAGTAGCTCCTTTCTTTGCTATACACCAAACTTCACTATTTGGTATGCCCAGGGGTGTCCATTACCTCCCTTTACGGATGAACAATACACCATGGTCATGTACATCTTATGCATTCACGGTTATTTAGATGACCTACCACACACCATTCCTTATCAGGTTTCCCACGTTGTCCAATTCAATTTTGATGCTCCTATTGCTGATCTTTTAGACGAGCTTGTTCCTCCATTATCTTATTGTATTAACATCGATACACCATTGTCTCTAGTAAGCTCCATATTCACCATTTTACCTATTGAATCCCACCTTCGCACTCCTCCATTTAATACACACCTATTGGAGGCTATAAGAGCACTCCACGTTTAATGTCAGTTCATGAAAGCCACAATTATGTCTCTCCATGTCAAGATAGAGCAACTTAAGGATGATTCTACCTTGCATGCTCCTACTCCTACAAATCTTGTGCCACCCATGTCCCCTACTAGTCCCATCACTGATCCACCATCCATGCCATTCCCTCCACCTCTTGTTGTTCATTCCAATGCTACGCCAAAGGACATTATTCACCACCTTATTCATCATCAACTCCTTTCTCTCCCGTCTAATTGTCATAACACTTCTTATCAACTAAACCAATATTGTGTTCAACCATTTTTCCTCTACCATTACATTTCGGGGCATCATACTGACTCGTGTCATGCTTTAAACCATATTATTTGTGATCTCTAATAGTTAGGACTCCTCTTATTTGATCCACCATCCCCTCTTCCTCCTCGTTCCACCCATCAGGTTTGCTTGGATCAAAACACTACCTAGGGCCCATCAAGATAACACTCTGTCATCATTCACCACCTCCGTCTTTTTCCTCCACTCATCCTTCACATTCGAATAGTTTTCATTCACAGTACCAATATTATCTACTATATCCCCCTTTTGGATCATGGTCCGACGCTTTCCTTACCCCCTACAATAACCGACTAATAACTATTATTAGGAAATGCATTGTAGAATCCTTGTATTAGCATAACTATAATCCTACTCTTTACATTATCATTCAAACATACACATACTTCTTACACCTTCTAGCACCCTCGTTACTTGATGACACACTCTTGTGCTTCGGTTCATACTTGGATTGCTTTGAGGAGTACCATTACACTCGAACCTCACATACTTGCATGCTAGGTCTACACATTTACATTCTACCATCATTTATATACATAACCTACATCCTACATTATCCTACACATACTTCATCTATTAGTCATTTATACATCATCTATGTCATACACGCTACACTAGTCATCATTACTTCTGAGTCTAGTTTTACATTTCATCCATGCATTCTACATACTATGCTAGGTTACAATATATATGGATCTATCTTTGCATTATTCTACTACATATCCTATTTCTACCGACACCTATCATTGTATCTTATACATTACATATACATCCTACACACCCACATTGCATCCTACCTATCCTACATGCTACACTAGATTTCCTTATACATGGGTCTAGTTTTACCTATCATCATTACACATTTTATTTCTATCTACACACTTATTACATTACACATTCCATACCCAATACACATTCTACATTGCATTTCCTACACCGTGCATTCACATACCTTGGTCATTTCTACCATGTTGTCTTCTACGCGCTGCACTCACCACCCTATGACGCACTCTAGTTCCTCGGTCCATACTCGATTGCCAAGGGTTTACCAATCAAATGGACCTTACATTCACCAATGTGACATTTTCCTCATCCACCATTTCCCGTGTTAGTGACATACACCTTAGGTTAAATTGTCACCCCTTCTTATCATCTTATAGTGGTATACGCTTTAGGCTAAATCACCACCCTCCTTTTATCATCTTCTAGTGGCATACACCTTAGATTACATCAACACTCACTTCTTATTCATCCTATAGTGAAATACACTTTAGACTATATCGTCACCCATTTCCACTCCTTCATCTTATAGTGATATACGCTTAGGGATAAATCATCACTCCTTCGTTCAAAAAAGTCGTGATATATGCTTTGGCTATAGGGTTCACGCACATCTCTTCACATGTCACATTTCATCACCGTCACATATACACACTCATCACAACGCGCTAGATACAACCAACACTACTTGACCATTTTCTCCGATGATGCAATCTCATTTACGATTTATTCTTGACTTCGAAGAGGAAAAAAATGAACCTCACCGCATACACATTCCATCCATTCGGGAAACATTTCTCCTATCATTCCATTTTGCATTCCATTCCATCCATCCACAACATATTGCATTATCTTGGTGGCATTTACTCTTTCTTACTAGTGTTTTGCATGCTCACTTTACTACACATGTTAGATTGTTTTCTTATATTTCATTATCATACACACATGCATATTTATGTACTTGTATAGTGTGATCATAGATACAAGACTCTACATGTGGCATTTATGTTCACCTTCTACCCTACCTATCTCGGTCATTGGGGCATCCACATTCATCTTATCTAGGTGTTATTATTTCATTTTGTACTTAACATCTTATACTACTTGCTCATACATGCTTTGATAGATTGGTTATCATTCTAACATGCTAACGGATGTTCTATGTGCAACATTTGTTTTGCAGGATTACATGTTCCCATGACTACTTGTTTGTTTCTACTTGTCTAGCTTTGTTTTCCATTGTATGCGGGATTTTCCCTTTGCTTGTGTGCACACTTGTCTATTGTTTGTGGCCATGATGGCCTTGCATGTCTTGTGACATCGTGAGTGATGTCCCATGTTTGAAACCCGCTTTGTGCGGTCTACTTGTTTCTTACATTTTTACACTACTTTGTTTGGTAGTTACTACATTGTTTGCGTATTTTACACTTGTCTTATTACATGCATGTGTTTTCATAATAAAACTTGTATTGGCTATCCATCCCCTTTTGTGTGTGCCTTGGTATCTACTAAGTGTTTCCCTTTCCCCTACAGGGAAAAGTTCTATAGGACAGAGTGTGGTTGGGTCCTCTTTTGGGGCTACATATCCTTTCCACGATGTCACATGCACCCCCAAAGAGGGGGGAATCATTGAGGGTTTTATACTAATAGAGCATATTTATATCGGTTCGAAACAACGAGTGATTTCAAACCATTCTACGAACTCCATACACAACGGCCATAAAAATACATGGTGTCCTTCGGCAATTTCATGGGAGCGATTACAGGATTTGGGGTTATAGTTGGTGTGCCTCTCTACACTTCTCCATCTAGTGGTGTTGGACCACCAAAAAATAGGACAATATAGATATCTCTTCACACATTTTAGCAGAAGTGGTTAAAGTTGGAGGACACAGCGCATTTCCTCCCTATACTTCTTCAGCCAGGGTGGCATGAGATCACCCACAAAACTCACGACAGTACAGGATATCCTTCTATACCCTTTTTCTCAACATGGATCAAGTGCACATGTTCCATTTACACTTCTTCTAGCATATTTTACATTTACGTATCTTATACAATTTTCTTACATACATACATATTTGACTACTTGATCATTTTCTCTTTATAGGTCCGCCATATGAGAAACAAGCAGTCAAATTGGGGTAAAAATAGCAACAAAAGACAACGACAATGAAAACACACCACTACAGGGCATTTGCCTTTACTAAACATGCAAGTTCACTACACACATCAATAACTTCACATGCGTTACGCCCTAGTTTCACTCTCATCACTTTTTATGTGCATTTATAATCTTTAGAATCCACGCTCCTCCAAATTTTTCTTTTTTTTTTTTCATTCCACGCTTGAGTCTAGTCCATCGGCACGTCTTCTTCTATACTCTACATGGATATCAGGTACGCATCTCTATCTACTTTATGTTACCGAGCTTTCCGCTCACCAACATAAAGTGGGGGCAAAATGTAGACACAAAATTATGCACTTTACACATAATTTAGCCCAATATTATACTACTATTTAGAAGGTTCTCAAGTGGATAAAGTACTAATTAATCCCACCTTTTGGCCACCTTTATTTTATATTTTATTTCATTATTCCCACATATTTTATGGCACTTATCTACCCATTTTACAACAACCCCATCATTTTAGCCCAAAATCAGGGCACCCCAGCCTATACTTGGGAGCCCTGGGTGCAAAGTTCCCACTGGGGCTGATCTATATACATTTTTTCCTGCTTCTTTTTAGGGCCTTTCTAGCCATTTTTCATCCTTATCCTTTTCCCAATCGGCCTTGTCAAGATTAATTTCAAAATTAATCTTGAGAGCCCTATAAATATAAAGTTATAAGACCATAATGAGGGTCCTAGGTCATAACATTACGCACTACTATCACTCCATCTAGAGTTACATCCATTGCATCACTTGAATCCACATAGTGTCATGCATCAAGGCTAGGAGATCTACATCACACACACTACATAGGGGGAATGATTCTACTCTATTACATGCGCACATGATATTTACATTTTCTATATTTATTATTGCTCACTACTTCACAAAGTGCGAGTGACATGAGAGCACTTAGGACATGACATGCACACACACACACACACACACACACACACACACACACACACACACACACTAGAACCACATCCGGGGCTGAAATGTAGTGTAATGCTCAATGATACGTCCACTAGTTTGGTGGATGAGGTCAAGTATAACCCATTCATATGCATTTTTATTTTTTCATGGTTTGATACTTCCTTTTACATTACAAATCATTTTCCAGCTCATCCGGTAGATCCAACATGACAGACAGGAAGCACTCAAAGATAACTTATGACCATACAAGAACCAGATTTTGAGCATTTATAGTGTTCAAGGCACCCAGATTGTAGACCATAGTGCCTTCGAGCACCCCAATACACTCCTCGACACCTCGGTCATCTCAGATCCTCTAAATCTATCCTTTACAGGGTCCTTGAGTGTTTGTCTACACTTCTTGATTTCATTTCCAGATCTACGACAACCTGTGACAATCATTTCCAATCAACTAAGCTATTTCTCTTCCTTCTCTTGCACATTTAGGGTTTTATTTCACTTAGAGTAATTAATTACATTTACTCTTTACTATTTTAGTCTTTTATTACAATGTTTTAGTCCTCCTAATTAGATTAACTAGTTTACTATTTCCTACCAAATAAACCCCTATTTTAGTTAATCGAATAGTGATTCACCCCCTCTCATTCCCTTATGCTTCTAACAATTGGTATGAGAGATGGTATTTTTTTGTAGAGGTTTGAAAAATTGAAGGAGATCCTCTGAAGCACAAGCAATGGCTAAGTATGAAGACCTTGTGGCTATATTGAGAAGAAGGAATGAAATAGCTCAGTCATGTATTGAGGGCTATCAAATTCAAGTCAAGGATATGGAAGCCAAACATAGTCAAGCCATTCTTGCTTTGGAATCTCAAGTTGAAAATTTGACAAAATCCTTAAAGGAGAAGGAAGATGCTTATTCTAGCTATGAAGGAAAGTTGAAATCCCTTGAATCATATTTGAAGGATGATTCTAATAGTTTGAAGATGTATGAGAAACTTGAGAAGAGCTCCAAAGATCTTGATAATGTTCTAGAAGTTCAAAAGGCCATAGATGACAAAACATGCCTAGGGTTTGAAGGAAAGAATGATGATGAAGCTAGTCCAAGTACTAAATCAGTTGAGAAGGTGATCAAAAGGAAATATCCAAGAAGGTATAACTTAGTTAGACAACCTAATTCTATGAGGTATGGTTCTTTATTCAATGGATATTGTTTCATTTTTCATGAGTTTGGTCATAGAGCTAGAGATTGTAAAAGGAGGTTTCCTAAGAGTGATATATCTCTCTTCAAAGGTGAATTTTATTCATGTTGTGGGTATGGTAATAAGGCTAAAGAATGTGGATGGAACTTAAGTGTATTTGAACCTAGAAGGAAGAAGAATGGTGTTGTGTGTCATAAGTGCCACAAACAAGGTCATATTGCTAAATTTTGTACTCAAAGTGGGACACCAAGAGGTACTAGCAGATTTCAAGCATCAAATGGAAGGGTTTACAAGAGAAAATTTAGTCCTATGTATGAGTCCAAGACTGTTATATCTGATCCAAAGGTCAAGAAGGAGGATACTCATGTCAATAACACGTTTCTCGAGGCTAATCCAACAAATTCTGTCAAAGAAGGTTCTTGTGGCATCAACGAAGGGTTCCAATCAGCTCAAAAGGGTATGTTTTCTCAAGTTTAAGAAGATCATTGGTGCCTCCATGCTTCATTTAATGAAAATATAATAAATATAGGAATGTGGGACACCACAAACTTTGTAAGGTATGGAAAGTGACTCTTCACCTATTTTCACGAGTTCTTGCTCTTGATAGGCGTCTGCTTTTTCTTAAGTATGTCTTTAAGGTCTGCATGTCATGTATTGAAATGGTCTAATTCCGAATCTTGCATCATTTATCAAAGATATATGTCATGAGGGTATGAAATTTCAAGGTTTTGTGTCATTTATTTACTCATGGGCTGAATTTTTCATTATGTTATCATGGTGTCATTAGGTCTGTCATGAGTATATCTACACCTTGTCAACAATGACTAATGGTTTTATGTGTCTATATAGTCTTTTAGGAGTCTTTAAGCTCACATTCATCTATTCTTATCAAAGTGGTTATGTGTTGTCATATGAAAGTGTCTATGCTTTGTGTCATGACCTAATTATGTCAAATTAGTAAGTGTCAAAAAGTATGAGATCTCTCACAAAGGAAATATAAGACGTCTGTGGTAATTGTTTGAGATATCCTTTCAAGTCAAGGGTATATTGTTATCAAAATTTCAGGTGTCAACTCAATCAAAAGAGTGTCTTATTGATATAAGTTTGTGCAAAAATAAATAGTGATTTTGAGTGCAGATGGAAAAAGGGTGTTTGAGGATTGTGATAAGGTCATTGCTTGGTTTGAGAATTGTGACAAGCATGAGGAGTGCTTATCACCAGAAGAATCAATGAAGATAATTTTTTTCCTAAGAAGGAGATTAAAATGGTTGAGGGATATACAAAATGGGAACCTACAGGTGGAAGAGATAAGATATAGTATGCTAAGTAGGTGCATTATAGTCTCAAGGTCACTATAAAGAGTCTGTCAAGTTGTTCAATAAGGCCACAGGGTGTAGGTATGTCATATTCATCTAAGATCTCTTGAAAGGGTATGTATTCTTGGTTTATGGTGTGAAAGTATTAGTGCTCTAAGGTTTCAAACATTAACTTGTTATATTTTGTGTGCACATGATATGAGTATGCGGTCTGCAATGATGTTATAACAATGATCTTAAGTCATGCTCCCAGGGGGAGTTTATGCCTATAACACCACAAGGGTTTGTAAACTATATAAGATTCTTAAGTGTTGGAAGAAATCAAGACAAAGGATACTGTATGAAGGTTTATTCAAGTAAAAACTTGGTTTCTAATGAGAGGTTATATGATTGAGGACTCTTAAGGGCTAAAAGAAATGGTAAGAGATACAATGATATAAGGTTCTAAATGGTATACCCAGGTGTCATATGAATGGGTATATATCATGAGCTGATGAGTTTGATGTGTGAAAAAGGATAATAAAATCCTAAGAAATTTGTTCTCTAGATGTATAGGCCTATAGGTGTGTTGTTTTAATGTTTCTAGTATCAAATGTGATCTCGCTTTCAAGCGTTGGGTGAGTCGCTGACTAGCTACAGAGTTAGAACAATCATTTCACATTAATTATAAGACTATAAAAATGAAAAGTTAATTGAATTCTTCTTGATACCCTCAAATGATGGTTTTTGGCACTATAAAATGCATTCACATCTTCTGTGGACTATGAATTTGAATCTAAGGGTGACAAAGATGACCGTGAATCTCAAAATATCTATTTCAGGTTTGTGAATGCAAGGACTTTTAATGATGATCCCAACATGGTATAAGTGATCTAAAGACTCTTCAAGGATGTACAAGCCATTTTTCTGAGTGCACACAATGAGGTAGAGGTCCGAGTGTGATTTCAAGCATAAGTACAAGGTGCAATTCTTGTAGAGAATGTGATGGTTCTAGTATGTGCCTAAATGTTCTACCTTTATCTTCATACATTATAAACCAATTTAAAGATATAGGTATTTGAGAATGCAAATATATTATTGGGAATAGTACTGAGGTACCTCTAAGTGGTATGTCGGATGATGTGTTCGTTGGAACATCTTTCTAAGATTGCTTGGAAATTTCAAACAAAGAAAACATGAAGAAAAACATGCTCAAAATTACAAGGTCAGTAGGGTAAGGTATTTTAATCATGAAACAACTAAGATGCTAAGGATCAAGAGGTAGAGCATTCTCAAGGTAGTATGACTCCTTCAGGTAGCAGAGGTGCATGTGAAGATCTTTTATGTTCTACGAGAGATATATATAGAAGTTCATGGTTTGTAAAAGTGCCCAAGGTCTTCATTGAGTGATATGAAAGGATCTAGAACTTGAGAAATATGTGTATAGTGAAATGAAGGTTACACATGATCAAGGAGGTATGCAAGGAGTTTGTAAGGTTTTTAAGTAGTTTTCTCGAGTTTGATCAAGGAAAAATGTACTTTGCAAGAGAGATGTTGTGATACTACAGGAATACCATTTGATTCATCAAAGGAAGTGTGTCAGTGCAAATGTTAAAGACATATCACATATATGTTGATAACTTTTTTAAGGTTTGAAATGAGTCTCATGTTGTTATTAAGTCTTTGAACTCTTCAAAATGTCTACAAGAGTATAGTAGTCTATATGTGATTGTATAACAGTCTATGTGTTTTCACCTACCGAGAACAATGAAGGAAAGTGTCTTTGGTCATTATTAAAGTATTAAAGGTAGAGCACATGTTGATGAAGGTGTTTAGAAGCCCGTGAAATTGAGTGGAACTATGTTAGCACTAGATCAAGTATGAATATGCTATGAAAATTGGTATGAGGTCTATGAGGGTTCTTCTCAATCATATAGGTCAATTGAAGTATCTACGGTATCTTTTGTCATACTTTGAGTCATAAGAAAAAAGTTGAAGTGTGGGGACCGTATTCTTGGTGAAAGCTCGTATAAATTATTGACTTAGTAGTTTTATTATGAAATGTTGAAATATGAAGTTTTTGTTGAGTGATTGTATAGAGAAAAATAAATGCTACGGTTAAAAATATGACAATGAAAAAGTTAACCTATAAATACAAAACCCTAATGAAGAGACAAACATATTGCTTCATCAAGACACGAGCTACAGTAGATGGCAAAACTTGTGAAGATTCTACAGGCATGGACATTGGAATTTTGCAAGCCTAAAGTAGGTATGAGATTGCAATGAAGAGGTTTGAAGTCTTTTGTTATAAGAAAGATTGGTGTCTCTGAGATGAACATAATACAAGTGAGTTACAACTATATGGAGGACCTGAAAAGCTTGATAAAGGTAGTGGATCTATTTAAAACACCTATATAGGTGTCATGAGTTCTTAGTAAGTCTTGAGTAAGTACTTAGAATGTGTTGGTAATACCTCTAACATGTGGAGTAAGATTCGTTAACAAAAATAGTGAGATGCCATGTTTTGAATTCAAAATGACCGAGAAAATATTTTAGGACTGTGAAGAAGTATTTGATCTCTCCCAAGACATGTGTGTAAGATATATTGTAAGATTCTTGTGATATCCACTAGATTAGAGTACTACAAACCCAGGGGGAGAAATTGGTGTTTATATTGTATGCTTGGATTGGTGTTTTGACCTTGAGAAATTTGTCAAAAATGCACTGAGATGCTTGTTTAGGGATATGAGTCCTTGAGTTAGTATGAAGGCAAGAATGATAAGAAACAAGCTAAAATTGTGTTTGGTCATGTAGTATAAGCTCAAGAAAGGTGAAGTGATACCTTAATACTCTATTTCTTGGTATTGTTAGCATGATTATGATTTTTCATAGCTCGATTACATCCCGCTATAGTGTTTTCATGGATCCCAAAATAAATTTGAAGAAGAAAATTAATGTCTTTACTTGCCTAGAAGATTGAACATGATGATGTTTCCCATAGTAAGGTGAGATAATGGTTTTTAATGATGTACTAATTGTTTTCACGTTTTTAAATTCCTCTTTTAAAGGGAAGCTTGTTGTTTAAATGCCTAAAATGAGGCTAAGAATCATTTTTTGTGCAAAATCAAGATATGGAGCTTGTTTGAGACCTTTGCTATGTGTTTCTAACCAAATAATGAAGGTATGAAGCTAAAGAAGGTGAATAAGGTAAGCTATAGGTATTCCTTTGTCATTAATGTAAAAAGGGGAAAAGTTTAGGGTGTTTTCCATCAATGAAAAAGGGGAGATTATTGGCATGGTGTCCTAATAGGTGTTGTCATTGATGCAAAACCACATTAATGAAAAAGTGAATGCTATATGATGATGTCATGATGATTTATATGGTGTTGACATGATGTTTCATATGTATATCAGTTGTTATAGAGGGATTAAGTAAGGTGTGCTTGCTCTAGCAAAGCCTATATAAAAGTGCCTAGGAGGTGTAGCTTGATAGTGTGAGCTTCTTGGTTTTTTGGGAATCATTTTGACATGGTTTATAACATTATTTTATGGATCTTGAGCACTCACAATAGTGGAATAGTGCATGTATAGGTGATTCAATTTTTACAGTGATCATTGGGAGTAGGTATGACAACTTGGAGGTGTGACAAAGTGTATTGGAGCTAGATGAGCTCATGGAAGCATGCAATCAGGTATATCATGGCATATGAGGTATGTTTGGGTCATTTGTATAAGTTTCTTGTTTAGTTATTACACTATTTCAGTTGATATCAACTTCTACAGTGAGAATCCCTAAGGTGTAGCTATGAAAATGAGATAGGATGGAGAGTTTTAGGTATGGTATTGAAATTATGATGATTGGATATGTTAGAGGGATAAGTCATAGTTCTTTCAAAAACTTTCAGGTACCCATGATGTGTATTTTTCATATATGACTGATTTTGTGAGACAGGTGAAAAACAAGTCAAATTCCAGCTCAAAGTTCAACTTCAAATGCTCGTTGTGAAAAATGTGATTTGCATGGGACCTTGTAAGGTTTCACAAAAATAATCATCTCAGTTGATCATCACATTTTTATGAACGAATGTTAAGAATACAAAGAGGTCCAAAACCCTAGTTAAACCCTAGCTAGGAGCAATTGGCAAAAAGTGAAGTGTTGTGACCCAGCTTTGATTATTTCATAAAAATTGATGATTTATTATTGTATAGGATTCCTCAAGATTTCCAGAAATTTATGTCTAAGGTCATGGTGATGAGTGGGCCCCACCTAAAAATAGTAGTTTCGAAGAAGAATTTTTGGGGCAAGATGGTCCAAAGGAGTTGTTGTCACGCAGATCGTGAACTCGTTGAATATTTGAGTGATCCCATGAAATGTTGGAAAATAGCCAAGGTGTGGGACCTTGTCACCTTAGGATGAACATCCGAGAAGGCCGATTTCCTTGGAGACTTGGAGCACTTGATTTAAGATCAATATGCAAGGCTAGTTTTTTTAAAATAACTCTAATCTACTCAACTTATGGGCTTAAAGTCGAGGTAAACAAAATAAAAATAAGGTGACGCACAAAGTATATTGAAAAAATAGACCCACTTAAATGCACAATCAAATCATCACAACAATATATGATATGCACATGTCTTGCAATCATCCTCCATCCATGACTAAAATAATAATGCAACTTTGTAACGAAAAGGAAGTAACTTTTCCACAATCGATATACAAAGTAACCATATCAATTTTCACATAGATTGAAATAAGATAACTGGGATAAAGGTAGATTAACCAATCACATCAAGGAATTAAAAATTCACAAGCTATAAATTGATCAATGATTAACACAATAAACCAAAATTTTCATGGAAAAATATTGTTTTGAATATAATTGAAAGGTTCAAAGTATATGAAGCACTCTTCCAAGATTGAAGAGTAACTTTTCAAATGATCTAAAAGGTCTACATACACTTAATGTATTTAACTATTTATAAGTTCTAGAGGTTGATCCATTACAGATGAACCTTAATTAACAAGTTACTAAAAATAGAGTATAATAAGTTCAAGGGAACATGCTCCCATAAAAATAGTAAAGTTGTTGCAAAGGTTTGACTAAGTCAAACCTACAACTTTGATTGATTAAAAGATTGGAGAAATCCCAATCATGGCCTCTTGGCTTAGCTTAGACATGTAACATCTCTCTCTAGTTCGGTTTTCCCCGATCATCTTACCACATAGCCATCTGGTGTTTGCAATCAAAGAAACATTTGATGATTTCATGTACCTCCTTCACCTCTAGTCCGCATGAATAATGATTTACCACATCCGTTGTATCAATATCCTTTGCAACTTTGGCTGGAAACCTTTTCAACTTATTCACTACTTTCTTCAATTGACTTATGAAATTTTGGCATGAGACTAACTTGTAAATTGAATTGATATTGAAAGTTTTAGTCACTTCATCATCCTCCTTCACCAAATATTTGAAATTTGATTTAATTTGGTCAACCAGAAGAGCATCAATATTCTCATTGAAAAACTTGCAATCGATATTATCAAATTCTTCTGAAATATCATTTAGACCATCCATTATTTCCACATGTTTATCATCTAATTTCTTGATCAAATCTTGCAATACCTAGGATCTAAATTCCATAGCTTTTTGAAACTCAAAAAATTTAGAAGTATCATCAATTACTCCTTCTTGGAGGAGTAAATTTGGGTCCACATCTCTAATCTCTCCCCATGTAGTCAAATTCATATTCAAATTATTATTGTCCTCATAGAGGACTTCATCTATCCTGCGAATAGAAGTTCTTTCAGTTTGTAAATCATTATACAATTCAATAGTTGTTTTGATCAAAGGATTAGCTTCCTAAAGCATGCATTCTATCCATCCATCTATTGATCTTACCTTTTGACCTATCTTCTCAATTTCATGATATGAAATATCATCCAAAATGGAAGAAACTATCATAGAAGTTGTAGTTGAAGTATCGAATTGGAGTAGGTTATGTTACTTTCCTTAAAAGAGCAAAGTTGTTGTTCAACCTTAGACTTAAATTCATATTTGGAAGCTTTATCTTTTTCACACTTCTCCAAAAAAATTCAAAGGGCCACTTGAACACCTTGTATGGTGCCTTCACGTGTTTCCTTTCCTAGTAAAAACCTAGAGATTTGATAATCACTGCCATAATGGTTTCTTTAGCTACCTCTATGAACATTTATCATGACTGGTTTATTGATAAATTAGAGACGATCCTTGTCCATTTGGCCTATCTCTTCAGATTAGGTTCCAACACGCTCAAATCTATCACATCTACAAGGGGTGCCTTTTTCTTCTACTTTAGGTTTTGGTGATATAACCATTCAGGTATAGTAGATGCAAAGTAAAGTGGTACAATTTTTTTGGCACTTGGATCACTAGATAGAACAATGGCACCGGTAATATGAGTTGATAATGAAATGAAGTGATAATATCCTCGGGAGGGGATGCAACAAGATTGGAAGTGGAAATGGAAGGAAATGAAAATGCTTTGAGAAAATGGAGTGGAAACGGAGACCCAATCATTTCCCCTACTAAGAGAACAAGAAGGGATGAAAATAATTGGGCCATGGATGGGGATGGAAAAGTAGATATGAGTAGAGGAGCAATGGATAATGATGGGGAAAGTGGAGCTGAAGATTGTGATAATGGTAGTGAAGGAGGGGGTGACAAATCTTATGATACAACTAGAGAATCACTAACTTCAACAACTTCTTATACTTATGTTGTAGAGGACACCACCTTGGTAATGGGAAATTTTGAAAGAGAGGAACTTATATCAACAAATGAGATCTTTCTTGGAGTTATATTAGCCTTTTGGGTAGACATCTTACCTTTCGTGGGTGTAGGGAAACTCGGTGTTGGTTAGGCTTCTATTCTTATATATTTATCTAATCCTTTGGGTAAAATTCCCAAGGTATCCAACCAATCATATGTCCTTTGTAGAATGGGCCCTGCAATTTCCTTAGTATTGCAACATTCTTCTTGGTACCAATCAATCCATGACAAAGGTTGATTAACAACATTATTGTTCCTGTAAATCGGATCCAATACTTCATCATCATCCTCCATTTCTTTCGGAATATCTGCAATACCGAATTTTTAAATTCATCCAAGGTCAACCTCTCATATTATCATTGTCTAATAATAATCTCATCCCGACAAAGTGAATCCAAATATCCTCCAATTGAGGAATGTGAGAACTAGCCAATCCTATTTCACTGAACTTACCCTAGTAATCAAAGTTATTTCTGGGATGGAAATTTCACAAGGTAACTTCAGACATTTCTCCATCCACATTCTTTGCCTTGTAAATACTTGGCACATGTATATCTTCCTATTGAAATAGGAAACTAGACTCCCACCTTATGTTGTTTATTTTGAATTTTATGGTAATCTAACAATTGTCAAAACAATTCTAACAAGACCCATTTATTAGTAGGACATCTTGGTAATTTTCTATGGGCACCTATAAAATATAGAATATTTATGTATGTGAATGTTGGGAATTGAATATAGATGGCTCCCCATTCCCTTACCACTTTATAAGCTTCATAAAAATTCTTCGATTATACAAATCTTTATCAAAATGATAAAGGAGGATAGCAAAAAAGGCATCATTGACTCTACAAAAATGTTTGTTGCCTTCTTCCATTGTAATTTGAGGATAAAAGTGATAAATTTGTGACACACTTCTAACACCTTTTGTGTTCAAACAATTGAATTCCCCCATGATAGATGCAACATAAATGAGGAAGGAAGTCATGAAGAATATTTTAGAAGTTGAGACATTTCTCAACTATAAAACAAATTGAACTGATGATATGTTCCCCATATTATGAAATCGTTATTCTTTGTGATAGTAGCAATATAAAGGAACATAAATTCTTAAAATTCCCTTGTCGAAGTGAGACTTGAAAATCTACTCAATAATACAATAAGACCATTTACTTCCTGGATGAAGTTTGAGTGGAACAATGTTTTAGGAAGCTTGATGAAATTCTTGTCCATGTAACTCTTCATTATGACATTTGTATATAGTTCAGTTTATTTATCCCAATGTTTAATTGTAGCTTTTGGTGAAATTATTACATATCCTTCAACATCTGGAAGTTTAAATAAATATTCAAAGAAATCGGTGTCCAACCTGATCACGACCTTGTTGTCATCATCCTTTACTAATTTAGAATCCTTATCAAAGTGAGCTGTTGAAGCCAAGAAAAACTCGTGGATATGCATGAATGAAGGAAAACCCACAGCGAGAGCAAGTCCACTATGGAATAGGGCTTGCATCCAAGGTATATTATTAGGGGCCTTTAATCTTTCCTAGAATTTTGGCATATCCACTTGTCCAAGATCACTATCTCTAATATTCCCCAAATCCAAAGATAGCATGAGTGAGGAGAAACTCCTAAGAATGTGTATTTCATTTTTCCCTTGCCCTTTAATGAGGAAGTTGACATGAATTCAGAATTGAATCTGATTTTATCTTTGAAAATTTATAAGAAACCTACAAGGTTATGAAATACCGAATTCAAAGTCTGAAAATAGTAACTCTGAAAAGGCTTCAAATTTGAAGTACAAACCTCTGAAATTTTGAAAAATTTGCAATTCCAAAACCTTGAAAAGGAAACCTCCAAAACTCAAAGCACCGCTAACTTCGACCTCTAAAACTCCAAAATTCAAACTCTAAAACCCTCGTAGTTCTAAAACCTCAAAAATTAGACCTCCAAAACTCCAAAAGAACTGCTAACTCGACCTCTAAAACTCTAAGCTTTGAAATTCCAAAACCCTCGCAGTTCTAAAACCCCGAAAAAGTGGACCTCTAAAACTCGAAAGGACTCAAGTAACTCCGAAATCACCGAACGACACAATTTCAAGAGAGTGAAAGTTAAATATTCTAGAGATCTGAAAGGAACTTGTTGCACAATCCTTGGATTTTATGAGACTAGATGCCTACATGAATTGAAGCTTGGGTGTTGAGAAAAGAATCAAACGACATGGTTAAAGACAAATAATGGATGATAGGAGCTTTCATGCCAAACAAGAAAATAAAAGAAGAACAAATAAAAAAGAAACAAACAAAAAAATCCTGATTAATCATAAACCAAAAAGAAGAAATAACCTAAAAATTTACCTTGAAAGCAATGCCTTGAAAGTAAAAAATGGTGCAATAAAATCGAGGGTGTCAAAGAAAAAGCCAAGTAAAAATGATAAGTAAAATTTCGAGTTTATATAGGGAAACCTAGAATTAATGCTCGGAAGTCGACACATGTGGGGTAGTTGGAAATTAAATGTTGTGTGGAAGGTCCAAAAACACAACCCCTAAAACTTCAAAATATAAAAGAGACCATTACAATGCGAAACCCGAAGTCCGAAACTACAAAAGGCCGAAGTTTCAAATTTTAGAACTTCCGAGTTTTAGACTTTGGAACTTCGGGAATGAAAATATCTATGAAGGTAACATGAGAATCTAAAACCTGAAATTTTGAAGTTCCAAAATTTTAGAACTTCGAGTTCGAGACCGACAATGAAAAATAACGAAAATGCCAAGGAGAACTCCAAAACCGAGAGTCCAAGTTCCGAAAATTCGAACTTCGGGTTTTTGGAGTTCGAAAATTGAATTTTTGTTTTGTTTTGTAATTGAAATAAACCTATAAAATAAGAATACCTAAGAAGTATGAAAATTTGGAATTCAGAGTTTAGAAAACTTTGAAAATTTGAAAACACCTTTAGGCAAGAAAACTTTACTAAAGGTTCAAGGAATTTGACAATTTTTTTTAAAACACCTTCGTGCAGAGGTAATTTTAAAGGTTAATAGGAGTAACATGAAAAATCAATGGTGAATTATGTATGGGTGTTTTTATTAATATTCATTGAGGTTTAAGGACATGTTCATGGTGTTTGAGGTCCAAATAGGTTGGTGGTCAAAGGGCATTTTGGGGTCTCAAATAAAAGGGTGAAGTAAATTGAGCACAAATTTAGCTATAGGTGGAGTTATGAGATTATTCAAGTTGAATTGGAAATATGAATAAGATATATTTCCAGTAATATATGGATTTACTCATGCTTTGAGGTCATTTCTGAGGGTTTCTAGGGAATTCTTTAACAAAGAATATTTTTGACAGTTCAAGAAAACATGTGTTATGATGCAAGTTTGATGATATTTGAAGCATGAGATAGATTGGGTGATGATTCCTATTACATGTAATGTGAAAAGGGATGAATTATGAATCCAATGAATCCATTTATAGGTCTTGAATGTATGTAGAAATGATTTTATGAGCTAACCTTTGGAATCATCATTTTCGGCAGGTTGATTTGGTGAAGGCAATGTTGTTGTGGTTTGAGGTAAATGATGTTTCATGAATTATAAATTTCTTAGAAGTTTTATAAAGGTTATTAAATTTATTTTTAGGGTCACATTGCATGTTTTGGTTGAGTAGAAGTGTTTTGGTGATCAGATGAAGTTTCTAGGGTGATAAAGGTTGGAGGAAACAACAATTTTAAGATTTGTAAAGGGAACTTGGCCCAGTAAATGAAATAATTTGATTGGTTGATATTAATTGTGACCATGTATGAATGTTTTATGATATTTTATTCATATTTAAATGGTTTTGGGTCATGAATAAGTATGTATTTTATGTAAGGTCATTTTTAAGAATGTGCCCATGGGGTTTTGAGCCATTTTTGGCATATGTAATGGGGGTTTTAGCTAGGCCGACCTATTTAGGTCATATGTATCTGTTTTAATTTATTTTATTTTATTTTTATAGAGATGTATGGGTATAAAATATGATGAGGGACTGACCTCCTTTGTGTAAATAAGAAGAAATGCCTATAAAAGTGAAGTTTTAGCTCATTTTGAGAGCTAGTCATGCATGGGGGAGTAGTGCGACCTAGAGAGGTGTTGTTTGCAGGTATGAAGGAATGTATTGAAGGAAGATAAATTGTGTTTCAGATTGAGGAAGGAATGGAATAATGAGAGAAAGAAGATAGAACAAATAAAATTGAAGAAAGAGCAAGAATATGAGAGATTGAAGACCTAGTGTGTGAGCTAGGGTTTGTGAGATGAAATTGTGATCTCCATCAGTTGTGGCAAGAAAAATTAGAGATCAGATATATTTAGGTGGCTGAGTTGGTTCTTGGTCATATTTAGGCATTGTACCCTCCTTGTGGAGTGGGTGCTTCACTAAATTAGGGGTGGTGCTCCTTGTAGGGTTGGTGCTCTACTAAACTAGGGGTTGGTGCTCCTTATGGGGTTAGTGCCTCACTAAATCAAGGGTTGGTGATATTTGCGAAGTTGGTGATTCAATAAAAATATTTTCTTGGTGTAATATAAGTAGATTTTTAGTGGGTTTTTCCCCCATGAGGGTTTCCCACTCAATTTTGGTGTCTTGTGTACTCTCTTGCTCTTGATTTTTCTTATATTTTTAAGCTAACACATATATGATACATGGTTGAATGAATGGATGCATGAATGGTGACACATGATGAATGGTAAATGGATTAAATTTTTGTAAGACTGGTTCACCCTCCCCTCTTAGTCCCTTGTGCTTCTAACATATGGGTGGGATCTCATCCCGATAGATTTATTTATTTTATTCAGAAGGGAATGTTAAAGTGAAGGAAATTTATTTGAGAAATGATAAGAGAAGAAGAACTAAGATGAATAATTTTTCTTTCTACTTTGAAAATGTAGATCTTGATTTATTTACACAAGTGAAAAGGATAATAGTAAATTGAATTCATATCGAATAGAAATTTACTGGAATCAACAAGAAATGTAATACCTTGGACTTAATAACAATAAAATTAACATAAAGAAAACATTCAAAATAAAGTCCTAAATGTGTCTCTTTATTCCTTTTGACAAGTAAAGAGAAAATACAAAGCTTTTCTTTTTACTCCAGAATCATTGCTATTTAAAACCAAAAATCCATCCTTTTAACGCACTTAGCATTTTACATTTATAGCGAAAGGATGAGAGAAGAAGAGAATTGGTTACACCTAGAATACTAATATTAAATACATATTAAGGTATTTTGACTTTTTGTGCAAAATGACTAAGTCAAAATGCTAATCCAAATAATGTCAAAACAATAAAAAAATCTACATGTGCGGTGTAAAAATGGAAAAAAATGACTAATATTCAATTGGACTTCTCTTTATCTGCTCCTTGATCAACTTCCTTATCATGATATGTGTGGAACTTTTGATTCATCTCTTGTGTTTCTTTCTCATCTAGTCCACATGAATATCATTTCAATACATCGCTTGAATCGAGTACATTGATCAATTTTATCATTATCTTCTGAAGTCGCTTGAGGATTTTTTCCAAATTATTCAAAACATTTTGATATACAATTAATTTATCAATTGATTGTAAATTAAAATATTGACATGCTTTAAAATGTTTTTCTACTTGGTCCTTGAATTCAGTAAAGATGTCACTTGTAGGTAACCTATTATGATCCTCATCCAGGACTTGGAAAAATATCTTAGAAAATTCATCATGAATTACATTGGTTTCATCAATTCCTTCTTCTCTATCCTTTTGCAAATTCTCTCTAGCCTCTCAAAAAAATTTAACTTGGAAGTTAATGGCCTTGTAAAATTCAAAATAATTTCCTCTTTATCTAGTTTTTCCTAATTGCACCAGTAGTATCGAAACCACCTTTTTGAGATCACTTAGGGCTTCCAAAGTGAGTTATAGATTATTACATTCTTCATCAATCTCATCATTCATTTTCTCAATAATTTATTTTCTCTTTCAATGTCATTGTCGACTTCAACATCATCCTCAATGAGTTTCTTTTCATGGTCAAGGATCCTTCTAATCCAACTATCAACAAGATGAAATTTTTGTCAAATCTTCTTGACCTATGATATAGGTGATGAATCAAAACTAGTTAGAGTAATAGAAGATATCGAGTTGGTTTTATGAACTTGAGGAATAAGGTCGTCAGGTTCTCTACCTTTACTTTGAGTTCATCCTTGGTAGCCTTGGTTTTCTTGAGTTTTTCAAACAGAATGTCCAAGGCCACCTGAATATTTTGTTATACCCCCTTCGTAGTAGTTTTCCCTAGTGCCACTGTAGTTATATGATAGTAAGAAGAAGTGATATCTTCCTTTCTCTTTTCTGTAGTAATTACATAAATATCAAGAAACCTTTTTGTTGGTGATATGAGAAAACATTTTGGGATTATTTTCTACACGAGAGGGAGTTAGATTCAATGTAATAAAATCAAAAGCCTTAGGGAGAATTAATTTTTCCTCTTTTTTAGGGTTTGAATCACAAGCCAATATGGAACAGGATCCAATTTATGTTGAGAGGGCATGTGTTGAGTTTTGGAGCTAAATTTATTCACAAAAGGCATTGGTCACTTGGGAGGAACTGACATCGCTTAAAATGCAGACATCGATCAAGGAACCGACACTAGTTACTGTGATACAACATTGGGGATGTATCACATTAGAATTAAAAGAAGATACATCTGTCACATCCATCACATTCTAAAATGTATCTACATGTGGTTCCTCTTATAACCTTGGCTCCACATCCGTCACATCCTCGGAGTTAAAAGAAACATCCCCAATGTGAGCCAATGTTATAAGTTTTGGAATTAAAAGAAGATACATCCCCAATGTGATACAACATTTTAGGATGCATTGACATTTGGAAAGGTATTTATCCAATTTTCATATGATTTTTGAGAAGACAACATCAATCACCCTTCTAAAATGATTGATACTTTTTTACAAAGATAGATGAGAATAGAACTCATAGACATAGTCTAAAATCCTTGTTCCATGTGTGTTGATTCTACGATATATTCTCATTCTATATGTAGCATAAGTTATATATGATATCATGTAAAATTTTCTGGTTGTGTGCACTTTCCTCAACTTCTTATGCAAGGTTTCACCGATGAAATCCCCCATTCGAAGAATTGCTAATTATTTCTCATAATAGTGAGAAATTGTTACAACCATTTTTGAAATTGTTTCACCTTAGGAAGACCAAATAATCTGCTCAATAGTGTGACGATGTGATTAATCTCTCTAGGCATGGTCTTAGGAAATATATTTATTACGGATTTAGTTTCTTAAGGTAACTCTCATTTACGTGTTTAATGTAAGATGTTGCATTATAATTCCAAACATGTAGAGATTTTTATATGTCAGTATCCATGTATTCATTGAGGTCTTAAAGCTTAAATAATTCCTTGAAATAATCAAAGTGTCTAAACGAATCACTATTTCTCCATCTTGATTCCTTATTGTCTTGGAGTCACTATCATAGTGACTAGTTCTTGTGAGCATGAATTATGGACACCGTGCGGAGATAAGGAAGGTTACAACAAGAGGAAATCTGATATCATATATGCATTACATCTATGGTTTCTTAGAGGGGATCTTGACTCTTTTGAAAAAGTCATCCATGTTAATGTGACCAAATTTTGTATCTCTCGATGTCAATGTTATAATCAATATTCGAAGGAGGAACCAACCCTTGAAATTTATACTTAATCTCTTTTTCTTATTTTTATGCTCCTTCCTTGGTTTTCCCTTTCACTAATTTATACATTTGAGGATGAATTGAAATCATTATATGATAATTCCTCTAGATGCTTTAGAAAACCAATTGGGACTTTCTGTGTTTAATTTACACACTAGAAAGACCAAGAGCCTTTGTTAGGTTTTCTTCACTTCTCAATACCTTCAAAACCTGATACACTTTGGGTAGAACTATGGGGATGCTAAAGACTTCAAAACCTATCACATTGGTCAGGAATTCATTGATATTTAACACCTTAAAATTTTCAACACACTGAGTCGAGTAATGCACTTGTTTCACACCTTGAAAAGTCCGACACAAATAAGTAGGTTTTAGAATTTTCGAGACAAACTAAGAATCCTGAAACACTAAGTTGGTTTTATCATCATGATGGATAGGTCTAAAATATCCATAAGTTCATGTTGGGGTTTTGGACATGTCTATTATGGGTAAAAACTCAATTCAGTCCAAAAACATGGTAGTAGGGTAAAACCACACTTTCTTCTCTTTCATCAAGGAAAATAACCGATAAAACACAATAAAAAAGTAAAATAAGGAAATGAAAGGTAGAAATAACTCTAACAACCATGTAGACAAGACAAGGGAGTAAAGATGGAAAAAACCAACATAAAAATTGATAAGAACACAAGAGAATGATTGTACTAACCTAAAAATATATGGGTTCAAAGGAAAATCTTGAAAGGATGTCCAAATCACCAAGCAAAATGTCATCGGGGATTCAAGAGTCACAAGCAGGTCCACAATTAAAAATCAAACTTGCAAGGTGAAAATGATGTGGAAAATCCTGAATATAAAAGTAAACAATATTAATTACATGGTGGATGACATGTATTCAACCAAATCTGATTTGGAAATAAATGCGTTAAATGGGTTCAAAATGTTGACCACACAACACATGTCTTACATACATGCTATCAGATTCCAAAAACATGACACAAAGGGATTACATACATTTTAGGGATTGGGGATTTATCAACATGATACATGCTTTCGCAATGACATGGTCCAATGTCTCTTACCCCCGAAAACCGGACACACTAGGCCTACTGGGTTTCAGGTTCGAAAAACATTCAACATGAAACATGCTTAAACCATCACATATTTTGATGTAAGGAAATCCTAAAAATTAAAACACTACAGTGTTTCAAGGTTTGGGATTAAAAAAGCATATGACAAATAGCATGTAAACTTTGCTAGTTGTTTTGATGTCACCAAATCATGAAACCCATAATACTCTAGTGTATCGGGTTTTATGGTTCGAGATACACTTAACAATTGTCATTTAAATTTGCATGGTTATCCAAAAAACCTAAAATATAAGAAAAAGGCCTTTAAGATAGAAATCATTTTTTAAAAAATATAGATCAAATCAAAGATAACCAATATGAAAAATTTGATTCATTACCCAAATTTTATCGTAAAAACTCAAAATTTTGGATAACATTCTTGGAACTAAATCACGTGGTGTAAGTGTAAACATTGTTTATATTTTCATATTATACAAGGAATTGAATACAAACAAAATGAATACCTCTTCATATTTATTTTCATTAGGATCCGAGAGGTGTTTGAGTTGATCCTTGGAGCTCTAGTAATCTTCATCATGCTTTAAATTGGGTATGACTACTTTCCACTCCATTTGTGACTCTAAATCAGCTAGATACCTAATTGGGAAAGTGTTTCTTGTAGCCAATTGTTGGATCCTTTGATTTTTTCCGTCTTTCTTGCATGAAAATCCATAAATGGATATAATATAAGTACTTAACTCATTATCTTAGATGCTTATAGGATGATTTGGATTTGGCTTTGCTTCTTCTTGCACTTCAAACTTCTTGATGATTTTTATTTAGTAATTGGGTTATCATTTCCTTCTTCCTCATCTCCAAACAAGAAGTGTGACATTTCAAAAATATCCTCAACTTCATCATGAAATTCAAGTTCAACAAGGTCTAATATCACCTTTTACATGCTTTAAAACCTCTTGTTTTACCGTGGGTGAAAGGTATGCATGTTCATCACCAAAAGAGAGTAAAAAACTCTCTATAATTTTTTAAATCTAAGGCTTTTGAATCTGATTTTTTCTCCTCCATTTCTAATTTTTTGAAAGACAAATCAACAACTTCCAATTATGATTTATCCTCTTGCTGCTCTTCAATTTCAACCTCTTTATTAAGCCCTGCCAAAGTGTTCTCAATTGATTTTGATGCAAAAGCAAGTGGTGGGATATTATCATATTGATATAACACTTGTTTAGCTTCAAAATTTAAGCACTAATACTTAAATTTTTGTATGAGATCTTTTCTACTTGGATTCCCTCTTGAACTAATTTTTGATTAGCTTAATCCTAAATTGGGTTTGGGAATGTGAGAGGAGGGGAAGATCGAGATTATAGAAGATTTTCCAATATTTGAAATGATGGGGAAGGTGTAATGTATTCTTGTGGAGGAGAAGGGATGGAAGGAGAATCTTTGAGAAAGCTAGGAACTTGAATCTTGGGCTTAGATGGTTCAGGTTGATAAGGAGGTATCATATATCCACATGGTGATAGTGAAGGAACACCCCATTGACAAGGATCTTCAAACATTGGTTTAGTATCCTCCAATGCTTGTAAATATGAAATAAACTTAACCATATAATTAAAATATTCACTCATTACCTCTAGCCTTTATTGAGGACTAAACCAACTAGGTATAAGACCTCCCCATGGACATGGCTTCCTAAAACCATGTTGTTTAGCTTGCATGATTTAAAATTGCTCCTTGAGTGCTTACATGATCTCCTCCATATCTGAAATCTACTTTCAAAATCATCTTCATGTATGAAATGGCCTCCAAAATATACATATCCTTCTTCTTGAATAACACCATGGTTAGTTGGATAACCATATTGATCTACAAGGTTTGGTTTATAAGAATATGCATGTTAAATTGGATCATAAAACATATTTGGAGGTGTGTTTTGAAAACTTGGAGTTGGATTTTGGAAACATGGAGGTGGATTTGAATGATATTGCTTCTCTAAATGAGGATTCTAGTGATGAAATGAAACCACAATTACATAGACTCATGGAAAAGAGAACCGAAATGATGGAAAGTGGTGTATTGGTTGAAAAAATGGGTTTTTGGACCAATAGAACCACCAAATATGTTGATAAATTCCTCCAAAGGTTGAATACCAACAAGAACAGATCAGTCTTAGTGATAATAAGTTGTAAATATCTTCATTCTTTGGTCCCACTAGGCATGCCAAAACTATTTTCTCTGAAATTCACACCCTTACCGAATCCAAGATTCAACATTTTAGTAAAATATGGGATGGTATTTCAATGTGGAACTTGAATTCTAATACCATCCTTCGAAGAAGGCCAACTTACTCTACCTTCCTAAACTAGATCTAACACTACCCCTAAACTAAGATAACAACTAACTAATCTTAATCTAAACATAAAATGGACTAGGGTTAGAGAGAATACAAGAAATGACACCTAAGTTAAGGAAATAGGTGATAACACCAAAAAGAAGGGGATCATTATCCAAGAGGAGAAGGAAAAAAGAAACATATATAGGAGAGGGCAGACACATGCCATAGACCAACCCTGCATTGACCCTTCTATTCCACGCATTAACAACACACAAAAATGAAGAATCCATACACAACATAAAATGCATGAAAGGAGAGGCAAGAAGAAAATAATATAAGGATAAGGGTGAGAACAAGCCACAATATTCATTAAATCATTTCTATAAATATGCACATACTATTAAAAAAACTCAAATGGTGTTGGATGCACCACAAATTTTCAAATCCGAGGACTAAAACCCGTGGGAATTCGGCCACCATTTTGACATGTTGATGTTACAATCAAAATATGGATCCTTACAATGAGGTTTTGAGTTGAATTTATAGAAAAAGGAGAGAGAAGAAATGGGGAGGAGACAATAATTTTTGTACATTACCCCTAATTACACACCATCATATTTCCAATGTAGGAGGATGACGCCCATACTTCATTAAATTATTTTCGTTGAGGTGGTTAAACATATGGTTCAAGACAATCACAAAATTTTCACACCTCATGATTTTAAATGATTTTATTTTGATCTAGACTTCCCTTTTTGTTTAGTATCTTTCTATGTTTTATGGCTTCTATCATGTTCTCCATGGCTATTCTTTGGTGTGTGGCTTTTGAAAACTCTATAACTTAGGCATTTAATGCTCTTATTATGCCATAAAGTCTTCCTCCTTATTTTTCGGCATTCATTGTGCTCTGCGAGCTCAATCCAGTCCTTTTAACTTGTGAATCATTTACTCCACACTTTATGTTCCTTTTCCACTCATTGTGGTGTTCTAATTCTTCACTTCATGACATTCAACCTTAGAAGATTATAACCTTTGTCTCGTGGAATTTGCCAACTCCACGAGATCTCGTATTTTCCAAGTCTAGGTAACACTTTGTATTTTCCATGTGCAAAGCACTAAGATTTCCCACTACTTTGCTTTGGGGACCCTATCCTTAGCTGATATTCTAACTTATCATAGGCATATAAATCTTGTGGTAAACTTTTCCTTCAACCCATAAAGGCTAATTTTTATGTCCATGAAATATTGAATTCATTAATGCCATGAAGGTCTAACATCTAACTTTAACCTCTGAAACCCGTGGGAAGTCAACCACCATTTTGACATGTTGTTGTTCTGAATCAAAAGAGGGATCCTTAAAATGAGGTTTTGAGTTGCATTTATAGAATAAAGGAGAGAGAAGAAGGGGGAGGAGATATGAATTTCTTGACATTACCCCTAATTACATGCCATCATTATTCCATTGCGGGAGGATGACACCCATACTTAATTAAATTATTTCACATTGAGGTGATTGAGCGTATGGTTCAATACAAGCACATCCTTTTTGCACCTCACAAATTTTAAATGATACTACTTTGATCCACAAATTCCCTTTCTGTTTAGTAGCTTTCTATGTTCTACAACTTCTATCATTTCCTTCATAGGTATTCCTTGTTGTGTGTCTTTTGAAAACTCTAGCATTTAGGCGTTTGATACTCCCATTATGCCATAAATTCTTCCTCCTTGTTATTTGACATTCATTGTGCTCCACAAGATCAATCGAGTTCTTTAAAATTGTGTAGCCTTTACTCCACACTTTATGTTCCTTTTCCACACATTGTGGTGTTCTAATTCTTCACTTAGTGAATTTTAACCTTAGTAGGTTATAACATTTGTCTCATGGAATTGATCAACTCCATGAGATCTCATATTTTCCAAGTCCGGGTAACACTGTATTTTCCATGCCGCAAAGCACTAAGCTTTCCCAATCCTTCACTTTGGGGAGCCTATTCTTGGCTGATTTTCTAACTTGTCATGGGCATGTAAATTTTGTGGTACTCTTACTTTTCCTTCAACCCACAAAAGATTGATTTTTATGTCCACGAAAGTTCAACTTCATTAATGCCGTGAAGGTATAACATCTAACTTCAACCTTCATAAAGCACTAACTCCATCAAAAATCCATCTAATTCTTGAGATCTAATTCCTTTGTTATGCATGTTATGAGAACCCACATAACACTACATTCACACATCCCAAGGAAGACTAAACTTGTTCTGTAATTTTCTGAGCAAAAAAAAGTGCCTAAGTCCCAACTTGGATGAGTTGTTCAAAATTGCATGGGGATGCAATTTTGGACAACAGGAACTTAAGAGGATAAGGTAACATATGTGGGTATGACAACGAAATAAATTAAAATGATGTTTAATATTTATTTTTGTTTAAAATATTTATTACCAATTTAATGTGCATGAGAATTACATGGGTAATACGCATGAGGAGAGACTAGTGTGCCAACCTATAGGCATGAATGCATCTTTGTGGAAAATACAATGTGAAAAGTGGCTCAAATGGGACACAAAACGAGCTTCGGTAATTTGAAAAAAAGATGATATAAAAGAAAAATATATATGTTTCTCATCATATTAATTAATTCAAAGTTTTTATGTATTCATATTAATATAAGGGTCCAAAGTATCTACGACAAATCCCACCAAGACAGAATGAGTCGGGGAAGTTAATGACTCATTGTTTGGGACAAATGAGCATAGATGAGGTTACTTGCAAATTTGTAAGTTTATTTAAATAATGTAGTATACAATGTTTATTAATTCATACCTCAATTATATTTGTAACTTTAAATTATTTTTACAGAGAATATGTATGACTTCAAAGCCACTAAACAAGTGTGGGCACAACTTAAAGCCCTTTGATGGACTACTGATGCATTCAATGAAGGTGCACATTCTTGTGGGTTTGTGTGGTAAGATGTCATTAATTTCTCAAATAATTATTAAAATCAAGCGAGTAAGAGCAATTAAATTTCACTTTTTTAAAATAAATTTGAATTTGAAATATTATAATAATTATTAAATAATGTTATTGTAGGTGAATAAACAATCACTTTTAGTTGATGGTCTCGACTATAGAAACGGTATGGATGATGATCCTGAATACATCTATGGCAACCCATCATTGCATGAAATGAAGCATAGTTCAAACAATATGAAAAATGAGCACATAAATTATCATGATGATAATGAGCTCTTAGATGATGATGATAATGACGAGTAGTTGATGATTTAACTAGTTTGTAATAGTGGTTTTTATATAAAGTAACTTTAATTCATGTTATTTTATTGAACATAAGAAATTAACAATTTTCTCTTATTTGAGAATACATTGATATCTTTGTCATTAACTTACTTAAAACATGATTTTATGTTTGAAATCAGTCATATGTTATTTTAGTAATGTTAAGTTCATTTAGAAAATATGTAAAAATAATTTGATGTATGATATTTTATTTTAGCATTGTAATTTACATTTAAAAAATTATTTTTTATATTTTAATTCTATTAATTTTTGTAAATTTTACTATGATCTTATTAATTGTGATTTTAAGAGTGTTATTCAATATTATTTTTAGTGTGCACACTACTTGATTTAAAATATGACAACTTTGTTTTACATTTTTCCAAACATTATATATATATTGGACTTAGTATCTTGCTGATTTCATTGATGTCAAGTGTCACATTGATGTCAAAGGGAGTAGTGAGTAAATGATGATGTCATGAGTTTCCATTATGTCAACATGAAGTATTCTTGTGTCATCAAGTAGTCATATCATGGTCCTTAGTGCATGGTCAAGCAAGTTGCTAACATCTATGGGATTTAGGAGTTGTATGAGTGCTGGTATGGTGTCAAACATGATTAATATGATGTTTTAAGAGTGTAAGAGTTTCTGTAAGGTGTTTTCAAGGTCAGTTCTTAGGAGTCATGTGTTGGTTCAAGCCTAACTAGTCCTAATCCTAGACCTAGGTCAAGAAAAATGTATGGAGAGGAGAAGGAATGGATGAGCATTAGAGGTCATCAAGAATGTTTTTATGATGTTGTGGGTCAAGTTTCAGGTCTAGGTGATGAATATTTTGTAAGATATTGAGTTTTTCCAAAACCGGGTTTCCAAAGGTGTGTTTTTGAGCTAAAAGTTGACTTTTAGATGCTCGTTGGGGAGTGTGTGCTTTGCATTGGGACACAAAGTCTTGGAGGTAGTTAAGTATGTCAGTTATGAATATTTTCCAAGAAGAATGAAGTTGTTTTATTATCACATTTTTATGAACAATCATTAAGAAGCTAAATTACTTTTTAACCCTCATGAAACCCTAGCTTTGGAGTGACTTGGGAGAAATTACGTGTACAATTATAGAATTTATTCCTTTCAAAAAATTGATGATTTGAGGTTGTATATTACTCCTCCACCTCTCTCTAGGTGTGATTTTTAGGTTCTCGGTTATAAGTGGGCCCTACCCAAAAAGGAAAGTTTCTAGAAAGTTTTAGTTTGTGAAAATTTTTCCCATTGAACCTATTGACTAATTTACCATTTATTTAAGCATGGGAGTTGTACTACATTTCCATGATAGTTGTAGATCGTGGTTGATTTCCTAAGATGCACATTGTGCCCTATTTATGAGGATTTTTATAGGATGTTTTGGGGTAGTTTGGAGTAGTCTAGGAACATAATAGTTTTGGAGGTACTAAATGTAGAGTTATGTCTTAGTTTGAATCTTTTCATGATCTTGACTTCAAGATATTTCCATTGATATGTCATACTTGAGTTTTTCCGAGAATTGAGGAATTCATGACATGTTCCTTTTAAGACTAGGTTTCGGTGCACAAGAATGACCACATTCTTGAGATGATTGTTCTGATTGTTTCATGATTGATGGATTTTTTTTTTGAGGGCTTAAAAACATGTATAAGTATTATTTATGCTTTTTTGGAGTTGGGATTTCTCTTGAACCTTTATGTTTTGCATGGTTGTTTGTTTTGGTGCAATTGGGCCTCTTGGAGACCTAATTGAGAGTTTTGAGCATGGAGATGATATGATCGACCTATATGGTGATTTTTTTTATGAATCCATGAAGTAGTTATTAGGTTTTTGTGATATTTTCTCTATAAAGGCCAACCTACATGATATAATACCTAGAGACAAATAGATAAACGGTTTAGATGGCTCATTTGGTATGAGTTAGAGCTATGTGCTTGGAGCTAATTTTAGAAGGATGAGATAGACATGTTATGAGGAAAGAGATGAAGATAAATAGGGATTAAAATTGATAAATTATTATTCCATGATGATGATTTGAATATGGCGAGTTGAATAAGATCATCCATACATGACCTAGTTGAGAAGAACACACCTAGTTTGTGTGCACATGAGCTTGAGTGAGCTAAAGAAAAGTGTGAGTTTTTATGAGGGGTAGAGAATATGTCGGACAAGAGGTGTGAGGAGCTGAGAATAATAGATAAAAAGGTGATGTAAGTCATTAGACCTAACCAGTATATGAAGGTGCAAGTTTGAGAAATAAGGAAGAGAGAGTGTTGAGTTTATGGAGTTAAATTAGTGATCACAATCAATTGTTTCAGAAAAAAATTATATTTGTCTTCATCTTCAGGTGGTTGAGTTGGTTCTTGGTCATTTTAGGGGGTTTCAATCTTCTTGTAGGGTTGGTTCCTTACTATAGACATAAAATCACACACTTTGGATATTATTTAGTTTCATTCTCGTACTACTATTCATATGGTTTTTAAGTGAAGAAAGTACTAATTAACCCCATCTTTCAGCTATTTTACTTTTCTTTCTGTCATCACTTTGACCTTTTGCACATACATACAAATTTTTTTTTGTCTATTTGTGTCATTCTATTGTTAACAGGGCGCCCTGGTCCCATTCGGGGCACCTTGATTCTTTTCGCACTTTACTTCTATATTTTGGGCACTTTCTAGACATTTGAGCTTTATATCTTTTTGGTGGTTGACCATTTTAGGGTTAATTATGAAATTAGATCAATAAAACCATATGAATATAAAGTTATGATACCATATTAAGGGACCAAGCACTAGGCACTACTATCATCCACCTAAAGTTACATCACCAAGGCATCTAGAGCTCTATTTGCATCCATTTATCTCCATCACAAGGGACAAGGATAGTTCATCTGCATGACACTTTGCATAGGAGGGAATTTTATTCTATTCCATCCACCATTTATTACATTTATACATCTAGTTATAGCTCATTACTTCACAAAGTGTGACTGACACAAGAGCACCTAGGGCACGACTTTCACACACTCACCTAAAACTACATTTGGGTATGAAATGTAGTACACCACTCAATTAGTAAGTCCACCATTGTGGCTACGAGGAAAGTCCAAAACTTCATTTGCATATTTTTTTATGGTTTGGATGTTTGGTTTGGGGTTTTCCATTTCTCTTCTTCATCTCTAATTACCAATGACATATAACGTAGGTCAACAACATATACACAACAGTGCGTGAAAGGCTTTACATCACTTAGTAACCACCTGTAAATCTGGTTTTGGACCTCTTGCACAAACCATGACACCTAAATATAAAACTAAGGTGCCCCGAAACCTCATCCTTCCTTAGGTTCCCGGTCTTCTCAAATAACTCGTATCTATAGTTTTCGGGCCTCTGCACATTCGTTCTTGCATTACGTTCATCTGGTCCTTTACGTGACATAATCCCGAAGCATCGCCAAATAAGATGATCTCTTTTTAACTCTCCTTGCACATTAGGGTTTCATATTTTATCTACTTAGTTGCTTGGGTCATTTACCTTATCTTTTATTTACTATTTTGCATAACATTTGATTATGCTAGAATAGCTCATTTATTTCCATTTTAGCTTAATCACTTACTAAATCGGGGTGAGTGCTCCTTGTAGGATTAGTGTCCTACTAAAATAGGGGTTGGTTCTCCTTATGGGGTTAATTCCTCACGAAATAAATATTGTGTTATGTGTAATATTCACATAAGTCCTTTTTAGAAATATAAGCGAGAGGTTCATGGGTTTTCTTCCCTTGAGGGTTTCCCACATATATATTTTTGGGCATTGTGTCTAGTGTTTTCATTGATGTAAAGTGGCATATTGATGTCAAAGGGTGTCATGGTGGTTTGAAGTGTCTCCATGAGGTGTCATTCATGTTTGATCATGGTGGTTGATTGGTAGTGTCTAGTTTTGTGATCTACACATGGTGTCTAGGTATGTTCTCATTGCATGGTCAAGCTAAGAGGTGATGTGAATGTACTCAAAAGGTTGTATGCGGTCAAACATGGTCAATATTATGAGTCAAATGTGTTAATGAGTATGTAAGAGGTTTTAAAGGTCATTTCATGTGAAGTATGTGTTGATACAAGCCTAACTAGGCCTAATCCTAGACCTAGTGCATCGAGGATGGTGCGGAAATATGAAGTGTGGAAGGCATATTAGGTCACTATTCGTAGAGGTTTAATGTCATTTCAATGTCCATTGAAGTGATTTTATTGAGAAAAAGTCATGTAGACACATGTAAGTCATGGTGGTGAGAGAGTTACAGATGCCTTTGAGCATGGATGAGAGTTGACAAACATAGATGAGGTTGTTATGATGATCTAGGTCAATTTTTAGGTCAAGGCATTGAAGACAAAGCAATAAAATTATTTTTCGAAAAACCGAGTTCTTAAGAAGGTAAAATCCAAATAAAAATCATATTATTTTTCTCACCACACATGTGAGTTCTACATGGTACCACTGATCTAGAAAGTTTTGAAAAAATAATGGATTCATTTGGATATCATAGCTTTATGAACAATCGTTAAGAAGAAGAAGTGGTCTAAAACCCTAGTTAAACCCTTCCTCTATCGTGATATGTAATAAATTATTGGTATGAGATCTGAATGATCAAGGAAAGAAAATTTGACGCATCATGGTTGTAGAGGATTCTCTAGTGCTCATTTTGGTTGTGGTTTCATGATCCAACTATTACGGTAAGGTAGAGAAAAACCCTAGTTTTGTGGAGATTTTTAGTTTCAAGGCTGAGATGGAGGTTTCATGATGAAAATTTAAATTTTCCAGGAATATTGGAAGGTGTGCTAGATATCCATGAAATTGTATAGACAAGGTATGTGGAGGAAATTGAAGATATCAGTCCTTCAAGTCACTACTTTTTTTTGGCCTTAAGGGCTAAAACCTAGTCATGGAGGTTTGAGTTGAGCTAAGTATTTTTGCATGGTGTAGCAGATATATTTTTCCTTTAATATATTGTTGACATATGTTATGAGGTATGTGATATTTTTTCATGGTTTGAATAATTGGTTTAATGTTGAACCCCTAATGGCCTAATTATCCCTATAAGGTTTATAAAAAAGGTGTCATGGAATAAGTATGCTTGGTTTTTTTCTCCAAGTGACATAGTATTATGAATACTTGAGAATGATTGTAGAAATTTCCTTTAAGTGTTCCAAATGGTGGTTAATATTGGAATTGATGTTGAATATGTTTGAAACATGGTTCCTCAAGACTATTTCTTGAGTCCTTAAACCCAGATTTGAGAAGTTCCATAGATTGAAGTATTTGAGTGCCTTAAGCCATGATTTAGAGTATGACGTAAGTTGAATCGAGATAGTATACTTCATTTTTATTTCTAGTGATATGTTACTTGTGCCTTGATGAATATTTTAGAGGTGTTAACTAGTTCAATTTTGAGATCTTGAAGCTTGATTTGAGCGGTGTTTAGAGAAGAAACCATTTTGGGGTCTTATGCCATGAGTTGAAGGTTATTATAAGTTGCATGAGTTCAGTGACATCAATACCTTCCTATTAATTTTTAACTCATGTCATGATTATGAGTTTTTGCATACCAAGTTATTTAATCTTGTGGAGTGATTTTTAGGTGCTAAAGTACTTGTTAAGAGTTCTTACTTGTTGGTGTGCTTCATGGTGTTTATGTAATCGATGGAGACATTATTGTGATTATTGGAGATTATGAGAGGTTATCCATAAATTGTGTGAAGATTTTTGAGCCTTGAAAAAGATGGAGTGTGCCCTATATGTTCATGATTCATTCGTTAGAGATTTATACCTTTTTTTTGCCCATTTGAGATGCCTTGAAGCTATTCGTTGACATCCCACTTTATTCACGAATAAGTAGCGGGGTTGGGGCACTAGATGAGAATTATAAACTCTATGTAGAGGGGGAGGGGGCTATCTATATCTGGGGGTTGAGTGGTGGCTAAAGGAAGAGGGATATTCTATATGGAGGGCCCCTATCTAGATATGGGGTTACAAACAGAGAGGGCTTTGGGGAATGTTAAACTTATGAGATAGCATCCGTCCCATCCATCACGGTCGAGTCCAATTTATGGTGTGACCCTTTCTGACCTACTTGGGTCTCTTGGAGTGTTTTATATTATTTATTAGATGTATTTTATTATTGGAATGACCTAAATTAATGGCCATGTCTTACCTAGAGGTGTTTAGGAGTTGAGTCATGTATATAAGTGAGTTGTAATGACTCATTTGTACTAGTTGTGATGAGGGGGTTATGAGAGAGCTAGAGGAGGTGAGATAAGAGCTGTAAGGAGTCAAGGGAAGAGTGGATGAGAGGCATGAAAATATGAGTAAGGTAGAAGAGAAGGTGTGAAAATTAATTAGACCTAATTAGAAAATGAAGGACCATATTTGAGCGAGTAAGGAGTGAGTTTATTGAGAGGGTTTGGTGTGTATGGAGCTGAATTTGTGATCACCATCAATTGTTGGAGCAACATATCTTATGTGATCATCCATTTCAGGTTGTAAGGTGGGTGCTTAGTCATCTTAGGGATTTTTAGCCTCCTTGTAGGATTAATGGCCTACTAAACTAGGGGTTGGTGCCTCACTAAAAATCTTGCTTGATTTTTAATATTCATGCAAGTAATTTTTCATGAGTAATATTAATAGAGGTTTTAGTGGGTTTTATTACCCTTGATGGTTTCCCACTTATATCTAGTGTGTCTTGTGTTCTCTCTCTTGTTTCATGCACTTGTAAATGATTGATACACACTTAATAAGCTCACATGGTTTATGGATGTTGAATGAATGGTTTGAATGATGAATGTATGTAATGGAAAATGAAGTAAAATTTTAGTAGGACTGATTCACCCCCTTGGTCCATTGTGCTTATAAAAATTGGTATCACAACAAGGTCCTTGTGAAGTAAGTTTGACTACTTGAAGGACATCCTCTTAAAGCATAAGTTTTTTGATCAAATGGGAGAAGAGATTTTTCCATATGTTCATTGTTTAACCAATTATTCCCTATGAAATTCAAAATGAAGGTCTATCTAGGCTATTTTGGATATGAGGATGATTTTGGATACACCGATTCATGAGACCCCATGGAATAAATTACTAAGGATATCATCTAGAATGCATTAGAAGAATTTGTATGTGTCATGGTAGTAGAGTGTGATTCAGCCAAGGGTTTTGGGAAAAGTTGGAGTATTTGTATGAAGAGGATAACATTTCTTATAGTGTTAGTAAAGATGATGTTGTTAGTTATAAAAAAATGGACCAAGATGCTAATGGAGATGTTTCAAGATAAGGAAGAGGTTGTTATAACTCATCAAGTCAAACTTTTTAGTGCTCTAGAAGACCTAAAACTCGTAAGGAAGGAGCTTAAAATCAAAGAAAAGGAATGTATTTAGTTGAAAACATAGGTCAAGGATGCTCACTTTGTAAGTATCAAATAAGGAGGATGAGTGTATGAAGTTCAATATGGCTATGAAGTCTTTAACTACAAATTAGAACAATCATCAAATAAGCCAAGTATGTATAAAAGGTTTGAGAAGATCTATAGTAATCTTGATGATCTTTTGAGTTGTACAATATCTTCTAATGTCAAATTAGGTTTGGTTTTCAAAGAAGAGACACAAAAGGAAGATATGCATACGGAATCAAGTCATGGACCTGCGAAAACTAAGGAGGATGTCAAAGATCACAAGAAAGTCATTAGAAAACCCAATGCAATAAAATTCACAAGTAAATTCAATGGTGTTTATTATTCTTGCAATACTTTTGGTCATAGAGCTAGGGACTTGTAGAAGGATAGTCAAGAATGCCTTTCCTGGAGTAATGGGAGAAATGATCACTCATATTAGTCAAGAGGTATTACATGTTATAATTTCCATAAAAGGGCCATATTGCCAATTTTAGTCATGAAGAGTCTCCTAGTTGGAGGAATGAAGGTATGAATGAGGTTGTATGTTATAACTATAATCGGTTTGGTCATTTTACTAGATAATTTCATCAAGGACCACCTAGACAAATAGATAGAGCTTCTGAAGGTAAGAATTCTATTATTTTCTTCAAATGTAAAAATGTTGGTGAATTTGCAAGGTATTGGAGATTGAAGATTAATAACTACAATAAGAAGGAATATATCATAAATGACCCTATAGAGACAATTAAAGAAGAATTAGGTATACATGATGAAAAGGAGGTTAACCATGTAAACAAGGTCAAAGAGAATGAAGCTAAAAGCATAAGATCTGATGAACCAAAGCATGACATGAAGGTAGATGGTGTAAAGGAGAAATATTCAAAGATAGAAAATCCATTCAAAGGATACTCAATTCTGTGAAGAAGATAGACATTGGAAACAAGGAAGAGAAGGAGGATTTCAAGCTCAAATCAGGTCAATCATCAAAACAAGAAGGTATGTTTGCTATGATTGAAGACAAACTAGAGGAGAATCATATGTATTAATAGATAGAATGGGTCTCAAGACCAGTGTGCCAATGAAGATAAATGGGATTCTATAGATTGACAACAATGTGGATAAGAGGAAGATGGATATTTGGGAATCTCCTGAGTTCGTGGTTTTTTAGTGTCCCAAGATACATTGAATCTCTTAATTTTGATTCTTGAAGGCATTTATATCTTATGAGAATAAATTTAGGTGCATTTTCATGATCTATAACTGCTAAAGAAAGATATGTTTGTGTTTTACTTAACAATTTATGTGGAGTGCTCCATAGAGATTGATGGTAGGAATGATTCACCAAAAGGTCTGGTTAGTGGATTGGACTAGTTATCCAAGTTTAGGTAAGAATATTGAAATGTGGTGCCATACTTGAATGATTTGTTAGGTTTTGTCTCAAGGGAGTGGTTTAGACTTTTAAGCTTGAACATGAAGGTCTTGAAGTGTTTTCCTTATGAATTACTTATACTAATATGTGATAGCATATGAAGGTGTTGATTGACTATATAAATGATGCATAGTTTGAGGTTCAAGAAAAAGAGTGTATATGTTAATGTTGACTATGGAAGAATGTATTGATGAGGAAGTACTATATTGTTGTGAAGGAGCTAAAAAAATGCACCTTGAGATCTTATCTTGATCTAATTAGATGAAGAAGGAGTCTTAAGTATGGTTGATATGTACCAAATGATTAGGTAAGGTAATGTTCTTACTCTATTTTGTATGAGATATTTAGTATTTCATTGAGTATGAATAAGGTATTCATCCAAAGGGGAGCAGTAGTAGTCCTTTAGTTTGCATAATATGTTTAATTCCTTGGTATGATTTGGAAAATATGTAGAAGTTAAGGAGCTCCTATTATGGTGAAACTAAATAAGTATGTAAGATGTAGAAAAATCTTTGTTGGAATGAATGAAGCCTCATAACATGTATGGCAAAGCTACAAGTGTGCACATGTTGGAATTTTTCTTCATGAAGGTGTATATCAGATTTATATCTTTGTGATTATACTAAAGGTTTGAGATTTGGGTTTTATGTCTTTGAAAAAATACAGTGGCAAACGATTCTTGAGCCATATAAGGTAATCATAAGATTTAAGGATTGTAAATGGTGTATCAGGTTATGAATGTAGATCTCTTATGATCTATAATTTTGTAAGTTTTGAAAAGGTATACAAGAAGTTGGATTATAGTTCTAGGAGGCGAGTTTTATGAAGAGTATTATCATACTTCATCAAGGATCAAATTATGAGTTTCAAGGTATGATTTACATATCATATTTTATCTTGGTTTCAGTTCATGACAAGTCAAGATCTAGTGTTGTGCACTCTGTCAAAACTCAAGAAGGTATTCAAGGTTTGAAGCTAAGAGATAGTACCAAAATTGGTTTAAAGCAAGAATGTATACATCATATTTGTGTCAATAGTAAATAATCCTACAAGCAATAATGATTTTTAAGATAGTTTGAAGAGGCTTAGTAGTATGATTAGTCACAAGGGATTTTAGGTCCATGATATGAAACAAACTCAAAGAGGTATCTAAGGTATCAAAAAGAGCATGTTAGAAAGATTATTGTAGGCATATTGAAAGGTAGAAATATGACCAAATAAGTTGTGATTTCATGAAAACGAGGCAGAGCATACTAAAATAGTGCTTTAGGACTGTAGTTTTTGATTGTAACCCATCTTCATGGTTGTTGTTTAAGGTATGTGACCTTAAATTTACATAGGCTCGTAGAGAATTATTGTATGAGGTCAGGGGGATCATGTCATTTATCTTTCATATACTTAGTATGCTCTTATAACAATGAAATTTGGTAAATTTTTTTCTGAAGGAGTGCTTTAGGGATCTTGGTCTTAAAAGAAGAAAAGTTAGTGTTTGGATATTAAAATTTGGATTTATCATGGTTTAGATTTAGAATATGGTACATAATAAGTATGAATCCAAATTATGGCTATACTATCAGGGGGGGAGTTATGTGCATGCTTATATCAAGTCCATGGATCTCATTAGCTAATGTTGAAATCAAGACAATGAAAACAAGACCAAGTTGAAGTGAAACAAGTAAGTTTGAGTCTAAGCATTGTTGTCATTGTGTGTTGTCATTTTTTTCATGTCAGTTATCATATAACCATTTTCATATATGTTAAATGGGGGTAGGCTCAAAAACATGAAAATAGGTCTTGTAGATGTTTGCATTCATGGTTGCCATCAATGACAGGGGGGATATTGTTGGGAATTGTGTCTCGTGTTGTCATTGATGTCAAAGGGTGTCATGGTGGTTTAACGTGTCTCAATGAGGTGTTATTCATTTTTGAGCTTAAAGGTGGATTGGTAGTGTCTAATTTTGTGATCCTCACATGGTATCTAGGCATTTTCTTAGTGCATGGTCAAGCCAGTAGGTGATGTGAATGTAATCTAGAGGTTGTATGAGGTCTTCATGAGGTCAAACATGGTCAATATTATGATTCAAAGGTGTTAATGAGTCCTAAGAGGTTTTCAAGGTTGATTCATGTGAAGTATGTATTGATACAAGCCTAATTAGGCCTAATCCTAGACCTGGTGAATGGATGGAGGATGGTGTGGAAACATGAAGTGTGGAAGGCATCTTAGGTCAGTATTCAAAGGTTTGATGTTGTTTCAAGGTCTATTGAAGCAAGTTTCTTGAGAACAAGGCATGTAGACACAAGTAAGTCATGGTGGTGTGAGATATTTGCAAATTCATTTGAGCATGGATGAGAGTTGAGAAACATGGATGAGGTTGATATGGTGTTTTGAGTCAAAGTTCAGGTCAAGGCATGAAGACAAAGAAAGAAAATTGATTTTTGAAAAACTGATTTCTTAAGAAGGTAAAAATCTAGCTCGATAGTCATCTTATTTTTCTCACCCACATGTGTGAGTTCTGCATGGGACCCTAAGGATTTGAGGATGGTTTCATGGAGTCTACTGTTTTTTTCAAAAAAATGGATTCATTTGGATGTCATAGCTTTATGAACAATCATTAAGAAGCAGAGGTTGTCTAAAACCCAAGTTAAACCCTTCCTCTAGAGTGATATGTAAGAATGATTGGTATGAGATCCAAACTGTCATGGAAATAAAATGTGATGCATCATGGTTGTAGATGATTCTTTAATGCTCATTTTGGTGGTGGTTTCATGATCCAACTATTTTGGTAAGGCAAAGAAAAACCCTAGTTTTGTGGATATTTACAGTTTCAAGGTTGAGATGGAGGTTTCACAAGGAAAATTAAATTGTTACAATAATCTTGGGAGGTGTGCTAGATAGACATGAAATTTTTTAGACAAGTTGTGTGGATAAAATTGAAGATACAAATCCTCCAAGGCACCCTACCAATTTTGGCCTTAAGGGATAAAACCTAGGCATGTAGGTTTGAGTTGAGCTAAGTTGTTTTGCATTTTGTAGCTGAGATATTTTGTCTTGAATAAATTTTTGACAGTTGATATGATGTATGTGAGATTTTGGAATGGTTTTAAGAAGTGGTTTCATCGTTAAACCCTAGTGGCCTAATTAACCCTATTAGGCTTCTCAAGAAGGTATCATGGAACAAGTGTTCTTGGTTGGTTTTCATCCATGTGACATAGGATTATGAATGCTTCATATTGTTGGTAGAACTATCCTTGAAGTGTTCTAGATTGTGGTTGGACTTGGAAGTGATGTTAGAGATGTTTGAAGCATGGTTCCTCAAGACTGGTTCTTGAGTCCTTAAACCTAGTTTGAGTAGTTCCATAGATTAAAGTGTTTGAGTGCCTTAAGCCATGATTTGGAGGATGAAGTAAGTTGCATCAGATAGTAGAATGCATTTTAATTCTATTGATATTATATTTTTTCCTTGATGAAGAGTTTATAGGTGTGAACCAGCTCAATTTTGAAGACTTAGTTTTGAGATCTTGAAGCCAGTTTGAGAAGTGTTAGAGAAGAATCCATTTTTGGGTCTTGTGCCATGAGATGAAGGTTATTATGAGTTTAATGAGTTATGTGAAATCAATAAATTCCTATTTATTATTCACTTGTTTCATGCTTGACATGATTTTTGGCATTCCAAGTCATTCGATCTTGTGGAGTGATTTTCAGGTGCTTAAGTCCTTGTTGAGAGTGCTTGCTTCTTGGTGTGATTCATGGTGTTGGTAGTTGATGCATAGATTCTTGTTCTTTTTGGTGATTCTAATAGGTTTTCCCTAGATTTTTGAAGCTTTTGGAGCCTTTAAAAATCTTGAGTGTCCCTTTATGTTCATGATTCACTCGTTGGAGATGAATACCTTTTGTTTTGGCATATTTGAGATGCTTGGAGTTATTCCTTGATGGTGTGACCTTTGCACGACCTACTTGGGTCTCTTGGAGTGTATTATATGATTTCTTAGATCTATTTTATTGTTTTAATGATTGAACTTAATGGTCATGGCTGACCTATAGGTGTTTAGGAGTTGATTCATGTATAGAAGTGAATTGTAATGACACATTTGTACTAGTTGTTGTTATGGGGTTATGGAAAAGATAAAGGAGGTGAAAGAAGAGTTGTAAGAGGTCAAGGGCAGAGTTGATAAGGGGAATTAAAATATTATTCATGTATAAGATTAGGTGTGTAAGGTCATTAGACCTAATCAGCAAATGAAGGACCAAATTTAAGTGAGTAAGGAGTGAGTTTCTTGAGAGGGTTTGGTGTGTATGGAGCTGAATTTTTGATCAACACCAGTTTTTAAAGAAAAATATATTATGTGATAATCCATTTCAAGTGGCTAGGTGAGTTTTATTAATCTTAGGGGTTGTATCCTCCTTGTAGGATTGGTGTTGTACTAAACTAGGGTTTGGTATCTCACTAAAAAATCTTGTTTGATGTGTAATATTCATGTAAGTCCTTTGTTATGAGTAATATTAGTAGAGGTTTCAGTGGGTTTTCTTCCCCTTGAGGGTTTCCCACTTATATTTGGTGTCTTGTGTTCTCTCTCTTATTTCATGTACTTGTAAAGGTTGATACACACTTAATAAGCTCACATTGTTTATGGATGTTGAATGAATGGTTTGAATGATGAATGTATATAATGGAAAATGAAGTAAATGTTTTGTAGGACTGATTCACCCCTCTCTCAGCCTATTATGCTTTTAACATATCTTGTTTTCATGTGTACTCTCTTGTTTTATGTTTCGTAGATGTTTTCTACACACCTAATAAGCTCAAATTAATGATGTATAATGAATTAATGTTTTGAATGATGTATGAAAGATAAGGAAAATGAAGTAAAAAAATTTGTATGAATGATTCACCCCCATCCCATCCTTGTGTTTCCAACAATTAGTATCAAAGCAATGTCCTTCTTAAGAAAATTTAAACACTTGAAGGAGATCATTTAAGCACATATATGGTAGGTAGTTAAGATAAAGATGTCAAGACAACCTTGTTTATTATGATAAGTTGTTTGAAACCCTTATGGTTTGAAATTTGGAACAAAATTCTTAGTGTATGATCTCCCATTTATAAGTTTCCATCTGATGCAAATGATAAAAAGGCTTATGAAGATGTGAAATCAGGTCTTAGTATAGTTCCCGATGTTTTTTTACCTAAAGAAGAAGATGAAGATGTCATAGAAGTAGAGCTTGAGGATGTTCTAGACATGATTAAACCTATAAATAAAAGGGAGGAAGAAGAAGATTGTAAATATTTCCTAACCATGGAGACAAGGTATGATGAGATTATATAGAGTCTTGAAGCAAAGATGATAAGCTATGAGAAGAAAACTAGTATGGATGAGGTATGAAAAGATGTAGGTGATGCATCAAACACTGTTGTGAATTCCCTAAATGCATACAAAGTAAATAAGCCTAAGGAGAGTCCAAGTATCATTGTTTTGAAGTATGAAGAGGTTTTCAACTAGATGAACAATACATTTGAAGATGTTATAATCTATTTATCACCAAGGAAGAAGAGAAGTAAATGCAATTATAAAGAAAGTTATGTGTTTGTGTTATATAAATATTTTTTCTTATTCAAACAATGTGAACGCAAGCCTTTGGATAAGAATAAAAATCAACCATTAATATAACGTGATGGAGTAAGGGTTGAGATGAAGACTTATGACGATGTCTAAGTTTGCATTTGAAGATTCCTAGGATGGATAGAAAAAGTGGTGATTATGTAAGTGAAAATGGAGTTGTGTCGGTCATGAGATGGAGTGTATCATGGAAATATGTTGATAGTGAAATTCATCGAGAGAAATATTAGGTATATTGAAAGGATAACTTCACAAGATGACAAGGTATGTTACTAAGAATTTTGGTAGACGAGTTAGTTCATTATGAGATATTTCTTTATGAGGACTCCTAAGAGGTATATAAGTTCTTGAAAGACTTGTTTTCTCTATTAAAATTATGACAAACATGTTTCTCATCGGTTATATTATCTCGAGGATGGTTACATTATCATATTTTTGTTACAATTTCAAGAAGACGTGGAAGTGGATTCAGTTTTGATATGTACGATTATTATGTTACAAGATGAAAGGATGCCCAACTATCAAAGTAACCATGAGGGGTTAACAAGTAATTTTTAAGGTTTGCGAGACTATTTTTGAAGTGAGTCATGATAATGTTGATTAAGATAATAGACTCAAAACACCCGACAAGATCTAAAAGTGTGAAGTATACAAATTACGGGGTTGTAGTCATGAAACTATGGTGTTTAAATCCATGATGGAAACATGCTCAAGATGTTTTTAAATTTACAAGATATAATGTAAACATGAAGAAATTGACTCAAGGAATGGTGTTTGATTATATCAAGTGAAAACAGAGTTATCGATTCTATTTATGGTCATGAAGTCTTGAGATTAGTTTGGAGGAGCTTCAAAGTTAAGTTAGTCATGTTGAGGACTTAGTAAAATTGATCAAGGTATGCTTGTGTCCTACCAATCACGAAGTTGTAAGGAATTAGGAGTCTAATCTTGAAATATAAATTTGAATAGTGAAATCAAGGTTTGCAGATGCTTGAAAGGTAATATCTATCTTAGATTGATAAATGAGTGAGGTATGAAGATGATGTTACATGATATATGAAGTATTTAAGGTCTAAAAATGTTTCTAACAATCATGATAAGGTATAAAGGGTATTTAGATCAAAATCTAGGACTACGAGATGAGAAACTTGCAAGAAGGTTCAAGGCAAGTATATAAGTTAATGAGTCAAGGGAAAGTACAATGAAAATTCTTACAAGGACAAGTATAGTTTCAATTCTTCATGAGGAATAAATAAGTTCTGTGATATCCCATGAAGATATTGAAAACAAGATTGTATATTGACAATGTAAAACTACTAAAGTCACGAGAAATTGGAATTTGGTGTCTTACTATAATGAGCTTGTTGTTTTGAAGTTTTGGTCAAGTAAAGGTGGATCGACAAGTCAAGATGTAAGACCATATTTCCAAGGTTGAAGTAATGAACAATAAAATCATGAAGAAAAGTGGCAAGACTTTATCTAAAAGTTGCATCAAGAAAATGTAAGTGTTTTTGAGTCATGAATTTGTTCAAAAATGAGTACATGATGATTCTACATGATAAATGGGTTGTTGCGAAGAAGTGTTATGTTGAAATCAATAAAAATATGATGTCTAGAGGATAGGGAGCTATGAAAATTCATTAAGATTCTTAAGTAGAATCCTTGGAGGCAGGGATTAGTTGTAAAATTTTGAAAAACATGGAGTTGAAGTTGAAAAAACCATTATAATGTCTATATGTTTATGGATCTACTCAAGAAGGATGCAAGGACATCAAGGTTGAAATATTGCTGAAGTTGAAGATTGATGGTTTTATTTTGTGTTGAAGAAGGCTTGCAAGTTGATTTTTGTGTGTAAGGTTCTAGAAAAGGATGTATCACCGTGTTTTACCCATGAAGATAATTTTTATTTTCAATTCATGAAGGTTTAACTCAAGTGATTTAAAAGGGATAAAGAAAAGTAAACTGATACGTGTTGATAGTACTATGACATTGAGTATAGTGCTCTATTTTTTCTTGGAAAGGATGCTTAAGGTTATGCACAACTTGATGAAAAATTAGAAGGAAACTTGGATAGAGAGGTCTGTGAAGATTTAGGATAGGTAAGGAAGAAGTCATAGTTGAAGATATCTCATTACGGTTTGTCTTAAAGAGAATCATACCGATTACGAGAAAGAAATGGAGGATAAATTGAAACAAACCTATCTCATTAGGTATTCATAAGAAGATTAGTTTAGTCTAGGGGAGAAATAATTATATAAGGTCAGATAAATCATGATGAACCCTTCGATATTCTTGTATCATAGAGGTTTGACTTTGAGCTAAAATGCATGGAGATTTGATCCTATCTTGACTAGTACACGTATTAGTAGAGTTACAAGTTTATGAAGTGTGGCATGAATGTGTTTAAAATGTGATCATGCATTGGTGTTCTCATGAAGGTTCCTGAGTTTTCATGGTACTTGTGTATATGAGGACATGGCTATGATTAATCAAAGGTATGTTTGAAAATTCATTATTATGTGGTTTGTGTTTGGCCTGTAAATTTGTATCTGTCCAAGAAGATGGTGTGTTTTGGATTTGAAGAAGATATGAGAAGAGTACATAAAAGTGTGTTGAGAGAATGTAACAAGTTTCAATAACTCTAAGAGAGCTTGAAGGATATGATATGTTGGAAAAATATTGGTTCCTAATAATTGTGAAAGTCGGCTTCATCCAAGGGGGAACTTGAATAGATAAAATGAAGAATGATAGTGTAAGTTTATAGTCATTTGAAGGAATAAATATTTTTCAAGAATTATTAATGTTTTCACTATCCCAATGAGAGTTGTGTTCATGAAGGATTATATCAAGAAAATTTATGATAGTTTTTTTCCAAATTAGGAAAGGGTACAATGTTTAGTTTGGTCAAATAATATGGACTATCTTGAAGAAATGCATGTGTATCATTATGTTTTATGACAAGTGTTCTGTATGAGTATGTTGATCTGATATGCTCTCTTAAAAGGTTATTTTGTTGCTTTAAAAAGTGATAAAAGAGTTGTCTTGAAAGATTTGAATGCATCAAAGGTGATTTTAGGAGTTTGTGATATGAAAATTGTGCAATCACCCATGAAACTATGGGTGGTAGTCTAAGACTTGATAGAATTATTGAAGGCAGAGTAGTGAGAAATAAGGTACGAGAGCTCCGGTATAAATTCAAGAAGTGTGAAATTCACAAAGTTTAATTGTTGATAAAAGGTGAGTAAAATGTGAAAATTATGGAAGATAAAATTGGTGAGTGTTGTGCGAGGATGATAACGAGATCCTTAGATCATTTGTAGCAGTCTTGGTACTAAGAGAATGAACATAATCTCGGGGGAGCTTGTGATCAAGTGAGTTGATTTAATTTTTTGTGTCTTTTAAATTATTTTTTCATGTCAATATATCATGGTTCCTTTTTCAAAGATGTAAAAGGGGGAGAGTAGACTTAGAAAAATGAAAAGGGGTCTTATAGGTGTTTACATGATATGGTTATCATAAATTTTTATGAAGGTGTTTTCCATCAATGACAAAGGGGAATTGGTGGACTTAGTGTCTTTTTGTTGTAATTGATGTCAAATGTCACATTGATGTCAAAGGGAGTAGTGAGTGAATGATGATGTCATGAGTTTCCATTATGTCAACATGAAGTGTTCTTGTGTCATGAAGTAGTCATATCATGGTCCTTACCGCATGGTAAAGAAAATTGGTGACATGTATGGGATTTAAGAGTTGTATGAGTGATGGTATGGTGTTAATCATGTTAAATATGATGTGTCAAGTGTGTAAGATTTTTTAAAAGGTGTTGTCAAAGTCAGTTTTTGGGAGTCATGTGTTGGTTCAAGCCTAACTAGGCCTAATCCTAGACCTAGGTCAAGAAAAATGATATGGTTGCATAAATTATGAAGAAGAAAAGGTTATGGAAATAATGAGAAGTGTGTTTTGAGGTTGCATATGATATGTGACAAGTGTCCAAAGTTAGTTTACATATATATGATGCATGTTCTAGGTCCTTTGAAGTAAGAACATGAAGAAAAGACATATAGGCATGCGTAAGTCATGGTGTATGGAGAGTTTCATGTATGATCATGAATGGATGAGAATCGGAGATTATAAATAAGGTTTTTACGATGTTTTGGGTCACGTTTCAGGTCCATGTGATGAATATTTTGCAAGATATTGAGTTTTTTCCAAAATCGGGTTTCCAAAGGTATATTTTTGAGCTAAAAGTTGACTTTCATATGATTTTTGGTGAGTGTGTGATTTGAATGGGGAACCAATATCTTGGGGTAGTTAAGTAGGTCAGTTATGAATATTTTACAAGAAGAATGAATTTGTTTGATTTTCATATTTTTATGAACAATCGTTAAGAAGGTAAACTACTTTTTAACCCTCATGAAACCCTAACTTTAGAGTGACTTGGGAGAAATTACTTGTACAAGTTCAGAATTTATTTCTTTTGAAAATTTTGTAATTTGAGGTTGTATACGACTCCACAAGCTTTCTATATGTGTGATTTAGAGGTTCTGGTTGTATGTGGGCCCCACCCAAAAAGGAAAGTTTATGGAAAGTTTCAATTTGTGAAAATTTTTCCCATTAAACTATTAACTAATTTACCATTAATTAATCATGGTAGTTTTAATACATGTCCATGATATTTTTAGATCATGGTTGAGGTCCTAAGATGCAAATTGTGCCCTATTTATGAGGACTAGTTTTTAGGTAGTTTTGGGGTAGTTTGGAGCATTATGGGATAAAATTAGTTTTGGAAGTGATATAGGTGGATTTATGAATTAGATTTAATTTATTCATGATCCTTACTTAAAGATATTTCCATTGATATATCATACTTGAGTTTTTGTTGAGAATTGAGGAAGTTATGACATGTTCTTTGAAGACTAGGTTTTGGTGCACAAGAATGACCATGTTCTTGAGATGATTGTTATGAATGTTTCATAATTAATGGATTTTTTTCAAGGCTTGTACAACATTTATAAGTGTGATTAATTCTTTGGTGGAGTTGGTTTTTCTCTTGAACCTTCATGTTTTTCATGGTTGCTTGTTTTGGTGCAATGGGCCTCTTGGAGACCTAATTGAGATTTTTTAGCATGGAGATGATATTACCAACATATTTGGTAATTTTTGTGATGTATTTATTATGTTTTTGTGATATGTTATCTATTAAGGCCATCCTACATGATATGAGACCTAGAGACAAATATATAAGCGGTTTAGATGGCTCATTTGGTATGAGTTAGAGCTATGGGCTTGGAGTGAATTTTGGAAGGATGAGAGGGAAAGTTATGAGGAAAGAGATGAAGAGGAAAAGGAATTGAAATTGATGAAGTATGATTCCATCATTATAATATGATGATGGTGAGTCGAAGAAGGTTGTTGGGCCCTAAATTGACTAAGTCCCAAGGTAGAAGGAGAGCGAGCATGCAAGGCAAGTGAGTAAGAAGGCGCTCAAGGAAAGGTGCAAAAAAGAAGAGGTTGGCACACGAAAGTAGAAGAGGGTTTGAGGACAGCTTCATTTCAAACGTGGTGTTGTAGGAGAAACATGTGAGGGCCCGAGTAGGTGTGATGAATGGATAAGGTGCCATCTTGGAGCCTTGGAGGTTAAGAAAATAATATTCCACGTAGGGAATATTCCCAGAGAGGATCATTATAGTTAGTGGAGGCCTTTGCGAGTTGGCATAAGAACTCAATCATGGAGTAACACAGTTCAAATTAGCATGCGATCTGATTATAGGTGAAACTATGGCGGTGAATCCAGATTCTATTTAAATAAGTGCTTGGGTTTGAAATAAACAGATTTGGAGAGGCTTTAGAGGCAACGAGGTACTACAAGAATGTTGTTATTAAGAATATATTTGGGTCTGAACAAGGACTATAATGGGAAAACCTATCGAGGAACTCTGTTCAGAGTAGTTTTGTAAGGTTGGAATGTTATTTCATAATTTATATGGTCTGAGATGACCCCTTTTGATGTAGTGTGGCTACTCAAATGGATTTAATCAATATATGGAAATTTGATTTGTGTATTTGTGTTTATGGACTAAACCATAGTGTATTTTCATGTTATTCAATGGCTATATATATTTCTTCTATGTTGTTGCAATGCTTATGGTTATCTCATGATTCAGTCGTGCTTAGAAATAGTTCCTCTATCTCTCAGTATTAGATTAATGCACATTTTCTCACTCTACAAATTTTTCCTCCGTTAATGGCAGAGTATTTTCATAAGCCTCACATAAAAGAGGGGCTCGATACCCATGTGCACTTGAGGTGAGTGCCCAACATATATCAGGTGTTAGGATGGCGTGTTTAGGGTAGATAGAGGGTGTATGAAAGATGACTACATTTTGATTCCCTTTTTTGGGACCTCTTTTGAAGCCATTGTGAGAATGATGTGTGATAACAAAGTTTCTGACCTTGGAAAACATCGAGACATGGCTTAAAATCATGGAGGATGAGTTTTCTTAGAGGTTTAGTACTGGATCTAAGTTTGATGCATGTAAATGGGTGGAGGAGAACCTGTATCACGAGCTCTATGAGACATTCTTCTAGTTGTTTCCTAGTAGAGTTGTATGAATGGATCTTAGCATATGCATCAAGGATGAGTTGGTACTATATACCTCGTGTCTAGAACTAAGAGGAATATCAGTGGTTGCAGGATGTTGATCTGACCTGGACTCATGTTGTTGATCATTGGTGGAAAGGTGTGTTGACTAGTTACACGTTGGAGTATGCAATCTCAACTTATTCTTGTCTGGAGGTTGCTGAGTTTGAGTTCTTGCAAGAACCTAGAGGATATTTCTTGCATGTTTTTCCATTATCCATCAAGATCCTAATTATTACTTTGAGTTTGGAAGCATTTCCTATGGTTAGCTAAACTCTCGTTAGGTGCGGGGCGTGGAAGCTAGTGTGGTGGAGATGGTAGACCTTGCAATAGAGGCAGAGAGAGAGAGAGAGAGAGAGATAAGATGCAGCTCAATTACAATGAAGTGAAAGAAAGGGAGTTGGTGAGATAACATGATTTTTTTGGTGTGATGGAATTATAGAGATAGATGTTGTGAGAAGGATTTGAGGTTAGCGCGAGGGTGCCGGACTGAGCGAATCTGTGCTACCGCATCTTGGCAAGCAAGGAGAGAAACCCCCTTGGATTCTAGTGAGATCTCATCGTATGGAGAAAGGAGTAAAGTCTTAGGCACGTATCTTAGCCCACCTAGAAACTAAAATATGGTGCTTAGTTTTCTAGTATCTGAGACAAGTATTTATAGTTCAATTGGTGTTGGTGAGAAGATAACATCAGGTAGATATCATTTTACATTACACCCATCTATGGCCACACATAAATTTCTAGTGTTTGGAGGTATTTTGTCTGGCACATTGTTTGGGCAAGGTGTGGGTTCACAAATTTTGGGTATCATGTCTGGAAGTGGCACAGGAAACACATCTGGGAGTGGTTTAGTATCACATCCTGTTGGCACGTAGTTTAGTGTGATGGTGGGAATTCAAAGTACAATTGATTTAGGCTCTTTCCTACTACGAGAGGAGGATCAGTGTGTATCCAAAGGAATAGAGCTAACAGATCTAGTGGATCTAGTGGAGGAGGCAACATAGGAGGGAATCAAGCACATGGATCTGGTGGGTAATGTCCACAACACCATCAAGCGAGTGTTTTATGAGATGTCACTCCATTTACTTGATTACAATGTCATTGAGGATGTGGAAAAGAATGTTCACAAGTGTGAGTTGCTATGGCACATGAAGGGTATCACTACCCCAAAGCGAAAAGAAAGTCAGCTTTGTAACTTCATCGCAAGAGCACACGCATAGCTGGTACGGGAAGTATGATACCCATAAGACGGTGGTGGATTATACTGCGCTTGTTGCCGCATGATGACTTCTTGGAAGAGTTCCACCCTATGTTCAAACATAAGAGCATTAGTGTGTTGAAGGAAATCCACCAAGGTATGGTGGAGAGCGTGGGAGTATCAAAAACATTTTAAGACTCTCATGTCAAAGTTATCATATGATATCCATCCATCCCAACATGCATAATGGTTTTTTGGGGGCTTGATCATGCCCTTTAGGTGAGCCCTTTCACACAAAACTTTCACGGATCCATGCGAGGCCTTGGAGGATGCTTTGCACGCTGAGGCCATGGGAAGCATTGACACTAGTGTGAGTCCATTTTTGGAAGCTCGATTGATTTCATGGCTAAAAAAACTTGAGAAGCTATCTATGAATTTGGCTCATGAAACACGTGGTGGAATTTGGTGCATAGATTGTGAAGTGGAGGGGCACACAAAGGATAGTTTCCTTGAAAAATGGTACACACTATGTCAAGATATTGTAAAATGTGTCATGGAGATCATGATGCAAGTAGATGCCCATTATTGCAATGCACAATCCACAAGAACGTGTCCTGCTATTGTAAGATTTACACATCCACTACTCACGATAAGGACTGTTGATTGATTATAGACCAAATCCATGGAGGATTTTTTACGCGATGAGGCTATTAGAAGCATTGACATTAGCATGAGTCCATTTTTGGAAGCTCGATTGATTTCATGGCTAAAAAAATTAAGAAGCTATCTACAAATTTGGCTCATGAAACACGCGGTGGACTTTGGTGCACAGATTGTGAAGTGGAGGGGCACATGAAGGATAGTTTCTCTTGAAAGATGGTGCACACCGTATCAGTAGATTTTGAAATCTGTCACGGAGATCATGATGCAAGTAGATGCCCATTTTTCAATGCACAATCCACAAGAATATGTCCTACTATTGTAAGATTTGCACATCCACTACTCATGATACGAAGGACTGTCAATTGATAAACAAAATCCATGATGCCATTGATCTTAGTGTGCACCAGACTAGCATTGGGAGCAATTCTAAGGCCGAGGATCATCAGTATGAAGGGAACGTGGATGGAGGAGGTTAAGGAAGAGGTTTTCACGGAGGCTTTAGAGGTCGTAACGGTCATGGAGGAAGAAGTGACTTTCCCCATGGGACTTGTTACAATCAGAGATCGACGTAACCCTATAAGCGTGAGTGCCATGATTTTTTGTAGTGCTCATGGTGCAGGAATAAGCACAAGTATAAATAATTCTTGGAGTTGTATGACCACATTAGTAATAACTAGAATAAGGAAAAAGGCACAGGGGATGATGCATGTAAAGAGGACTCACCCACAATGGATGCTAAGGGAAGTGCTTAACTCGAGCTAAAGCCTATTTTGGTCACTACATGCACCGAGGCTACACGCGCTTGAGAATAACCAAAGAAAAGGCCCCTTATCACAAGAGAAGAGGTATTACAAGGGAAATATCCTAATCCTACCCACCATAAGGATGTGTACCAATAGATAACGGAGGTGATTAGTAGTTTACAAGGAGAAAATTATTATATGAAGGAGCAATCGCACCAATTAGAGTAGAAGAAGAGCGCTGAGGTTCCTTAGCAGGATATGGATGAGGTTAGGGAAGTGTGTTGATACTGTGGTAGGATATCATTAATATTTTTTTGGGAGAATGGCTAAGGGAAAAAGTATCACGTGTTGGAAGAGGGCGTGAGAGACAAGTTCTACATGCTAACCTACCTCCTCACAACATTGATTATGATAAGGAGATCACACTAAATGTAGTTGTTGATGGGTGGATCTTGAGTAATATATTGATTAAAACATGCATGGAGGTTAATGTCCTTACTCTAGATGCATGGAATCAAATGGGGAGGCCCCCATTTCAGCCATCTTTGAATGTATTGTACATGGATAACAAGACGAAGGTCATGCCTCTAGGGGTGTTGAAATGTGCATCCATAACTATTCAAGGGGAAAATTTTACTGGAGACTTTGAGGTTCTAGAGCTTGTTGAGGTTGATAGTTTCCCAACATTACTTGGGCACTTGGTGCTATGCAAACAATGCTGACATTTGTTTCAATAAGGGCTACATCAGTTTTGAGAATAAGGAAGAGTGCATGATCATTCCACTGATTAATGGACACCCACGCGTATGTGGATCCATTGGGTGAAGAAGACTTAAAAAAGATATATGTGCACACCATCAAGGACCTGGAGTTCATTCAGCCATCAAAGGAAGGGGTCATTCAATGGGATGATGCACAGTCCATAAGTGATACAACCAACATTGCTTGTGATAATTGGGCACATGGGACATATGAGTTGGTTAGAAGGCATCTGAAGGATACTCTTACAAGAGTTGTCAAAATGCACTTAGGCATTTGGGAGGAAGGTAGTTGTCATGGTACACTTTGGTAAGGCAACCCCGATGTCTTTTATTGAAAAATGGAGACCTAGTGGAAGTTTCAAGTGGAGAGAAGGAATATTCTTACCTATAATTTGCATAGGAAAACGGAACGGTGGTGTGTAACCCATCGAGACAATATTATAGAATGGCGCAAGATGAGAATCTACCTCTCTATAAAGTTTCTTCAAACAATGCACCATCTCATATTTGTGACTATGATGGAAAGGGACCGCCTCATGCCATGTTTGTGAGTGTGAGAAGACTTGGATGGGAGGTGCGGAAGCTTTACCCCCTTCCCTATGGGTGCATAATTTTTATTCCACCTTGCATGGTTGTGTGCATGCCTGGTACATCCATCCATAGTTACATAATTAGATGGGGAATTGCAAGAGATGACGGTGGACATCATCCAAATATTTGAGTACCAATCCCTAAGCAATCGATGAATGAAGCAATCGTGGGTAGTCAATGACTTACCTTGGGAAATTGTGCAATACCCAAGGACCAAATCTTGGAGATTATAGGTGAACCTAAGTTGGGGACATGCTTCACTCAAGAAGAGGTGGAAGAAGTATAACTTGAGTGCACCTACGTGGAGAAAAAGAAGGGTAAGTTGGTGTTATCCCAAATTCACCCTCAAGGTAAATTTTGGTAACTTATGCAAATTCTTCAGCTCAAACAGGTTGAAATGGTTTAAGGGAAAAATTTGAATTTTTGGGGTACCTCTCCTCTTTTCTCTAACTCCTCTCCAAGAAAAATCCAAGGAGTTAGTAAAAAATTGCAAAAATATGAAAAACAAGGTCATAGGCCTATTTTAATGCAAATCGTATGAAAGTCATAGATGGAACCAAGGCAGATCATACCAGGGTTCATCGTACCAAATTCAGGGCCTAAAATGCTAAGGAGATAGTGAAATGCGGAAAAGTTAGTTTTTTTGGCCCAGCCACACAAGTACAAGTGGGACAAACAGACCCAAAACCCGATTTGCCCGAAATGGTCAGCAGTGTATGAATCGTAAAAGTTAGGTCCAAATGTCCCAAGATGCACATGGGACACTAGGACATGTGGGACCCACATAGCCAAAATTATGATAGGTAGAAGGAATCAGAAAATTTGGTTCGAAATGTCCCAAGCGCACACAAGACACTAGGACATGCGGGACCCACATAGCAAAAATCTCTGTAGGTAGAAGGAATCGACAAAGTCGAGTCAAAATGTCCTAGGCCACACATAGGACACTGGGACATGCGAGACCTACATAGCTTAAATTTCTGCATGCGTAGGAATTGAAAAACTTAGGTAAATTTGGCCCGGGTGGTCCACAGGACGTTGGGACACGAGTTCCCTGAAAAGCTGAAATCACCGACAGCAGTGCAAATCGGGTAAGGTGGAAGTCAACAGCCATCACAACCCAATCAACGCCTAGATAAGCGGGACACCAAGAGATGAAGTAGCCAAATAGGAAGAAGGATTGTGCGTGGATCAGAGATTTTTTTTTGGGATAGTCAAGACACAAGGACCTGATTTTACTGAAATAGCCGCATACAAAGGAAAACTCAATGCCTGACCCCCGAACTTCAAATGGCCATAATTTTACCCCGAGCTCTGATTTTCATGAATTTGACTTTCTAGAATGAGAACAATGTCCTTTATGCCAAATTTCTTAATTTTGATGAGGGTAGATATGTAAAAATAAAGGAAATATATTCATATCCGGTCAATCAAACGCTTATTCCCATTAAATGAAAAAAATGCCAGCGACCCAAAACAATCAAGCTACACTCGAGAAGGCCATAAATTTTGCATTTCTCAATGAAAATGCACAATATTAGTACCTTTGGAATCGTATCTTTGATCATGATGCATAGAAAATCAATAAATTCATGATTTGGTGAAGGATCAATGGTGATTTTGTAGAAAAATTTCTTAGTTTGGAATAATAATTTTAGTGGTAGTTGGGATGCATTCAATAAAGCATGGGCTAACATTTCTCACTACTGCAAGTTATGGAACAATGTGGGAGAAATTTTGCAATAAACATAACATCATTTCACTTCATTTACTACATCCCGCAAGTGGTTAAACAATTTTTTTGGGATTTTCATTTTCCCTCTCTCTCTCTCTCTCTCTCTTAGAAATCTATAAATTGGAGTGTTGGGATCATTGTAAAGAGAGATAGTTTTGAGTAGCAAAACTCTGTAAAATTTATTTTTTTGAAGACAATGTCTTGCAGACCCTTGTAGTGGACTCCTTGCATGGTGATCCAGGCCCTTATCTTGTAATAGATTGGATTGTGCATACTTATGAAGTAATAGATGCAAGTTTGTGGATGTATCTTCCCCGATGTGTTTTTTACATTCTTGTTTCCCTTTCAAACTAATTACAAATATATTGTGTCTATTTATACTCAAAGCAACGATTCATTATCATTGTGCATGTATGGAATATTGTTGTGAATGCATTTGCTAGACTGTGGAGAACTGTTATCACCCCTTCTAGTATGTAATTTTCTCTTATTTTCACACATTGGAAAGTTATCCTCATTCCCTTCTTTTATGGTGTATCACTACTTTAGTGTAGGCTCTTTTTCATATATTATCTCTCCTTGATCCCTTGGAAAGTTAGATTAGGACAAGATAGCTTTTCCTGCATTAGAGTAGATAATGGAAGGTAGTTTAGGAGAAAGAACCAACTTTCTATGGAGGTCTATCTCAAGTAGCAAGTCCCACAACTTGGAGACAATAACCATGTTATCCAATCACACCGGAGTTCAAGCACACACACTTGTGCAAACTCATGGGTGCCGTGATCCAAAGATAAAACTTGGTGTACCTGGTGGATGGCAAGGAGATGGAGAATTTACATGTTGAGAATTCAGAAGGAATACGTGAGATCCTGGATAAGGTAGATGAGAAAGTGCGCGCTATCATGAACCCTTGAAAATGAATAAGTTTAACATTAGTACCGAAGCAGAGCCTAAGGAAGCTGTTATTGGAGACTAATGGACAAACTAGGAGGTTTTGAAAGTGGTTGAAATGTTGTACAATTTCTAATATTTGTTCCCGTGTAGGTACCATGAGTTAAAAGGGGTTCATCCTTTGTTGGGAGAAATGTGGATCAAGTTAAAAGAAGGTGCGTGCCACATCGAAAATGACCCAAGAAAATGAATCCAAATTTATGCGTGAAGGTTAAAGATGAACTTGACAAGATGACAAATATTGGGAATTATTGAGGCTATTGAGGAATCTGAGTGGGTAAGCCACATGGTCATTAGTATAAAAAGGATGGAAGAATAAGGATATGTGTAGACTATAGGGATCTCAATGTTGCATGTGTCATAGACCCTTTCCCAACCCCATTTACTGAAGAGATTATAAAAGGTGTAGCTAGGAAAGAGATCTATTCTTTTACAGATGGATTCTTGGGTTATCACCAGTGAGAATTACAAAGGAAGACTAGGAGAAACAACTTTCACCACTGAATGGGGAAGTTTTTCTTATACATTCATTGCTTTTGTATTGAAGAACACGCTTGTTGTGTTTTCACGCATTATTGTTTAGGATTTTTAAGACTTCATCCATAAATTTCTACAAGTTTACTTGGATGACTAGATGGTGTATGGGTTAGTCAAGGAGCATTATGACAATCTACAGTTGATGTTTGAGAGATGCTGGAAGTTGAGCATCTCCAAGAATATTAAGAAATGTTTCTTTGCCACTCCTTTTGGCATGTTGTTGGGACATATTATATGGAAATAAGGCTTATTGTTAGAACCCACAAAGGTTGTTCGTATACTAAGATCAAGGATCCTACTAGTCAAAGCGTCTTTGTGCGGTGTTCTTGGTCCATACAAGGTACTATAGGAAATTCATCAAGGGATATTCCCAGATTTCTATGCCCCTAGAAGAGCTATTGAAACACAAAATTAAGTTCTATTGGGGAGAGGCGTAATAGGTAACATTTGACACATTAAAAGAAAAACTTACCACCATGCCCATTTTGTGCTTTCCCTCTTGAAATTGCATTTTCATGTGCATGTTGATGCATCCGAGATGGAGATTGGAGTGGTCATATCAATTCTTGACCATCCCTCATGTTTTTCTAGTAGGATGCTTACTCCAAAAGAACAAATTTATACCACCACGGAGTGCGAGGCATTGTTAATGATCTACACATTGCACAAATTTAGGCAAGACTTTCTCGGAAACACCTTTAATTTTCTACACGGACCACATGAAATTGAAGTACTTTGTGAACAAGCCCATTTTATAAGGGCACATATACCGATGGGTCTTATTGTTTCAGGAGTTTGAGTTTATAGTTGTTCAAACTAGGGAAGAGTAGGTTGGGACCGACCATCTATCATAAATAGAATCGGGAGAGGAAATGCATAGCATCGAGGACAAGATGCCAGATACAAAATTGTTTAGATTACAATGCATGCCCTCTGACTTGGATGATATTGCTTTGTTCCTACAAATAGGTGGAGTGCCAACAGAGATGAAGGAATTAGAGAGGAAGAAGTTAGCCATGTGCGCGTGTCATATATGTTAATTGGTGGAGACTTATATAAGCTAGGTTGTGATGAGGTATTACGTCGATGTGTACTAAAACATGAGCACACTATAATCATGGAAGAGACTCATGGTGGAATTGCAGGAGGACACTATGTGGAGAATGTGACCGCACTCAATATCCGTTTAGATGGCTTGTGGTGGGACACGGTTTATAAGGATTGTATCAAGTATTGCAAGGCTTGTGACCATTGCCAATGCCTTGGTAAACTAGGAAAAAGAGATGAAATTCCATTAAGGCCTATTGCCACAAGTGCGAGAACCATTCATGAAGTGGGAAATTGACTTTGTGTACCATATTTCCTAGTCGTGTGAAGGATAGGTTTGCGTTATATCATTACATGCATAAACTATCTTACACGGTGGGTAGAAGCAATGTTTACAAAGGATTTCATGGAAGCAACAACAACTAGATTCTTGTGGGAGAATATAATCAGTAGGTATGGATGCCCATTGAGCTTAACAAGTGATAGGGGTACTCATTTCCTAAATGAGATAGTTAGAATCCTATTGGTAGAATTCATGGTGGCCCATCACAAGACTACCCCTTATCACCCATAAGATAATGGGACAACAAAAGATTTTAACAAAATTTTGAGTCACACGTTGACCAAGATTTGTGATGTTGGCACAAGAATGGGATGATAAAGTTTTTGCCGTGTTATGGTCATATCAGACTACTTATAAAAGATTGAACAAGGCCACACCTTTTCAATTTGTGTTTGGTGCGAGAGGCTGTGTTACCTATTGAATTCATGTTACCATCATTGCATATTACATGCACATGAGGTTTAGCTAATGAACAAGCACTTGAGAAAGGATTGACAAGTTAATGCAATTGGATGAAAGACGTACAATAACATGATTGGGCCAGAAAATGGAAAAAGATAGGAAGAAGGCATGGCATGATAGGCACATCAAGAACAAGAAGTTTGAGGTTGGGAATTTCTATGCCACCTAGGGAAGCTTAAAGTACATTGGTCGGGTCCATATGTGATATCTCATATACTTGATTTAGACACTTGCAAGTTACAAGTGCTGGATGGAACAATGTTACCTGGTCATTTTAATGGGAGTATGTTAAAGCCCTAGTATAAATAAATCTTCAGTGTGTTTTTAAGTAAGGTAGTATTTCCGCTTATTTTAGGTTTCCTTAATGTAATTTTCTTTTCTTTTGTTTGCCTTCGTCATTGGTTTGCTTTATCTTTTGGTTTGTCTTGTTGTGGGCATGATTGTGTGCTAGTCGCCACTTACTATCTCAAAGGGTTTTTATGCACATAGGACCACACATCTATTTAGTGTGGGGTGAAATGTAAAGGATAAATTTAGAGAAGGATGTGGTAAGTGTTAGGAGAAATGTTGGTTGGTGGCCTAGGTTGTAAAGTCAAAGGTGCGTAGGATAAAGGAAGGTGTGTAGAAGAAGTGTTCATGAGAGAAGAATGGTGTCAAAAGGCTTTGAGAAAACCATGTACAAGGGTAAAAAGCATAGAGAAACATGAGGTAGGTGGTGTTAAGAACCAAAATTAGGACGTAGAGGAATATTTCCTTTGACACCATAAGCACATGCAAGGATATGTTGTTAGTAAATTTTTATGCGCAAGAAGGTTGTGAGAGTTTCATGAAGGTTTGCACACGGAGGGAAATTGTTGGACAAAACACATGGAGAGATGTCGCTAGAAAAAGCTGACTTTAATGTGTTCATACATTGGTAAGTGGCATTAGATTTTATGTAGGAAAAACAAAAAGCTATAAATAAAAGGTCGAGGTGAGTTATTCTTGTGAACTAGGGGATCCTCACAAGAAACATTTATGGAGATTTGTATGCATAGCAGAAGATTCAATGGATTTTTGAACCAAAGTGGAAAGGGAGTACACAAGCATGGGTGAAGAATTTTGTTTGGAGGATTCCCATGGGTGTTATGCCATCTTATGGAAGGAACACTTTTAGGTTAGGATTTACAGTGCTAGGGCATGGGATTTGGAGTTTTCACAGAGGAGTAAAGCCACAGGACTGATAATAGTTGGGGCAAGAAGGAAGGAAGATATTACAAGGACCAGAAAAGAAGAAATGGCACCAAGGAATGGATCTAATGTTTCACCAAAGAAGGGAAAGGGCAAGAGCAAAGGAAAACCCATTGTATCAACAAATTTTAACGAAGAATGGTACGTATAAATGTAGTACCCAGATGGCATTTTGATGGGAATGGAGTGGGTTTCTCATGTGTGTAAGATGGCCATAAGCGATTATAACCACATAACAAATACCATAGAAAAGGAGATGGCACTGGAGTTAGTTCATTTGACTGGAGAGAGGACACAGGATGATAAGCATGTTTATGATGACTCGATGAAAACCACATTGGAGAAGGCCAAAATCCTACAAATATATGAGTTACCCTATTGTGATAAACCTAAAAAGTTGTACATGTGGTTGATGTTGCACATACATGAGGATTATTTATACTTTGTAGGAAGAAGAATGTGCCTAACTTGCCTAGTTGATTTCAAAGTACACTGGACTTATATGCATAGGAGAATCAATGGAGGATGATTTGGATGACAAGGACGCCATCAAGGAGATAGCCACAAAGTATGAATATAAGAAGGGTTCACACTACTTTGACATTAGCAAGATCACAAACCCAACTATGAAGATGGTCATGCATCTACTTACCAAGCTGAATGGACAGGAGTGCTAGACGCAAGTGAACAAGAGATGGTTGAACATTTGCAAGAATATTTTAGAAGGAAAAATCTACAACCTCTCGGCCTTCATTGTAGAGGAGATTATAGATGTGGCACGTGATGGAGATAATATTATGTATGGTAACATTCTCCTTACTATTGTGTTTTCAGAGATTGGAGTGCTTGATGGGCTGAACAACTATGTATGGGAATACCTTGATGAGAACCCCTCCCCCGTGAAGAGGTTTGAATCCTACACTTGTGACTCGATGACTGCACCATACAAAGTGCACTTGGATAAGTGGTATAAGTGAATGCATGATGCATTCGGGGAAGAATGGAGAATCCTGGAGAAACTTCCAACCTTGGTGGATGGTGAGGTTGAGTTTACTGTATACCAACACTTCTACATAGGCAGATTTACTTTGACTGATGGAACAAAAATCCCTTGGTGTAAACTACCCTTTTCCTTCACAAAGACAAGATCTTTGTAGTCATTTTTACACCCACCAAATAACAAGGGAATCCCATGCACACCGGCCTATCACCTAGCGGGCATTGGGTGCTCACCCAAGGCATGCGCGGTTGCCGAGTCTCTCCTTTATGTGAGTTAAGTGAGAAAATAATCTATGAACTTAAAGAGAGTGAATGGAAGTGAAACATACATTCCTCATAGAACTCAAAATGGTTTCTAGACAAATGTAGTCATTCCAGACAGAAAGATACTTAACAATGTATAGAACTGAACTAAAAAGGAAATGTATAGGAGTTTATATTCATTCACCTAACTATAAATATATATGTATAAACCAGAGTCTATTATAATCATATTCCATCATGTCCGATAACCTCATCACATGCATTAGATCCATTATAGAATGTTACAGTATGGAAGACCAAGTCATACATCATAACTAGATTTATATTCCTTAGCTATCAAAAATAAAAATTACAAATCCCAAGCCCCTTGATATATCCTTCTCTTATATTCTCTCTACCTAACCCAATACAACTCCTCGCAAGATATTTCTACAGCTCCGCTCTCTCTTGATCTCTCCTTTGATCTCTCCCAAGCCCCCTCTTCCTTCTATGGGCGCTTGCATTTATAGGCCTCTTGAACTTCCAACCCACCTTTCCAAGGCTTCGAGATCTATTTCCAAATGTCGAAATGTGGTCCTCCATGGGAGCATGCTCCTCCGTGCCTACACTCTCCTCTCCTTGAAATGATGGTATTCTCGAAACCTCCATCACAGGCATATTATTTCCTAGGCCAACTTGTCATTAGGATGACACCTTATCCACTCTGCATGCATAGTCGGTCATGATTTTCATGTGTCCTACCTGATACGTCAAATACGACTAAGTCTCGAGACCTTGTTTTACCGGCAGCATATCACGGGTCCTAAAAACCCTCCTTGAACTCTACCTTGCACGCCTTCTCCTTGTGCACCCACCTCTCAACTTAGGCCTTGCGTGCTCATGCACCTTTATGTACTTAGTCAATATTTTAGGGGCCCAACATCACCCCATACTACGCTTGTTCTCTCGCCACTTGCAGGAACACTTCTCCAATGAATAAAGAATCACAATAGACTTAACGTCTTGGGAAAATAATAAGGGAATGAAGAATTATGGAAAGAAGAAAGAATGGGGAAGTGATGACATTACTGCAACAAGATAGGGAAATCTTATCACAAGTCATCCTCCAACTTGTTCCAGGCATCGACTTCACTTTGCGCTCTCTAGTAGAGGTTGCCAACTAGGGTGCTTACCTCCTATAAAACCCAGCCCACTTCCTCGAAGTGTTCAATGTTTCAACCATTCCTTCCATTCCTTTCCCACATCTTCAAGTGCGTCCATCCTTCTTGTAATATGTGGGTATAACTCCTTCAGCCGGTTTTTAATTGAACCTCATAAGGTTTCAATAGATTCTGACTTCTTCTCAACCTCGGTCAAGATCCTTTCCCACTCTGCTCTATTTCCTTTATTTTTCTCTTGGAATTCCTTGAGCTCTCCTTCATGCGTGGTGACTAGAATAATCACCACTTTATCTCTATCTAAGAAATTTTCATACTGCAGCCTCGGTAGTATGGGTAGCAATTTTCACATCGGTAAGAACCTTGCTATACTAAAAAATGATTGCTATAACCTTCAATTTGTCCTCTTTTTTTAGGTGCGTTGCTATTTCTTCCAAGGATTCTAAGGCCAGAGGTTTCCTTTCCATGGTGAGGATGCATGTTAAATCTTCAAGGCACTTAAGGGAAGATCCATACTTTTACGCAGCGACGCTTAGGTCCGGATGTTTCAAAACAATGACATTTGTGATAGATTCTACTTTCATGTATACCTTGTGCACCCTTGCCTTTTCTTCCCTTAGTTCGCGCTTCAGCTACATGCTAATTAGTTCCTCTTGATTTAAGTTCTTGGCCTTCTCTTCTAGCTCTTCATCCCTTTTTCTAGCTTTGTCTCTAGAAATTTTACCCTGTCACTCCTTCCGAATAACCTAGCTTATAGTTCAATTGAGACTTTATTCAATACATTACTGGACTTGTTCATTCGAAATCTGCTCTATTGGCGCTCACTAAGGGGTTGTCTCCTTTGACTTAGGAAATTTCATTATTTCCCCTTGCTTACCTCAAAATTTGTCTCGTCGATGTGGGACTCAATTGCCAAAAATAATTTTCCTTGTTCGAGGGTACACACCTTCTTCATCAAATGACTTCATTGCCAAGAGTTGATCTATTGGTACTGTGCTTTGAAGCGTGCATGCAACACCTTATTTGGATCATCAATATAGCTCATTCTTTGTCTCTAGATCTCCATGCACTTTCCTCCTATGTGCGTTCCCTTAGGAATAGTTACAGTTAGAATGGGGCCTCTTGTGCTACCACGATCTTTTCCTACGCTCTCTTCCTTATCTTCATTCATGACTATTTCAACGGTGCTATCCTCCAACTCTTGTTACAATAAGGCCTTGATGATTCTCGTTGCTTCTCTTTCTGCCACCTCATTTACCTACTCCTTTGTGAGGCTTGAGGTTCTCTTGATCCTACGTGCCAACCTCTTCACTTCCTTCCATGTCCTGGGTGCCTTCTTCCTCCTGGCTACCCTTGCGCCACACAAAAAGGAACTCATTTTCTTCTTCTCCGCCCTATTCTTCTAAATTTTGCATGCTGAAAACAAGTGGTTCTTGGTCTCCTTACAATTTATCTTCTTCATCATCATCCCTCTCACCCTCTATTTCTTCCGAATCAGCCTCCTTTATCACCTTTTATTTCTTCCTAATTGGGATTCCAAAGATAGGGGATTTAAATTTTTCTTCTTCCTTTGGTGATATCTCCTCTGTGATAGGATCTCCTTATTCTGCGCTCCTCTTTACTCGGGGACCTCTTCTTCTGCGTGTAAGTACTCATTTTAGTGCTTGTCCCCAGGGCGCCCATCATTTGTATAACGTAGACACTTAGTGCCTTTTTCTCTAACTCCTTTGTCTCCTTTTTCTTGAGTGTGGTCCTCTTCCTATCTATTGGGTCTTTAGGTATAGATATCTCATTCTCAAGATAAGCGCCCTTCTAAAACTTGGGCCTTATGTGGATGTATACATGCACTATGGACCTCCCCGAATGGGTAGAGTCGGGGTTTCATCATCTAGACTTCATGCGATACGTACTTTTCCACATACGCACACTTGTTGGGGTACACCAATGTCCCGTGCATCTCCTTGTGGTCCCGGTCCTCCTCACTAAGGTAAAACCTTATCCTTTTGGCCCTTTAAACAAGTTTACCCCTGCTTGAAAATACATAGCGAGTGAAGGAAAATGGAAGTTTACACTAAGGGCTCATGCTTTCATCAACCAACCTAAATATTCTAATGCAGAAGTGTTGGTATACTGCAAATTCAGCCTTTCCCTTTGTGAGTGCTTGCGGTTGTTCGAGGGATCCTCCTTTACGCCCAGATGCATTCCTCAAGCGCGTATACCACTTTTCAAGATGCGCCTTGTGAACGGCCGTCATGCTATCACAAGTATATTTTTTGAATCACTTGGTGGGTGAGGGGTATTCCATTGGGTACTCCCAAATGAACTTATCTCTGCATCGTGCATCCGACACTCGATCTCTGAAAAAAACAATAGTTAAGAGGAAATTTCCAAAAGTATCTTATCACCCTCTCTGCGCACTACCGATGATCTCATATGTGATGTACGCGATACGTTGTAGATGACACCTTCGATACTCTCCTACAAACATTGATCCATGACTTGTTTACTTGTGTCCATCTCTCTTGGTCATTAAGTTTGGTTAGCAGGTGCATGGCCATTCTCATCACCGGGTCTTGGATATCCACAATATCAAAGTACCTTGACCCTTTCTTGTAGGCATATGCAGTGAAAGTTTCTTTGATGGCTTATTTTTCGCATAGGTCTTCCTCTATACTTTCTCCTTCACAAATAAGACCTGAATCTTGAAATCAACTAAGGGGTTATGTGCATCTTGCGTCCCGTGAAGTGAAAGTGATCTTCATGTACGCGTGACATCACCAATGATAGAAGTAGTCAAAGCTTCCCAAAGTAGGGTAACTCATAGAGTTGTAATAACCATGCCTTCTCTACTTCACTTTCACTTCATCTCTATAAATGGGTAACCCTTCGGCATCCTCTTGTTTTTGGGTGCACTAACTTCAATGCTATTTATTTTTCAGATTATGCTCGTGTGATACTTATAATCACTTACAGTCATTTTTATTAAATGGGACTCCCATTCCTTTCCAAAAAAACCCCATATGGGTACTACATTTATGCATACCATTCTTCATTTGTACTCGTAGTAGTTTCTTGTTGTTTTCCCTTACCATTGCCTTTTCTCTTCTTAGTGTTACAAATGGTTTCTTGGGTGGCATGGTGTATGTTATCTCTACACTTCAACTTCTCTTGCTCTACTTCTCCACCCTTTCCAAGCTTAGATATCAAACTTGTGAAGAAAATCCTTTCCAACCCGTGCCCTAGATATCAAACCCTAACTGGAATATCCCTTTCACAAGAAGGCACTTATCCACAACTCTCTCTACACCCATGAACTACTTCCCTCTTGGTTTCTAGATCCAAACTAGTCACTCATCAGTTAAATTTTTCCTATTTTTCTTCACATGGATCAGCTCTGGAAACCCTAGTTCACAAAATCTCTTCTTCTTCATATTTGTAATGTCAATAATGAAGTGCTCGACCCTCTATTTATAGTTTTTCCCACTTTTTAGCATTAAATGCTACTTCACCTACCCCCGTACTTCAACACTTTAATGTGGATTTTTCCACTAAACTAGACTCTAGCGCCCCCGATTCATGTGCCCAACCTTACACAGACAATTCCCCAACGTTTTGGCACGTAACAAATCCATCTTGATAGAGACTCTTCACGCGTCACCAAAGGCCGAAAATCTTGATCATGATTTTTTCTCTCACTATCTCATGTTGCTTTTGTGATTTTTCCTCTTTTGTACGTGGATCGATAATGTAGCCTTACCCTGACACTAACCATCCTTTTTCACCTTTCCTTCCATGCACTTCCTTTCACAAGGCCATTCAACTGGGCTTTCTAACGCAATCCTTCCTGACACTTCACACTTTGTAATTTCTTCCACCTTACTCCACCCCACACTAAAATGATGTGCGCCTCTACGCATTCACAACCTTTGAAAAAGTAATAAGGTTGTCGGTGCCCCCAAGGCACAACACAAAAAAACAACAAGAAAGGGAAACATGAGAAAAGAAAATGTAGTAAGGAAATCCTAAACTATCTGGCAATACTGCCTTATTACAAACACCAAGAAGAATTCTTTATAGTAGGGCTTCAGCCTATTCCCATTGAAGTGTCATGGAAATATCGTCACGTCCAGTGCTTGGAACTGGCACGCGCCTAAATCAAGGATGTACGAGATGATTTAGGAACCTAACTAATACACCTTCAACTTCCCAGATGGCGAAAAAACTTTGAATCATATAGTAAGACCATCTCGCCCAACCTCAAACTTCTTGTTCTTAATGTGACAATCATGTCACGCCTTTTGTTTTGATTTTTCAGTCTTCTGGCTCCACCTAGCGAGTGATCGTATTTCGTCCAATTTCATTAACTTGTCAATTATTTCCTTGAGCGCTTTTTCATCTCGCCAATCCTCCCGCACATGATATACAAAGAGAAGGTAACGTGAATTAAACTAGTAGGATAGCCTTCGCGCCAAACACCAATTGAAATGGTGTGGCCTTATTCAACCTCTAGTAGGTTGTCCTATATGCCCAAAGAATGTTTGATACTTTGTCATCCCAATATTGTCTACCAACATCAAAGATCTTAGTCAATGTGTAGCTAAGTATCTTATTAAATGCCTCCAGTTCCATTTTCTTGTGGATGGTAAGGGGTAGTCTTGTGATGAGCCACCATGAATTCTGCTAATAGAATCCTTACTATCTCATTCAAGAAATGTGTACCCCTGTCACTAGTCAAACTCAAAGGGCATCCATACCTTGTAATAATGTTTTCCCATAGGAACCTTGCTACAATAGCTGCTGTGTAATCCTTGGTAGGTGCTGCTTCTACCCACCTTATCAAGTAATCATGTAAGTGATTATATACGATGATGCAATCCTATGCACGGCTGGTGCAATAGTGCCTATGAAGTCTATAGCCCATTTTTGAATGGCTCGGTGCTGGGAATAGGGCACAAAGGCATTTCATCTCTTCGCCCTGGTTTGCCAATGCGCTAACAATGGTAACATGCCTTGCAGTCTTAATATAGGCTCTCCCACCATAATCCGACCATTAATATCTTGCATGCGGTGGCGTCACCTACATAGTGTCCACTGCGCACTACCTCCGTGCACTTCTTCTATGATGGATAGGCACTCGTGTTCTAGTACACACCGCCAACGTAGATCTCTTCACGTCATAATTTTTATAGATCCCCACTAATCAACATGTAGGGCGTGGAGCATATAGCTAACCACTTTTTATCCAATGCCTTCATCCCTTACGGTGCTACACCTATTTTGAGAAACAATGCAATATCCTCCAAATTCGAGGGTGCACTCCACAATCTAAATAGTTGAGCGTCTGGAATAGTCTCTTCAATACACTACACATCCTCCCCTGAATCAATCCTAGACAAAAAATAAAAAGATCGGGTCCAAAATTAATGTGTAAGTACTACTCCAATGGCGGTCCCCGAGGCATCCACATGAACATGGAAATGCTTATCCCAAGAAGGGAAACACAGGATGGGCGTGGTGACGAGCCTATCCTTCAAAGTGTTGAATTGCTTCTGATATGCCTCTCCCCAATGAAAGGAACTTTTATGTCTAAGTAACTCTTCTAAAGGTACGTTCGATCTTAGCATACTTGTAGTACCCTGTATGCCCAAGAAATCCACACACTGTGCTTTGAATAGTAGGCTCCCTCAATCCCACAATTATCTGTAACTTTTATGGGATCTACTAGTAGGCTCTCCTTACATATGATGTGTCCCAATAATGTTCCAAACGGGGTAACAAAGACACATTTCTTAATGTTGAGGGATATTCTCAACTGCCGACACCTTTCAAACATCAGCCTTAAGTTATCACAATGGTCCTTCACTAACCCATATACTATCCAATCATCCAGGTAGACTTGAAGAAATTTATGGATGAAGTCCTGGAACGCTTGTTCAACAATGTGCAAGAACACGGTAGGAATATTCTTCAATCGAAAAGGCATGACTGTATAGGAAAAAATTTCCCACTTAGTGGAAAAATTCATCTTTCTCTGGTCCTCCTTTGTAATCCTTACAGTGATAGCACGAGAATCCATCCATGAAGGAGTAGACCTCACATCCTGCTACTCCCTCTAATATTTCTTCGAGAAATGGGGTTGGGAAAGGATCAATGATACACACTACATTCAGGTCCCTGTAATCAACACATATCCTTATCCTTCCATCCTTCTTGATACTAATCACCATTGGACTTATCCATTCCGACTCTTCAACAACTTCAATGATGCCCGATGCTATCATCTTATCTATTTCTTCTTTGACCTTCACGCGCAGGTTAGGATTCATCCAGTATGGTCTTTTCCTGACTGGGCATGCACCTTCCTTCAGCTTTATCCTCATCTCCCCCAAGGAATGGTGGACACCTTTAAGCTCATGATACCTATGCGGGAATAAATCCTCAAACTCACGTAAAAGATCAATGATCTTAGAGACTTATTTCTCCGACCAATAGTCTCCAATGATTGCCTCCTTAGGCTCTTCTTCTGAGCTGATGTTAACCTTATTTGTCTTTAAAGGTTCATGATAGGTGCGTGCCCATTCATCAGCACTATCTATGACTTCGCGCGTCCCTACAAAGTGGTTAACATCCAAGTTCTCTGCTTCTTCCCCATCAATAACATACACCATCTTCCCTTTTTCTTTCTCTATACATGTGCACTCAAATTGTATCTCTTTTTTATTCCTCCTCAAAGCGCACCTCCAGGCCAAGTTCATATAGAAAATTTTGTATTCTATCTTCTACTATAGACTATCCCCTATTTTAAGGCAATTGACACAACCTCGAACACCTTATGTACCTTGATGGATTTGTACTTTGGTACTTGAATTTTTGAATGAGGTCAGCCATCAATTCTTTCCAATTACCAATTTGACAATGCATCTCTAAGTGGATATACCACACATGTGCACAACCTTGCAAGGTGGAGTACAACTTGTGAACCCATAATGAAGGTGGTAATGCTTCTACGCTTCCCATCCAGTGTCTCACATGCTTGGATATGGAAGGAAGCGGTCTCCTTACCATGGTAGTCTTTTATAGCCATGGGCGCGTTTCTTCTGTAAAATATTATGGAGAATGTAATTCTTACCTCATGCCATTCCAAGAGGTTCTCTGATGTGTTCCCCACCAGCGCACAACAATTTTGAGTAGGTTATACTTAATAATTTCTCTTCTTTCCTTTTCATTTATCCAATGGGCCTCCATTTCTCACAAGAAATCTTCTAGATTAGCCCCTCCCGAGTAACTTGGTAGTTTTCTTCCTCCTAGGTGCTGGACTATGCACACCTTTGTCACTTTGGTTACCGATCCTCTTAAATGCCTTCCAATCAACTCATAGGTTTCATGTGCCTAATTGTCACATGCTATGCTTGTGGTATCACTCACAAACTGGGCATCCTCAAATTGGATAACTCCTTCTGTGGGATGGATTATCTCAGGATCCCTGATTGAGTGCACATATATTCTATCAAGGACTTCTTCTCCCAATGGATTTGTGTAGGGTGCCAACTTCCCATCTGTCAAGGGGATGATTACCCGTTCTTCCTTGTTTTCAAAATTGATATATCCTTTGTTAAACCAAATGTCAGCATTGTTCTTGTAACACCATGGGTGCCCAAGCAATGCTGGGAAGTTGTCTACCTCGGCGAGTGCCAAGACCTCAAAGTCCCTAGTAAACTTGGCCCCTTGAATGGTGATAGTTGTAACTTTTAAGACATTGATGGGCATTGCCTTTGTCTTCTTTTCCATATACATCACATTTGAAGATGGTTGTAATGCAGGCCTTCCCATCTGATGCCAAGCATCTAAGGTAAGAACATTCACTTATGTGCCTATGTCAATGAGGATATTACTAAGGATCCATCCATCTATGACTGCATTTAATGTGATCTCCTTGTCATACTCAAGGTTGTGCGGGGAAAGGTTTGCATGTAAAACATGTCTCTCGCACTCTGCTCCGACACGTGGTACTTTCTCCCTCAACCATTCTCTTAATAAGGGAATAATGTTCTCTTGCCTTATCATTTTACATAATTCTTTGACCTCATCCAGTTCAGTTCTTGGATTATCCTTCTGCTACCCCACCTATCTCAATTGCTCCTTGAGACACTGTATCTCCCCTTGTAAACTCCTAATCACATCCATAGTCTCTGGTATACCTCTTTCGATGGGGCAGGGTCCAGATATTTTCCATGTGGTACCTCCTCTCTTGAAACCAATGTCCTTGGTCTGGGCATCTCCTTTGTGTGTGTGGCCTCTGCACGCGTCATCACTAACATAGGTTCTAGTTGTAACTCACGTGCTACTCTTGGAATCCATTGTGGATCAACACTTTTATGCTTACTTACCATAGCACCCTTATCTTTCAGTCTTTCTTGGGTTCATATGCTCGTAGAGTTCTGACATTATTCATACTTGTGTTTTTTCCACACCATTAGCATTTAATAGGAATTCTTGTTTGTAATGCTCTGTAGATTCAAAATTGTAACATGTTCCCCATGGGTACTCACTTTTTCCTCCTCCATGGTCACCACAACCATAGAATCCTTGGTGAGAGCTTCTTCCATGCGCACCCCTATTTGTGCTCTCCTTATAACGATGGTCATCACCCTTAGAACTAATTACATTGCTGGTGCAGTGCACACCATGATCAATGGCCTCATGGATCTGATCAATAAGCCTACAATCCTTAGTATCATAGGTTGTAGAGGTGCAGATTTTACAATAACAAGATACATTCTTCCGAATTGCGTGTTGTAATAAGAGAAATCTACTTGCATCATGGTCCCCATGACAAATCTCTCAATCTATTGCTATGGCACATATTGTATTCCAGGGAAAACTATCCTTGGCATGTCCCTCTACCTCATAATCTGTACACCACATTCCACTTTGTGAGTTTCACGAGCTGAATTTGTAGATAACATTTCCAACTACTTAGCCATAGCAACGATCGAGCTTCTAGGAATGGGCTAACTCTAGTATAAACACTACTAACAACTTTAGTGCATAAGGTGGCTTCTAACACCTCGCACGGGTTTGTGAAAGTTTTATGAGATAAAGCTCTTCTAAATGGGGTTATCAACCCTCCAAAAAACCATTGAGCATGATGTGAAGGGTGAATGTCATATGAAAAATTTGACAGGAGAGTCTTAAACCATATGTCATACTCCCATATGCTCTCCGCCATTCCCTATTGAATCTCCTTGAGAATGCGGATGCTCTTCTACTTGAACTCAAGGATGTGAAAATATGATAGGAAGGAATTTTTAATGCGGTGTAATCTACCATCATCTGATGGGGTCATACTTCCTATACCAGCTATGCGTATGCCCTTACAACATCATTGCAAATTGACTAGCCTTCCGTTCTAGGGTTGTGATCCCCTTCGCGCACCATAGAAATTCACACTTGTGAACATGCTCCGCAACATCCTCTATGCCTTGGTAGTCTAGCAAGTGTAAAGACATTTCAAAGATTACTTGAGGAGGTGGCTGAGGCCCCTATCCTCTTGGTCCAGATCCTTGGTTTCCTCTGGTGTTTCCTCCTCCACCGGATCCACTAGATCCACCAGGTCATGTGTTCCCCACCGGTTCCACCTCCGAGATCCTCCTATAGCAGAATGATCCAAGTGGTCATGCCTAGGGTCCCCAACATCCCGCTGAACTGTGTGCTAATTATATGTGAGATTATGCCACTTTTGCTAGATGTGTGTCTCGCGCCACTCCTCGACGTCTTACCCAAGCCTTGTGTACTTGCTCCTTGCCCAAAAATTCCCCCAAACACTGGAATGGTATGTGCACCATAGAAGTCCCAAACAAGAAATTGTATCTCCTGCGCATAAATCTATCACTTCCATCGATACCAACCGGGTTATCAACACTTCTCGATTTGGAAGACCAAGCACCAAGGTTTCATCGCTAGGTGGGTTTAGATACGTGCCAATGACTCTTCTCTCTCCACGTGATGAACTCTCATCGAAGTCAAGGATCTCTCCCGCGCTTGCCAAGATGGGGTAAAGCACGACTACTTAGGTTCCACATCCTTCACGTGAACCTCAAATCCTTCCCACAACGTCTACCTCCGTAGATCCATCACACTTGTAACCTCACATTGTCTAGAAATTTCCCTTCACATGCTTTACTTTACTTGAGTCATCTCTCCGCCCTTTCTTTCTCGGTCACAATATCTTCCATCTTCCTCCACCCTAGCTTCCTCACCCAATGCTCGGAAGGTTTAGCCAACCATAGGAAATGCCTCTAAAATTAATATATGATCAAGATCTTCATTGCAGAGATAACATGTAGAAATGATCCTCTAGGCACCTGCGAAACATGAAATCAACAACTTCCAGACAAGAATATGTCAAAATAGCATACTCAGTGTAGTGTAGCTAGTAAGTACTCATTTCCACCAACGATCCACAACATGATTCCACGTCATATCTCGCATCTTGTAGCCTCTTGTATTCTTCTTGGGTCCACGCGCGTGATCTATAGTATCATCTTGATTTGGACACATATGCTGAGATCCATTCATACAACTCTACTTTGGGAAGAAACAAAAAAGTTTCATACTACTCATGGTAGAGGTTCTCTTCTACCCATCTACGTGCATCAAACTCAGGTACAATTCCGAATCTCTAAGTAAATTCTTCCTTTGTGCTCTTGAACCATGATTCAATAATCTCCGGGGTTTGGAGTTTTGTCATCAATCATTGCAAAATCATGATGTATGTTATTTCCCACTATAAATTTGAAAAGAGGTCCCAAAAATGGAACCAAGATGTAGTCTTTTTACACCCACCAAAGAACAAGGGAATCCCATGCATGTCGGCCCTATCACCCAGGGGGAGCCGGAGATGCTCACTGAGGCACGAGCGGGCGCCGAGTCTCTCCTTTATGCGAGTTAAGTGGGAAACATTATTTATGAAATTAAAGAGAGTGAATGGAAGAGAAACATACATACCTCATAGAACTCGAGAATGGTTTCTAGACAAATGTAGTCATTCCAGACAGAAAGATACTTAACAATGTATAGAACTGAACTGAAAAGGAAATGTATAGGAGTTTATATTCTTTCACATAACCATGAAACAAAACTATAAAGATATATGTATAAACTAGAGTCTATTATAATCATATTCCATCATGTCCAATAACCTCATCACATGCATTAGATTCATCATAGAATGTTACAATGGAAGACCAAAGTCATACATCATAACTAGATTTATATTCCTTCACTATCAAAAATAAAATTTACAAATCCCGATCCCCTTGATGCATCTTTCTCTTATTTTCTCTCTACCCAACTTAATACAACTCCTCGCAATATTTATGCAGAGCTTCGCTCTCTCTTGATCTCTCCTTGGATTTCTCCCGATCCCCCTCTTCCTTCTATGGGAACTTGTATTTAAAGGCCTCTTGAACTTCCAACCCACCTTTTAAGGCTTCAGATCCATTGCCAAATGTAAAAATGTGGTCCTCCGTGGGAGCATGCTCCTCCAAGCCTAAGCTCTCCATTCCTTGCCATGATGGTCTTCTAGAAACTTCCATCGCATGGCATATTCTTTCATGGGCCAACAGGTGGCTAGGTGGCACCTTATCCACTCCACATGCACAGTTGGGTCATGATTTTCACGTGTCCTACCTGATACACCAAATAGGGCTAAGTCCCAAGACCTTGTTCTATCGGCGCGTATCACACTTCCTAAAAACCCTCCTTGAACTCTGCCTTATGTGACTTCTCCTTGTGTGCCCACCTTTCAACTTAGGCCTTATGCACTCATGCACATTTCTCGTACTTAGTCAATATTTTAGGGGCTCAACAAGTACTTTTAAAGCATATCCAATAGGTTCAAGGTGGCCAAGAATTTCATATTTGATCTAAGTGTGGTAGATCAGGATTACCATGTGTTGTGCCAAAGTCTAGTTTACCCTAAGATGTGCACGTATGTAGAGAAGCATGTCTCCCATAAATTAAATATGTTGAAGCTAGTGTCAATTCCTATTGTAGGTAAAATAGTGGCAAGGGTGTATATCCACCTGAGGCTCAAGTTCGAGAAGGGTGCATACTTTGAGGATGATGTATCTATCTCGGAGGACCCTATCTTGAGGAAGGGAACACAGAGAGAAAGAGTAAAAACCACTTTGTAAGTAGGGTTACGAGTGTGTATATTGTTCAAATTATAGTAGCGTAGGAGTCGGGCACATGACCAAGTACCTATACAAGGAGGAAGAAGCCTCATGTTAAGGAAAAGATACCAAAAAAAGAAGAGTCCACTTTGTGTTAGAGTCACCAAAGTGAAGAAGAAGTAGAAGGTGGCACAAATCTCAAACTCCAAGGAGATAGAAAGCTTGAAGAATGACGAATCGAGGATGATGAAGAGCTTAAAGAAGGTAAGAGTCCCCTGTTTATGATGTACACGAGTCTAATGAAGAAGGAGATGAAGAGAATAATGAGTATGAGGAGGGTGCCCATAAAAAAGGAGGAAGTGAGAAAGTAAACATGTATACTTAGAGGACCACGATCCCAACCGAGAAAAAAATAGATGACATAATAGAGAAGGAGGTGGTGGGTATTATACAACAGTTGGTGGAGCACGAGGTGGAGCATAACGCTAAAAAAGTGCTAAAGGAAATAGAGGAGATCATGAGTGTAGGGAAAGAGTATGGAAGCATGGGTGGAGATGTCGGCTGGCAGCAGTAAGTGTCCCCAAGATAACGCACATAGATGGAAAGGGCATAGTAGTGGCGTAGGAACACACCATGACTTATATTAATGATCCAAGCAAGGTACTATGCACGCATTTCCAAAGCATAGTGCCCACATACCAACTCCTTGCTTGGTCTACTTTTTTGATGAAGAAAATTTGTACTGCGTATAAGGAAAATGTTATCTTGGGATTGTGAGTCCCATGTTGATTACCAAGTTCGAAGTTAATAGTGATGCATTGATGAAAGCACCGGATAATAAGGAGTAAACCCTATTGTGAATGGCTAGTAGCTATCGGATGAGAAAGCTTGCAACGCGCTCACCAAATTATTGGTGGAAGTAGAAGCAAGATTTTTGGCGAGAATGACAAAATAAGATTCTTAGAGGATGGGCTTGAGAAAAAGAATGAAGAGATCATTGAGAGGGATAGGGAGATAAAATAGAATGAATTGATCAATGCATAGTTAAGGCATGAGCTGAGGGATGGAAAGGAGAAGGTGTACAAAATCTATAAGAAGGTAGAGTTTATTTCAAATGTCATTATCGAAAAGTACCCGGACTGGCCCCTCCCGAGTAGAAGTGCACGAATCAACCATGCACTTCTTGGAAGACTTGATGCACATACTCACCATGGAGAGGAAAACACTTGCATTGGAGTTAGAAGAAGAGGTGATGGCACGCCAAAAGGAAGAAGAAAATTTTAATATTGGGGAGACAATAACTCGGTACTGATATCCTTGCCTCGGTGAAGATGAAAACACAAATGGAAAAAATTGTGTATGAAAACTATGGTGATAGAGATAAAAAAGCAAGCACATTGGTTGTTAGCCATGAGGAAGACCTACAGGATTTTCAAGAGAAAACAAGGGTAATAGGGTGGAGTGAGATAATATCTTAGCAGAGGTTGAGAAAAATCGAGGTGATCAAGACCCTGAGGGTTTCGATTAAAAATAAAATGAAGGAATTGTACCGTAAGTCACTCACATGATGGATGCGCTGGGCAACCTTAGCAAGTTAATAGAAAACATTGTAGATACATTGAAGGCTAAGGGAGATGAGATAAGTTTTGACAAAGTTAGCGTGTTGGTGGGTGATTTACTTCAACAAGTGCGGGGGTGAGGTAGATGTTTGGGATAAAATTGAAGCATCTATGAAGAAAGACTTCCCACTCCTCATGCAGCAGTAGTAGGATCCTTCTATTCTCTATTCAATTGCAGATTATTTCATTTCTCCTATTCTTTATTCTTTGATGAAAGAGCATAGTGTTTTTGGGGATGAATAACACACGTAGTGTGGGGTAATGTTGGGCCCTGAATTGACTAAGTCCTAAGGCAAAAGGAGCGTGTGTGTGTAAGGAAAGTGAGTAAGAAGGTGCTCAAGGAAAGGCGTGCGGGAGAAGAGGTTGGCACGTGGAAGTAGAAGAGGGTTTGGGGACTTAGCCACATTTCAAAGGTGGTATCGTAGGAGAAACATGTGAGGGCTTGAGTAGGCATGATGAATGGATAAGGTGTCAGCCTAGAGCCTTGGAGGTCAAGAAAAGAATATTCCATGTAGGGAATATTCCTAGGAGGATCATTACAATTAGTGGAGGCCTTTGCAAGCTAGCATAAACACTCGATCATGGAGGACCACACTTCCACTTGGCATGTGATCTACTCATAGGTGAAAGTTTGGCGATGAATCTAGATTCTATTTAAAGACGTGCTTGGGTTCAAAATAAACAGAGTTGGAGAGGCTTTAGAGGCAATGAGGTGTTGTAATAATGTTTTTATTAAGCATATATATATATATATGCGCTCGGGTATGAACAACGACCGTAATAGGAAAACATAGATAGGAACTTTGTTCATAGTAGTTTTGTAAGGTTGGAATATTATTTCATGATGTATATGGTCTGAGATGAACCCTTTTGGATGTAGTGTGGCTACTATAAATAGATTTAATCAATATATGGAGCTTTGTTTTGTGTATTTGTGTTTATGGACTAAACTCTAGTGTATTTTCGTGTTATTCAAGGGATAGATCTATTCCTTATATGTTGTTGCAATGCTTATGGTTATACCATGATGCAATCGTGCTTAGAAATAGTTCCTCTACCTTTATATTAGATTAAATGCATGCTTTCTTGTGTTGCAAACATTTCCTCCATGAATGGCAGAGAGTATTCTCATAAGGATAACATAAAAGATGGGTTCAACACCATGCACACCTCAGGTGAGTTCCCAACATATGTTGGGTGATAGGCCGACATGTTTTGGGTAGATAAAGGGTATATGAAATATGACTACAAAGGTCATCCATACACGACCTAGTTGAGAAGAAGACCTAGTTTGTGTGCATGAGCTTGAGCGAGATAGAGGAAAGTGTGAGATTATTATGATGGACTAAGAAAAGTTTAGATAAGAGGTATGAGGAGATGAGAAGAGAAGATAAGAAGGTGATACGGGTCATTAGACCTAATCAACATATGAAGGTGTAAGTTTGAGAAAGAAGGAAGAGAGATAAGTTTGAGAGAGTGTTGAGTGCATGGAGCTAAATTAGTTATCACAATCAATTGTTGGAGTAAAAAATCAGAGTGGTATTAATATTCAGGTGGTTGAGTTGGTGTTTTGTCATCTTAGGGGTTGTAGCCTCCTTGTAGGGTTGGTTCCCTACTAAATAGAGGGTTGGTTCTCCTTGTAGGATTGGTTTCCTACTAAACTAGGGGTCGGTGTTCCTATTGGGTTTTGTGCCTCATAAAATAAATCTTGTGTGTTATTTAATATTCACATAATTCCTTTGTTTTTAGTAAAATAAGTAGAGTTTCAAAGGTGGAATTTCTTCCCCTTGATTTTTTCCCACATATATCTTGTGTTCATGTGTACTCTCTTGCTTTATGTTTCTATGGATGGTTGTTAAACACCTAATAAGATCACATAATGATGTATGTTTAATGAATGTTTTGAATGATGCATGAAAGTGAAGGGAAATGAAGTAAAAAAATTGTATGATTGATTCACCCCCAGTTATTGTGTTTCCAACAAATTCAAATAACTATATTGCATTTTTATTTTTAATTTATCAAAAAAATTTGTGTCACATTTGTGCCACTTGGCATTACAAAGATATTCGGGTTGGCATCATGAATATTCGATGCAAACGTGTGGAAAAAGAAATGCAAATGTAACACAATGTGGCAAGAAAGTGGCACAAATTTTATGCGATAAAAATTGTCTAGTGACATCATGGTTATGTCACATTTGTGCCATTTTTCACAACATAAATTATTCAAAGAAATTCTGAAAAACCTAAAAGGTCATTTTTAATGACAATTTGACTCAAAACTTGGCGTTATTTACACTTTATGTAAATTTGTGTAATTTCAAGTTCTCTAGTAGATATGTATACAAAATTTGGAAGCATTAATAAGGGATACAAAATATTGAGAAAAATTCCTAACAAATGTTGTCTCATAGAATTAAATGATTGTGGGATATTGTAACAAATAGATTTTTTGAAAAGGCTTGATTTTTTTTTTCAAAAATGCAATTGGCAACATAAAATCTAGACTCCACAACATTATCCACAATCCTTCTAACATGTATCATAATAGGAGCTTTAGAAAAGCACATGGGAATTTATGATAGTATATAACGGGAAACTAATTTTTGTTTGTTGTAATTGTAAGTGCCCTTGTACAAGTATATCCAAAATGTGGAATCTATAATGTAAGAAAATATTAGTGAGTATAAATGTAAGAAACTGACTAAATTGCTTCCCTAATATAATCTTCTCAAACAAAACCTCAGATAGAGCAATGGATAGAAAGAAAGGAGAGATTCAATACCTGCACTTACCTACAAGTTGCACAAATCCTTCTTTGATGTGTTGGATTTTCTCTTGATTGATTGTGGATGTTTCTTAGATTGCTTTAGATTTGTGTGGAGTCACTTGGGCAACACCTCCCCTTGATTTGGCTTTGATTTTCTTGATGAATATGATGAAGGATTGATTGTAGATGAATGATGGATTGGATTGAGTAAAAAAATGATAGAAATTTGATATGGATTTGTGAATTTGCTTCAATCTAGTTCTCATGGAGGAGGAGAGCTCAATTTATAGCTAAAGAGTGGAGGATTCAATGGCTAGGATGAAGCAATGTTAGGTTTATATCAAGGGTGGAGGATTCATGTGAGGATGGAGGATTCTAGAATTTGAAAGAATATTCAATGGAGGGTGAGAGGTTTATTTGAATTTTTAAATGGAGGGAAGTTTAGAGAGGCTTCTAGAAATAAAAGCCTCTAGATTTAGAGGTGTGAGGATGTGATTAGATTAGGATTAGATTAGGTTAAATAAATATGATTATGGATGTGATTTGATGGAAAGGATAGGTGTAGGGATGTGTAGGGTAAGTGGTAGGTGAGATGCGAGAATATTAAATTCCTATAAAATGTGTTAATGGAGAATTAAAATAAGATAATAAGATATAATAATGGATTAATGATATTACTGATAAAATAGGATGTAATAATGATTTAAAAGGATTAATGATGGAATGATAAATAATGATAAGGGAAAATAATCTAAAATGGATTAAAATAATAATTAAACTTACGATTAATTATTATATGGATGATGTTGGTATATTTGCGATACATGTTAATCGTAATTGACCATGTTGACATTTTAGATGTTTGCATTTTTTTCTCCCTCTTTGAATTTTTATTGCGAGAGCAATGAAATTTCAAAAAAACTAGAAAATATGTTAGGATGGTGATATGATGCCCCCTCGAGGGGTTAAGTGGGGAGGAAATGAGTCGGGTAACCACTCAAAAAGAGGAGAAGCCCAAGTTAGTAGATGAGAAATGATCGGAGGATGAGAAGATTTAAGGCTTAGAGGATATAGAGGATTAGAATAGGAGGATTAAAGGAATAGGAGATTAGAAGAATATGAGAGAGGATTAGAGGAATTGGAGATGTTATATTTTGGAATTATTAGATGACCCATCAACGATGTATCACAAGGGTGAAGATTTAAGATTTTGGATTAAAGGATGTTGGATTTTGAGATGCCCCATTCAAGGGGGTGGGATGGGAGATTTGGGATTTAGATTTGAGGATGTTAGATTTGATTTATAGGATTAGAAGATTAAGGTCATTTGTATGTGAGAATGAGGATTAATTTTTTGATAAAATATTCCCGGTCATCAGGGGTTAGGATTTCAGATGTTGGATGCAAGATGATAAGATTTATATGTGGATTGATGAAATGATTGATTGGATAGGAGGATGAGGAGGTTAGATAGTTAGTTAGATGATGATGAGGATTAGGTGCGGTAATGATAAGATTAAATTATGATGATATAATGGGGTGTGTGACCATAATGTGCCCACTTATTATCATTATTAGAAATTGTGATTAATGATATGGCATAAAGTAAGATGCACTAAGGTATCGAGACCATGATGACGTAATTTCCAATCGCCCATGTCCTCATATTATTGGACAGATTAATAAAAAATATGGTCCTCATATCATTGGACCAACTAATATAAAAAATGTAAAAATGAAAAACAAACAAAGGCGGCCTCATATTGTTGGCTAAAATGTAAATGCAGACAAGCAAGAAAATACACACAAACCAAAAAATACACACAATACATGTTTGTATACCGAATATTTTAATTTTTATATTTTATATTTTTTATGTTTTTTTTATTTTAGATTTTTAGAGCATTGGATTTTCGATTTTAGGTGTTGGGTTTTGGATTTTAGATTTTGGATGTTGTATTTTTGGATGTATTGATGTTGAGATTTTGGATTTGTGATGTTTAGATCATTTGATGTTGGATTTTAGAAGTTTGGATTTTTTGATATTTTGATGTTGGATTTTTAGATGTTTGAATGTTTTGGATGTTCTGATTTTTAGATTTTGGATTACGAGATGTTTTGATTTTTTTATGTTGGATTTTTGGATTTTGGATTTTGGATGTTGGATTTAGAGATTTTGGATTTTGGATTTTGGATGAGTGATGGGATGGATGGGAATGTTTGTAAGGTGGGATGCAAATTTATCCTATAAGTCCCAAAGTGTGGTTGGGTAGGATGAAAGGGAAGGATTGAGGGAAATTAGGTAGGGTGGATAGCACATGGATATGATGAGGATAAGATGAGGATTTTTTTATGTTGGATGGTTGATAGTATTGAAGGATAGGTTGGATAGGATAGGGAATGGTTGATAGGATAGAATGATATGGGGTGATAGATGGGTGGGGGATGATGGGATGTGGTATAGGATAAGATTGGTATGATGGAATATGATAAGATATGCCCCTAGGTATAAGGAAGATGGATTGAGGGATATATGTGGCATGCCCCCAAGTTTAATTTAGGGTCACATGTGTGGATAGATGGATGGATTCAATTTAGACCCCGGTGATCCATAGGGATATATAAAAACACACCACTTCATCGGTTTATCGGTTTATCATCTTTTAACAGAATTGCCACTTTACACGAGCGGTGGTTACAAAACTGCCACCTTACATGGGCATCGGTCTTGTAAACTCCACCTAGCTAGGGCATCGGTCATGTGACCATTGGTCTACACCGGGGTAGTCCTGTCACTTTTGTGGAAACACTAAAATGACCCAAAATGGATTGAATTTGAACCATATGGCCATGTTTTTACTTTCCTACTTCCCTTCACATCCTCCAAAGGTGCATGGGATTACATGGGAAGGCTATAAAATCATTAAGAAGCAAGGTATTTGAGATTCAAGATCCAAAGAGATCAAGAGAAAAGTTTAATTGTATGAGAGCAAGTGAGCAAAAGAATTTCAGTGCTGGAGTGGATTTATAGGAGCAAGGTGCAAGAAAATAGAGCAAACAAGTAATTGGAGAGAAGGTTTACATTATTATTTCTTTTCATACTTATTGTAATCTATAAAAGTTGATTAACTGGCCAATACAAGTGGGAAGAAAGACCAGGTTGCCCTTCCCAACTTGGTTTTCCTCATTGGGGGTTTCTAGGATAAAAAATCTTATGTTGTGTGTTTGAATTCATTAGCACTCTCTGAAATTTTTTTCTAAGCACTAAGAAATTCAGTCACTAAGCTCTAATCTTCAAGCAAATCTATCATTTTCCAAAGTTAAAAGTAGAACAACATGATTGTGTGATTCGTAGAGTTTCAAAGTAGAACTTTACAAATCATTTTAGAGAAAGTGAGAAAAATAATTTCAGTGCTGAGTGGATTTGTAGGAGCAAGGTGCAAGAAAATAGAAAAAGCAAGTAATTGGAGAGAATTTTTACATTGTTTCTTCTTTTCATACTTATTATAATTTGTAAAATTTTATTAATTGGCCAATACAAGTGGGAAGAAAGATAAGTTTCCCTTCCCGATTGGTTTTCCCTCATTGGGGTTTCCAAGATAAAAACTATTGTTTTGTGTGTTTTAATTCATTAGCACTCTTTGCAATTTTGTTCTAAGTGCCAAGAAATTGAGTCACTAAGCTCTAATATTCAAGAAAATCTGTCATTTTCCAAAGTTGAAAGTATAACAACATAATTGTGTGATTCGTAGAGTTCCAAAGTAGAAATTTACAGATCATTTTTTTATTAGAGTAAGCAAGAATATGGAGGGAGAGTTTGACATTGTTGTCACCATTTCTAATTCTTGTAATCTATATCTTTACATTTAACTTGGCCAATATATAAAAGGGAAGAAAGAGCAATTTCCCTTCCCGACTGGTTTTCCCTCACACTGGGGGTTTCTAGGATAAAATATGTGTTTGTCTCTCTTAATTTCTTTATCACTCTTTGCAATTTGATTCTACGGCATTAAAATTCAATCACTAGCTTCAATTATGTCATTTTCCAAAGAGAAAGTAGAACATAATTTTGTGATTTTGTGAATTTCAAAGTATAAGTTTACTGATCATTTTGGTATCGAGTTGATTATATATCCAGGGCTGGGTATTCAATGTAGAATAGGGACGGAATCCTGTAAATTATATTAATCAACCGAATCAAAAATATAATAGAGTGCTGCAATTCTTATAGGAATTGTACAGCTTGAATACACACAAGAAAATAAGTTGCACATGTGCAACAATACTCCTGAATACATAAGATTCCAAAATATCATACTGGAAGCACAAATGAATAATGATATAATTATTATAACAACATAACAATTATATCCATGAATATAATAGGATAAATATGGTTTAATAAAACCATTTAACAACAATAATTAATTAATAACAATAATTAATTATAGAATGCATAATTAATAATTATCCTAACATTGCCCCCCTTAATTTTGAATTTCCTCAAGGGTTGAGGAGAGGAACTCTCTGAAAAACTCGAAATTGTCACGTGTAAGTGAATTTGTGAAGACATTTTCCCATTGTTCAATTGTTGGAAAAAATTGAAGTGGATATTGTGATTTAACACATCTTCACATATGAAATGAACATGTATTTCAATATGTTTTGATTTTTCATGAAATAATGGATTACAAACAAGTTTGAGAACACCTTCATTATAAACATATATGGTGGTCAATTTTTCCTATGGTATTCCAAGTCCTTCGAGTATGTGATGCAAATAAATCACTTCACGTATAACTTCTCCTGTAGAACGATACTCAACTTTTGTGGAAGAACGAGAAAAAAAGTGTTGTTTCTTTCTTCCCCATGATATTGGTCCAAATCCCATAAAGAATAAAAATCCTGAAGTGGATTTTCTGTCATCAATATTGCCTGCATGATTTGAATCCGAATATCCTGACAAGAAGTTTTTCATTCTTCTTGTATTCTAGACCAAGATCAATTGATCCTTTACGATACCTCAAGATGCGCCTTGGTCCTTTTCAATGACAAACTTTGGGTTCTTGCATGAACCTGGATAGATAGCTTACTACAAAGTTGATATCTGGTCTAGTGTAGGTCAGGTAAATGAGACTCCCAATCAACTACCGATAGAGAGTGGCATTTACCTCAGGAGATGGATCTGAACAAGATAACTACAATCTTTTCTCCATAGGTGTAGTAATTGGTGTGCAATCCATCATCTTAAATTTTGTGAGCATTATATTGGTATATTTCATTTGAGAAACAAAGATGTTATTCTCTTTCTGCCACACTTCTAATCCAAGACAATAGTGCATGAGCCCGAGATTTGTTATGTCGAACGATCAATTAAGATATTTCTTCGTTGCATCGATCATCCTCATTAAACTACTAATGATGAATAGATCATCAACATAGAAAATAATAATCACAATCTCCCCCTTTCTTTTTGAGGTAAAGATTGGGATCATATGGATTTCTAACAAATCCATGTTATACGAGATGCTCATCAATTTTGGTGTACCATGCACAAGATGCCTGTTTAAGGCCATACAAAGATTTCCTGAGTCTGCATACCTTTTCTTCTTGACCACACTACATATCCCTCAGGTTGAGTCATGTAAAATTCTTCTTGTAAATATCCATTTAGGAAGGCACTTTTTACGTCTATCGATGGACTTTCCAACCAAAATGTGCAGCTAGAGAAAAATCATCATGATGGTCTTGATCTTAATTGTGGGAAAAATGTCTCCTTGTAGTCATTGCATTATTTTTGTGCTTACCCCTTTACTACAAGTATTTATTTATACTTATCTCTTGTCTCATCTGCTTTGTACTTCATTTTAAATTTCCATCTGTATCCAATGGGTTTATTCCACGATGGAAGATCGACAAGCTGCCAAGTGTTATTTTTCATTCTTGATCGATATTGAGATTCCATGGCATCTTTCCAAGATTTTGACCGTAGGGATTCCTTGACTGTATATGGATCATCGACTCAATAACTCTACTCATCGAGAGAAAGTTGACTTCTTCTCTTGCTTTACTTGTGAGTCATTGGTCCAGGGGTGGATGTATCCTATGGAGCATCCATTCTTGCATCTCGTAATATGCTAGTACACCACTTGGGCATACGTTGAACTATTCCCAAGGGTCATGGTTCTATCATATAATCACCATCATCCCCATCATAAATTTCCTCATTTGCTAGAAAATTAACTTCAATTTTTACAACTGGTGAAGAATCTACATCAGGTGAGTCTGGAGGAGGAGACTCTGCTTCCTTCTTCTTAAAAAACTTAACATCTCTGCTGGTGTAGAATTTTTGGTCTTTAGATCCATCAATCTGTACCCAAGAGCCTCTTCACTGTACCCAATGAAGATGAGTTTCTGTGACTTCATGTCCAATTTCTTTCTTTTTCTTGGGTATGTGCATACTTGCTTTGCACTTGAATACTCTAAGATGTGCAATAGATGGTTTTTGCTTTGACCATGATTCTTGTGGTGTTACTCTATCAAGAGAAATTGTGGGCACTCTGTTTAACAAATACACTGATGTCTTTACTTCTTCTTCCCATAATGTCTTTGGAAGTCTAGAGTCATCGCACATGCATCGCACCATTTCCATGATAGTACGATTTCTTCTCTCAACAACACCATTCTACTACGGTGTGTGTGGAGGAGGCATTTTCAACGAATCCCATGAGTTTGTAGGTAGTATTTGAACTCATTACTAGTGAATTCCCCCTTGATCTGAGTGGAGAGTTTTGATGTGATGATCAGTTTCATTCTCAATTGCTACTTTGAACTTCTTGAAAGTTTCAAAATATTCACTTTTCTTGCCAAGACAAAAAATTCACATTTTTCTTGAATAGTCATCAACACATAGCATGAAGTATTGAAATCCAGAATGACTTGGTTGCATCGGACCGCAAAGATTGATATGAACCAGATCAAGCTTACCATGAGATCGATATGTACTCTTTTGGAATGAAGCTTTATGTTGTTTTCCTTTTAGGCAGTGAGGACACTTGTCTGTATCCTTTTGAAGAGATGGTAACTCATGTACCATATTACGTCAGCATAGTGTCTCAAGATACTTAAAACTAATATGACCAAGTCTTTGATGCCACAACTGTGCTGAGGTAGAGTTCTTAGCCACAAGTTCTTGATCGTCTCTGTGGACAAAATCAAGTTGGAACATGCATCCCACATTGGAGGCTTTTGCAACTATTTTCGAGCCTCGTGATTTATCTTGAATCAAACACATTTTCTTTTCGAATGAGTATCAAAGTCAATTTTTAGGTTGTGATCTAGGATTTTACTGATTGAAAGTAGATTCTTTGTCAACCTAGGGACATATGAGACATCTGATAGTGTGCAGTTACGTGAACCAAGGGGTAGAGAAATGTTCCCAATCCCCTGAATTGTATATAAAGAATCATCACCTAATGAAACATGGTTTTTTGAAGGCGTGTCCCTCATTGAGGTAAACCAGTCTCTATGGCTAGTCATGTGTCGAGTGGCTCCCGAATCAACATAGTAGACATCACTAGATGACGTGGATGGTTCACTTGATTGAGTAGTGTACAAGAAGTCTTCTTATCTAAATATTCTTCTTGCTCGCAATATTTCCTTGTTGATGGGGTCTTGATTGTTCCCCTTTGTATGTCCGTTGTGAGATTGATAGTTGTTGTTGTTGAGGTTCGAGTTTCTTGATGAACCTTTCTTGTAAGTATTATACCAACAATATTTTAATTCATGTCCTCTTTTGTAGATTAGACATTGCTTCTTTTGTTGTTTGTCCCCTTGATGTTGATACTGATTCTGATGTTGGGAATTTTGATAGGAATTAGGTTTTCCTTTACCTTTTCCTTTCCATTTTGATGTGAATAAAGTGCCTACTCCTCTTCATCATCCTTATTATGCATGGCTTCCTCTTGTTGTAGTAGGTTTACCATCTTGTCAAAACTAATTGTCATATCTAACATGTTTAGTGTTGTGACAAAAATGTGGTAAGAAGAGGGGAGTGCTCTCAGAATAATGGGAATGAGAGCATCATCTGTGACCACTTCTCCCAGGGCTAGAAGTGAAGCCCTCAACTCTACAACTCTTCTTAAGAAAGCTTCAATTTTCTCATTTTGTTTGAACTTCAGTGTATGTAATTGACTTTGCAAATTTAGTATGAAATTATTGTTTTTGGCCTCATATACTATGCACAATTTATCCCACGCTTCTTTGGCTGTTTTGGCATCTCAAATGTGGGGTTGCACATCATCAGACACTCCAAACAAGATGATGAGTTTGGCCTTCTGATCTGCTTTATCAAACTGCCATTGTTGTGTTGTATCAGTAGTTGATCTAGTCAGAGTACCATTCACAGTAGTCCAGATCTCTTCAAACTCAAGCTGTGTCTTGATTTTAGTCTTCCATGCAGCATAGTTGTTTCCTCTGAGTAGTTGTGAATCTGGAAGAAAAAATTTGGTGGCATTGGTTCCCCTTTTGTATAAATCACTAACGGGGTTTGACACTTATCACTCTATGTATAAGGTATCCCAATATATATATAGTCAATCCAATATACCGAACCTTTCTATATACGCATCCTTCCGATATACCCAAAGGTGGTACATGGAAGAAGCTCACCCTTTCTATATACCTAGTGGTACGTGGAAGAGGTGTTAACTTATGTGAAAGAATTCAATACATGACACCAAGATAGTAGTGAAAGGGTTTGTGTGATTATTTACATTGGCTCAAAGAAATATCCTCACATGCACGTGTAAATTTTCTATATACTCGAGTGATTTCTCGGTTTGGATTTATGTCATGCAATCATTCACGAGACAGATGAGATGGATCATAGTGTGTGCACTATGACCTTATTATGCCCCGTAGATTTAAAGGGTCAATGCCCAGATGACGTTGTTGCAGCTATATTAGGCGTTAAGTGTAGTAGTAGTCATGACAACTTTACCCATAAGTGCTTCCTAGAGGCACTGTATATACCAAACGTTGTGAATGAGATCTAGGATCTCGTGAGTGTTTTAGAACCAATTTTAACTTTTTAATATCACAATTCTCTACTAGTTTCTGAGCACTTACAATATTTACAGTTGACTATGGTAACCTGTAGATTAGTACAATATACTGAATCATGCAATTACATTCAAAAATCTATAAAAATTAAATGGTAGGCAAAAATGTTTTTTGTTTTACAGAGCCCCAGTGACCTCCGAAGCCTAGTATGACCCTCAATTATTCAAAAAACCATTAAAAAGTAGCTCAAAATGAAGTTTTTAGACAATATTCCTTTGGAAAATGTTGTTCGAAATGAAAAATGGGCCTAATAGGAGATTGTTTTTAACCCTAAATTAGGTTTTTCTCACTAGAAAGTTTAGAGGCATTTTTAGTCGTAACTAGCTGTTTAGAGGTGGTTTTTAATTTTCCTCCAGATTAGGTGGTTTTCCCAAATTTTCCTCCAAATTCAAAATTGTTTAATAAACTTGGTTGGGGGTGGGGGTTAAACCCCAAACCTCATATCCCCAAGTTGTTCCTTCTATCCACCGTGGCTCTATGAGCGCTTAAGCTTAAATGCGAAGCATAATGTATTTAATAAAGATGAACTTTGACTCACCTTTTGAAAAACATGGCGACTTGGCTATGAGAGGAGGTGTTCCATGTGGACGTTGGCAGATTGGTGAGGTGGCGGTCTATGTAGAGGAAAAATTAGGGTTTCATTTCCGTGTGATAAGGATTTGAATTCCTTTTTTATCTTTTTTACCTTCGTTTTTGTTTGAACCGCCATTTGTATTAGTATTTTATTTTGTTTTCACCTTCTTTATGTAGGTCAAGGTCGTGGAGATGTTTACTAAACACTACTTACAGGTCGGAGGAGATCCACTACTATTGTTTTTGGATAATTGTAGAGACACTTCCTATTGGCTAAAATCTATCGTAAATCATCCCGGTTGGGGACTCGACCTCGGGGTCCACGAATCTACCCAATAAAACAATGACTTGCAAAGGAAATGGCTCAATTTGGGATGTGCAAGGCCAATTGCTACATTGGAGTCTCGATTTGGTATAAAAGCATAGTATGTTGTGTGAAGAGCTTGATTACATGGTGTAAGAACAACTCGGTTGAATTTTGTGAAGTGAGACGGTTGGAATAGATGGTTTGACGTGAGTACAAGGTCGCATTCAATAGTGTTCCAACTTGCATATGGTTAGAGTGCAACTTGCGAAAAAACCATCTTGAACTCGGTTTGAAATGTAAAATAGGGGTCGATCTAATAGCTCGGTTCCTCTAAATGCAACTCAACTCCAACCTTGACAGTCTGCTAATATTAGCTATAGCTAATATTTTCACCAAAGTTAGTGACAAAACCCCTAATGGGGAAATATATATATATATATTCTATCTTGTAGTAATTTTTCTGAGTGCGGGGTGCACCAGTGCAAAACAAATTGTGTTCCAAACACGTGGAATGAAAGAGGGGGTTGTGGGGATGCAAGGATGTTTGGGAAGTTGTTGGAGGAAACACAGGCTCTCTTGAAATGTAAATTCTTCTCCAAGACACTTCTCTTCCTACTGCAACCTCTCCTTCAACCCTTTTTTATTTCACATGTCTAGATTCTTGCTTTGGTACCAAATGTAGAACAGGGACGAAAGCCTATAAATTATATTAATCAACCGAATCAAAAATACAATAGATTTCTACAATACTTATAGGAATTGTACAACTGAATACACACAAGAAAATAAGTTGCACAGGTGCAACAATATTCCTGAATACATAAGCTTCCAAAATATCATACGGGAAGCACAAATGAATAATGATATAATTGTTATAACAACATAACAATTATATCCATGAATATAATAAGACAAATATGGTTTAATAAAACCATATAACAACAATAATTAATTAATAACAATAGTTAAATAATTAATTATACAATGCATAATTAATAATATTAGGTAAATAATAATTAACCTAACATTCAATTGTTTCTTGTGGTTTGTATGATAGTGACCCGGTCCAAAGGAGAAGAAGTTTTACCTTGCGAACCAGATATTTCTACGAAGAAGTGGAAACAGAGGGTGGAGCTCGAATGAGGAAGATAACTTGGTTTGTAGAGTCGAGATGCTAGAGACCATGATGGATAGGTTGTATAGAAAACAACAAGAGCTTTCAGATCTGTAAAATACAAATTTAGTTAAGCAAGATTCCATGGACTCAGTGGTTCAAGCATTGGCCAAAAATTTGGTATAGGAGGGAGCCATGATGAGGAAGATTTGGAAGGGTGTGAAGAAGAGGCTACAATTGTAAGCGAGAAGGTAAAATCTTCTCATACTCCTTTTAAAGTCGAAACAAAAGTTGAAATAAAGAATTTGAAGGACAAGTAGATGCATAATTATTGGATAAGTGGCTAAAACAATTGGAAGTTTATTTTAGTGTGCATAATGTCACCGAGGTAAAAGGATTAATTTTACATGTCTTAAAATGGAAGGACATGCTCTAGTTTGGTGGGAAACCCACTTAGCCATTTGTGAAAGGAAGAAACGTCCTATTATCAAGACTTTAGAAATGTTTTAAAGATTTTCTTAGAGCTAATTTATATCCTATCGGCCATAAGACTGACCAAATGATTAAGTGGCAGTACTTTAGGTAGGGTAGTGGTTAAAGATGTAGGATTATACTATGGAGTTTCAAAGAAAAGCCATATTGCTTAGTATAGACATTGAGGATGAGGACATTGTGATTAAATATTTGGGAGGATTTCACACTCATCTTCGGATGAAGGTAATCTCCATGAAGCCCAAGTATCTCAATGAAGCTTGTGTGTAATCATATTATATCAATGATAAGAAGAGGCAAGGAGAAGTAGAGCCAAATGAAGACCAGACAAAAAATCGAAGCAAAAGGAGTAGGGATCAACAAGTTACAAAGGCCAATGGAAAGGTAAACATGTCGTCATTGTTTTGCATACTTGTAAATATCTTAAGAATTTATGTAAGAATTGTGATATTAATGAACACATTGATGCCACATGTTGAAAGTTACATCCGTAATGCCTTTGAAAGCACCAAACCAAGGATTCCATGAAATCCATGAGCATTATGAAAACGAAGAAGAGGTGGAGATTGAGGATGATTCAGATGTAGATGAGAGGTTGGGATGCATGGCCACTAACATGTATGGGGAAAGAAAAGAAGAGATGAGTAAGCTATTTCAAATCAGAATCCAAATCAAGAAGACTAAGGTAAATGCTTTAGTAGATTTTGGTTCTTAGTCAAATTTGATTTCTGATATGGTTGTAAAAGAGCTTGGTCTAGAAACTTATGAGCATCCACGTCCATACCCATTGGGATGGGTAAAGAAGGGTGTAGAAATCCAAGTAACAAGAAAGTGTAAGTTCATATTTGGGATAAATTCCCAATACATAGATGTATTAGAGGTTGATATCATTCCACTTGATGCATTTGATGTTGTCTTCAAAATTCCTTACTTGTATGTCGGGATGTTATATTCACAAGGAGGGAGAACTGGTATAGATGGGTCAAGGATGGAGTCAGTTTCAACATCTGGGCACACCAAAGAAAATCAAATAAGGCTATGGTAAGTGTCAACCAAGCACAAATACTTATTTAGGAAAATCATTAGTTTTGTTTACTTTCATTGGAAGAAAAGAAAAATGGAGTAGAGAGCACAGATGTTTCTAACCAAAGGATGGATAATTTGGATAGCACTTGTCAATTTTGTAGAAGAAGCCACCACAAGAACTGCTCATTCAAGGAGCAATACAAACTTCCACTATGCAGTCATCATATCTACTACTTTGATTCACTAGACCTAACAGTAGGGAAATAGGAAGAGGAGGAGATACAAGGAACAATGGTGACTATAACAGCAACACACATGGAGAGGATCTAACAAATCCATCTCAAGAGACAAATTCTGCCACACTTCATGCGGATGCACTTGGTAGCAAGTTGCAAGAGCTCGCACCTACTAGGGTCATCTATGCATGATAAAGAAAACATACAGAAGCTTCCTTCCAAAGAGGATTGTACTCAAGGAAACTCAGAGGAGGATGTAGCACTGGAGAAACAAACTAGAGATCCATAGGAGTCTTGGCAGGTTGGATGAGAAGAGAAGATGCCAAGGGAAACTCAGTGGTACTCGAAGGAGAAAGAGGGGGTTGATTTCTCTAACACTCCCCCACTAAGGAAAAAAATTCCCCCTAAGTAGGGGACGTATGATCCATAGGAATCTAGAAAAACACACCACTTCATCGATTTCTATCAGCACCAAGGAAAAAAAAAGAAAATGAGAAAACAAAGGTTCTACCAGCTTTTAACATTACCACCACTCTGTGCAGACTGGCAATTACATAACTGCCACCCTGCAAGAGTGGCAGTCGTGTAATAGCCACTTAGCTAGGGCAGTGTTCATGTGACCATCAGTCTACACCGAGTAGTGATCCTGTCACTTTTTGCAGGAAAATTAAAAGGACACATAATGGTTTAAATTTGAACCATCTAGCCTTTTCTCTTCCTTTCCTACATCCCTTCACATCCTCCAATGCATTGGAGGACATGGGAAGGCTATAAAATCATGAAGGATCAAGATATTTGAGATTCAAAGATCCAAAGAGATCAAGAGAAAATTTTAATTGTATGAGAGAAAGTGAGAAAAATACTTTCAGTGTTGGAGTGGATTTGTAGGAGCAAGGTGCAAGAAAATAGAGAAAGCAAGTAATTGGAGAGAAGGTTTACATTGTTTCTTCTTTTCATACTTATTGTAATCTGTAAAATTTGATTAATTGGCCAATACAAGTGGGAAGAAAGAGCAATTTCCCTTCTCAACTGGTTTTCCCTCATTGGGGTTTCCAAGATAAAAATATTGTGTTGTGTGTTTGAATTCATTAGCACTCTTTGCAATTTTGTTCTAAGCACTAAGAAATTCAGTCACTAAGCTCTAATCTTCAAGAAAATCTGTCATTTTCCAAAGTTGAAAGTAGAACAACATAATTGTGTGATTCGTAGAGTTCCAAAGTAGAAGCTTACGGATCACCAGGTGTAGGGTGGGATGGGAAGTGAGGGGTATCTAAAATGGATGATGTCCTCACCAGATGATAGTAAGGTATCCCCAATCATGATGATGATAATTTGAAAGGGACATGAGGAGGATGGGATGAAAATAAAATGGTGATCGGCTGCCCATGGATGTTCATTCAAAGGATATGGATGGGATGGATGGAATAATATAAGTGACGAAAAAAATATGAGCCTAACGAAACATGTTTTAAGGAAAGATTTGAACTAAAACAAAAGTGTGACCAAGGTCTAAATAATACCTAGTAACATGCAAGCCCTATGTCTCTTCAAGATCAAAGTGTGTGTGTGATTGTGATAGTTAATTACTGCTTGAAGTGAAGACTTAATGGGTAGTATGTGAAGACAAACTATCCAATGTATATGGAGTGGTTTAGTTAAGTAGGTTGATGGAAGGTGAATGAAAGGATAATTCGTGCATTGCTCCAATGTCACCATGCGTCCATAGCCTGATGGAGATAAATCGATTCTAGTCACAACATTGCTCTATTGTCAGCCAAGAATCCTTAGCCACGAGAGTTAAGGGACATAACCCTAGAGAGAGCCTTGAGGTGGATTTTATTTGATATATTTAATATTTGATATGATTTTTTTATTTTTGATATTTGGATTTTTTTTTGCATGAAGAGGTTCCACTCTCTTGAGAACTCTCAAGGGGTTAAGAATCACTGGTGGCTTAGTGGGGGGATGGAGATGAGTGTGGTGATGACATTAGCTAAAGTTTCAATAGACATGCCTAAGGGTATTCACCGCAAGGTTATTAAGTGTGTTAAATTGTGTGGATATCTAGGAGGACAATGGTGCTCGTATGTTGGAGGTAATGATAGACTAAGGTCACACAATTGTAGTAGGTACTATTGTCTTAAAACATATGCGAGAAATCTGATCCATTATGTAAAGGAATGGTTTGATAGAGGATATTTAAATGGATGTGATGATAAAAATGGAGTAAATGTAAAGGTATGTGTATGTTTTATGGAAGGAGGATGGGTGGGAAGGAACAAATATCCATGTGCGGATGACGAATTATCTCGCTCAATCCATTTTTAGGTGTTTGGAATTTGTAGAGGGATCAAATGATTTTTGAGTGAGTTGAGTGGTTGGGATAGTAATATCAACAAGATTAGTATAAATGGGGTGTGATGGAGTAGTGGGAGGGACATTGTTAGTGTTAGGTTTATAACTTAAGCCTAAATGACCTGGATTTTTATGAATGGAGATGGGTTCATGAATGCCTTGTTTATGGATGCCTAATCTTTTGCCTCGATGTTTCATATTAGAGAACATATTTTTGGCTATAGGATATGAATATGGTGCCATGTGGTCATCATTACACTAAGGGGTTGTAATTTTATCATCCACTAAGAGGAAAAAATTAACAAATAATGGGGTGACATTTTTATTATTTTTGTTCGGTGAGGGATTTTGGATGTACAATAAGATTTGGATGGATGATGATGTTTGGATATCAAGTGGGATTTGGATGGTGAATGATGGTTAGGGATAGGATTGGGATGGAAAGGTGGTGTATACAAAGGCACAAGGATACAAATTATTTGGTTAAGGAGGTGTTGGACATAAGACCTAAATTGTATGCAATAATTGGTAGAATGTCCATGGGTGCGATGGAAGTTGCGGTAATAGTGTCCCCTATACCAAGATGGTTTGGGAAGGTTTTGATCACGTGATTTATTTGGGGGATGGATGAGCATGTTGAAGGTTTTAGATGATGAAATATAGTGGTCAAGGATTCTCCTAAAGGATTGAAGTGATCTAGTGTAAATGGTTTTAGGGGAGTGGGAAGTAAAGGTGCGGTATTGGGTGGAAACGAGATTTTTATTGATTTTCATGTATGGATTGTATTAGATTGTTGTATATTAGAAGATGAAGGGGATGGATTAGGCACGGGGGCCAACATGGATGGTTTGGGCTTGGAGGCGGAAATATATTTGGTTAATTTTGGATTAGTTTGAGTAGATGGTTCGGTCTTCGGATTAGATTGTTTGGGATTGATAGATTTTTATGAAGGGGATGGGTGTGATATGGGGGTCACATTAGTGTTGGGTGATGCTAGGTGTGTTCAATGAAAAGTTGCAAAATCCATGGAATTGGGGTAAGAATCTCTAAAGAAACCTTAAAGGCTTTTAACAATCTGATCAATGGACCATCTGATAAGAAATGAGCAAGGGTTTCTTCTTTGCATACATTAATTTGAAGTAAACAAGAAAACTAAGCAAATGAAACTAACCTATATTATTTGAAATCTTGAAATAATGAACCTAAGAGGATCTAAGCATTTAGTTTGTGTGTTAAGAGAAAGAGATCTCCCCATTAATGGCTTCAGGCCAATGGTTCTTCCCTTTTACTCTATATTAGTGCTATAAAATAAAAAAGAAAATGTTACTAGCTCAATGGAAGAAAATGAAATACAATCTAAATCCTAAACAAAATACTATAATCTGTGCTAGGAAGAAGAGATAATTCTTAGAAAATGAGGGAGGGGGTCTAGTCTTATTTATAGTTTTCCATTTGGGAAAATGGGAGACTTGGGTGCATGTGGGATAAATGTAAGAATCCAAAAGTAATTTTAGCAAGTCAAAGTGAGGTTTGAATGTGTTTAGAAGAGATGACCATGGTTAATATTTAATTAACCGTGTTTAGAGGGTAATTAATCTTACTTAGAGAGAAATTAGGTTTCTGAAGGGCTTATGAAAGACTTAATCAATCCAACGAAGTGGATTGATACTCCAGGGAGCTAATAAAGGTGGTAAAGAAGAGAATATTAGCCAAGAAGAGGTTATTATAACCTATTTAATTAGTTTACAAGAGGAAATATGACCAATAGAGTGTCGTAAGAGGGGAGTTAGATAGATCTAACTGACGAGGTGTCGTAAATTTGTAAGGGGAAGAATAATTAGTGCAATATTAAGAATAATAGTGCATTGATCAAACTATAGGTGTCTACATTTTCCCCTCTTTGGGGTGATGTAAGCCACATCACTTCAAAGAAAGTAGACAAACGTAAATGAGTAGAAATTTTTTTAACGGGGTAGAAGAAAAATTAATAGGATGAAGGATGAAGGATGCCCCTCGAGTGTTGATGGGGTGACGAAGAAACTCAATCAGCGATCGAAAAAGAGAACAATAGAAAGAAAAGTGCATAGAGAAGATGAGAAACAAGAAGAAATAGGGATGTTGAGCTATCTAGAAATTAATTGCTAACAATATTTAATCATCATAATGCTTAGAATCCTCGTCATCAGTCCTTTATTAAAATGTGAGCATATGACGGAAGTGTAAAATGACATGAAAAGCCAAGGTACAAAAAACCGTCTTGTGCTAAAAATGACCAACTCCATGCAACGTACACGAATGTAATGCAATATGAGAAATAAACAATATCACATAACAGGGAAATAAGTACAATCACACACACTTAAGCCAACAATGTTTAAGATAGTTGCACAAAATATTTTGTTATCGAGATGTAATCCCAAATGTTCGATAAATGAAAAGGGTGAAGGGTGACATTCCAAGCAATGTGTATATGCAAGGGAAAATATGGAGGACACTTGGGTCTAGTGAAAAAGCAATGTGCACGACAAAAATAATACCAAAAAATTGATAGTGCCCCAGTAGTACGACATTTAAGCAATATAGCTTGTGTAGGTGATTGAAGATTTAGATGATTCGCGAGTCATTGTTTCAAAATATTTGAAAATGTTAGCAAGATATGGGATGAGTGCCATGCAATAGACACATATTTCAGTCGTAGATGAACAGTTTACCAAGTTTTAAGCTATTTTCGAGGTATTTCAATGTTTTTGTTTTTAAATGGTTTTCTAATTTTTTAGATTATTTATTTTTATATTTTTGTTGTTTCTGATTTTTGATTTTTGATCGGTCAAAAGAATTTCAAAAGATCAAAGATCTTCTAAAAGTACGTGCGAGGGTGATAGTGGGAAGGCGAGGTTATCAGAGAGCCAGATATATTCCCACAAGAAGAAAGACGGGTTGGGAATAATTTATTTAAAATAAACTAATAAATAATTATCATGACGGGGGAAAATAGATGAAAAATAGAGGAAAAGGTGGGAAAAGGTGCCTAAAAGGTTCGTAAATTATTTCAGTGTGACAGAGAAGTAACCACAGGGTGGCACAAAGTGCCCCAACGTGTGAAAATTAGTAAAAATAATTATTTTAATACAAAAATAATTATCACAGCGGATAGAAGAAGGTTAGAATGATCATGACGGAGAGAAAACATGCCCTAGGGGCATTACAATAGGTTAATATACCCACCCGGGGTCGGTAAATCAATCACGACCAATTCATTTCTACCAGAGCTCTTGCGAATTTTTACCACAAGCGAGAGTGAGAGCCATGGAGTGAGATGGCGAGAATACTGAGTAGGAGGAGACATGCGGATCACATATGAGAGTTCATGCGGGACCCAGCGGATGGACCCTACATGAGTGGCCTATCCCTTCCAGTTAATTATGCATTTAATCCACATTTTTAGGGTTTTTAGGGTAGGTAGGGGAATTTTGATGCATGTGTGTAGGCACATGCATTGATAACGTTAGCGTGTGCGCGCTTGTGTCAAAACCAATGTGTATGCATAAGCGTATCCGTCTGAAATGTATACACGTAGGCGTAAGCATTGGGAGGTAAAAAAGCAAGCATGCGGATGCGTGCCGTCGATTGGGTCACATATGCGTTTGAATGCAAAACTATTCACATACATGTTTACATGGCGTCGGGCACGTAGGCGTTGAAGTGGGAGAAAAAAAAAAATAGTGTGCATGTGTCAAGAAGGGCACGTAGGTGTAAGAAGAAGCGCACAAGCATAGGAAGAGGCATGCAGGGCGTCAAAGAAGTAGAACATCCTTCTCGGAAAACTAGCCAAGGAGAGAGAAAACAAACTTAGAAGAAAATGAAAATCAACTTAGGAAAGAAGATGGGAGAAAGGTGATTTACCAACAATCCTTAGATATTAGTAGATAGAAATGCCAAGCGATACATGTATGTTTTCTTGTTTGCGGTGTAGACTACCCATCCTACCGTGTGAGTGATATGATCAACTAGCAACGATAGAGCGACCGTGGGACAACCTCTTATATGTTACGGGATTGACTCATGTGGCTGAGATGCCGTAGATTACATTAGATCATGGCCTTCTGACAGCTATAGCAGAGTGATGGCACAACAAGAGTCAGTGCTTTCAGCTCTTGATGAGGAGATCACTATTACACTAGAGGATGTGTGGCGCATTATGCGGGTCCCAATTCAGGGTCAGCTCATCTAGTCTACGAGCCATTGGGCTGATATTCAACACTATATTGTAGAGTTGTTTGGCATCCCGATGATACCACGGCATGGGATGACCATCAGGTTATCACGGTGCATTGATGATCCAGAGCTAGATCGAGTAGTGTTCTATATGATGGCCTTTATCAGTGGAGTCTTACTCCTTGACAAGCTCGGTGCTTCATTTTTGCTCGGCCTCCTGGAGTGATAAATGGTTTGGTAGAGGGAGAGAACTATTGCTGGGGTTAGTGTATTTTGGCGCATTTATACTAGAACCTTTACTTGATTACCTACTATCGTCGAAGACAAGGTAAGACCAGCTCACTTGCTGTAGATTTGGGAATGAGACCACATTGCCATTGGTCACCCCTTAGGTGTTTTGAGAGATTAGGCACCCAAGGATCCTTCTACGATAGGTTGGGTCCCGGGGGACGATGTGCGGCCATACTTGGGGAGGCATATCGGTATCATTGCGAGTTAGATGATCTAGAGTAGGCTTCCATGGTTTGGAGGCCTTACAGATATTTCCAGTGGCCCGAGGATTGTGTAGAGCTCAAGATCGCCACCGTTTGTAGAGACCTTTATATTAGCAGTATCGTTATATGTGGGTCTAAGGTAGATCAATGCGAGATGCGGTTTTGGCATAACCCGGGATGTTCTTGGGCCGATAGGTGGTATGTTCACAAGGCACGAGAGTGTGTTGATATGGGCCCATAGATTTCTCGAGATAGAGCACTGGCCAATTTCCGACAGGTGGTACCTAGTATGTGGGTGCCACTGAGACAGATTAGAGATCTGGGCACTACACCTGAGTATGGGCCATGGTATCATGGTTTTCTTCCACACCATTTGATCATTTCCGGGGTGGCATATAACGCCGGTGTGAGATCTCCTCCAAAGTGGAGCCTCCTAGTGGTTGCGAGGGTGGAGTTATTAGCGGTGATGATAGTGATGATGATGACGATGGTGGGCCCAACTCATACCAGTATGTCAAGGTCGAGAGGATAGGGTCCAGGCATTATAATAACCACGGGGATAGGGCCCAGGCCTAGGCCGAGATAGGTGTTCAGGGTAGTTGACATAGAGTTGCCCCCAGTAGGCATTTCAGCGGGAATTTACACCCCTCTCCAACAGGTACTTCTAGAGTAGGGCCCGCCACCTCATACTCTAGAGGGTAGGCTGTGATAGTGGACAACTTGCTGCCCTTCAAAGGCGGTGATTAGAGAGGTATGCAGCCGGGGACATGTATAGGACCTTATAGCGAGTGAGATCAGTACATGCTCGGATGTAGATTTTGACAGGGAAAGAGATCGAGGCTAGAGCACAAGCCACCCAGGGTAGTGATAATATTATATGGCGAGTCGAGATTATTAGTAGTGAGATGGCCACACGGGGGGCTCGAGATATTGATCCTTTTAAATTAGTCTCGAGACTCGAGGTGTAGATGGTTATCACTCATAGGGACCACACCCGGAGCACAATCATAGGATTATATTACACAAAGAGATCGGCATGAGCTCAAGTGTGGGTTATTACAGTAGATAGAGATCGAGAGGCCGCCACTTCTAGATAGGCCCAGATTGATAGTGGCGAGGTTGATAGGTGAGAAAGATGTTGTTTTACAAGAAGCCCTCACTTCTAGAGATGCTGATATGATACGTGATGCTATGAGATCCAGCGGTGAGGCCTTATACTATAGGGCTTTGCCCTTACTTGAGGCAGTCTGACGAGCGATGAGTGGTTCCTTTTGAGCGGTCAGATGTGAGTGTGACAGTTCTAGGTCACGAAATCAAGTCGTTCGATTAGATCAGTTCGGTAGCTCATTGCAAATCAGCCGACTTGATAGCGAGGTGGTACCCCTGTGCTGGTCCATCATGGCCACCACTCTTCCATCTACCGTGTCATGGACACAGAGCCCTAAGCGAGGCGAGAGGCGTGGTTGAGCTCTTTACTTCTCCTTTTGTACAGATGTATTGTATACATGCCTCTTATGAAGGCATATTTTGATGTATAGTTATATGTACCATTGTTTTGATAATGACTCTTGATGAAGGCTCAATTCTTTTTATGTATACCCCTTTTGAGATGACATATTGTATCAATGATGCATAGTTTTGAGTCTTGACTTGGGTAGTTATACATGTATTATATGGAAATTTTGATATACTATACTATGATTATGTTTTGTATGAGCATTGATTATGATGTAAGCTTTCTTTTGGCTCTATGTATGTGACATACCTTAGATTTAGAAATGTGTATGTTTCATGCTTTCATATTGATGATGTATCTGTAGATAGCACCACATGTTTTTAGATTTATGAGATGTTTTTGAGTTTTTATTCTAGCACTTGGGATGATACTAGATGATATTGGTGTGGGGGGGATAGATTTGTGATTATGCGTAACCCCTTTTACCCCATTGATGATACGATATGTGATGATTAGCTTAACATACATGCATGATGTAATACTTAGCATTTTTTTATATATGATGTAGTGAATGATGTTAGAAATGTGATGAAATGATAGATGATAGATGTGATAACAAACAACTGTGCAAAACACACAAGCAAAAGTTAACAAAACTAAACAAATATACACATACATACAACATAAAAATACAACTAAACAAACACATGCAAATGCCATCAAAAGATTAAAGTGGTACCCAATCTAAGCAAGTAAATGAATTCTAAAAGACACACATAACAAACAAACAAAGCCTACAATAATATTTTACAAGAATGAGAGTTCCTAAATGAATGTAATGCCATACACAATTAAATCAAGCAAGATTCAATATAAGATAAGAAAATGAACCACTCAAAGAACAAACAAATCAACATACTAAGTACATCAAGACTATAAAAATAAAAGAAATCTAAATATTACTTTGTTTTTGTGAGACAACATTGATATATTTTCTAATGTTTTTGGGTTATCTTGAAAGATAAAATTTTCAAGGCTACATTTTCATTGTTGTCTAGGTTTCCCTAAGATAATGTTGTGAAATGAATGTAGCTTTATCCTTGAAAAGGGAAATTTTCCAGATGTTTAGGTTTTTATGTATCCTTTTCAAAATGTTTTTGTATTTTCCAAGGTCATGTTCTAAAAGTAATGTACAAGAACAAAGAAGCATGGTTGCCCCCAGCGTGATGTGGGAATATACAAAAGGTAGAATGCCACGTGCGAATGTATGAGAAGGTGAAAATGTGTAAGGGCTCTCACCGTTAGATGGGATTATACAAAGGCAATGCCCTTCTTATAGATATAAGAGCAAATAAGCCAGATCATGATACAACAAAGGTGGCTCTAGTAGGATCCCTAGACCTAGCAAAGGAAGTCATATCTAGAAAGTGGGGAGGGTTACCCGTCCTATTTGTAAGAGTAACTTACATCTGCGAATCTTCTTTGAGCACCAAAAACTTGTTTTCACCCAAAGACCTACCCATTATGCCACAATTGCGTGGTTTTCACATGTGGACGACCTGCTTTCTCTTTATTGTTTTCTCAATTTTCCATTTTTGCTTGTTTTTTTTTTTTTTATTTTTAGTTCTTATTTGATATTCTTGTCATGCTTAAGCATAGAACTTCTTGAGGTGCATGGCATTCATAGGTTCTAGAATCTCTTCACCATCTAAATATGCAAGTTTATAAGCTCCTAATCCATATTTTACAATCACTACATAAGGACCTAGCCAGTTAGCCTCAAACTTTCCTTTCTTCTCTCTGTCTTTGACGGTGTTCTTTTGATTTTATTTTAGAACTAGATATCCTACATCAAATTCTGATGAATGATGCATTTTTTGTATCCCCTGGACTCTATTCTGATAGAATTTCAGGTGATTGAGCGCTCTAATACGCTTTTCATCTAATAGTTCTAACTCTGCTAAGTGAGTAACTCTGTAGTCCTCGTCTTTATCAAGATAGTCTCTGAGAGATATTCTCAGGGAAGGAAGCTCCACTTTTAGAGGTATGATGGCTTCAATGCCATAAACAAGGGAATATGGGGTCACACCAGTAGGAGTGTGGATGGAAGTACGATAGGCCCAGAGGGCGGGATGTATAAGTAGATGCCAATTACGGCTGGTTTTACTGACCATTTTCTCCATAATCCATACAAGGGTTTTATTAGTGGATTTTTCCTTTCCATTACCTTGGGGGTAATAGGAAGTTGAACACTTGAGTTAAATATGGAAGTGTTGACACAAGGTTTTAAGCTGTCTTATTTTTGAAAGATTTACCATTATCGATTATAATGGTGACATGATCCCGTAACGACATATGAGATGGTTCATGATGAATTTTGAAATTTGTGCACCGGTGACATAGGTAAGAGGGACAAAATCTACCCATTAGGTAAAATATTCGGTGGCAGTGATGATGTGAGTATGACCATATGGTGAAGAAGGATGGAGCTTCCCTATGAGATCTAGGCCCCATTTGGAGAATGGCCAAGGCATTGCAATAGGCTGTAAGGCTTGTTCTTGGCGTGTGTATTAAGTTTCCATATTTTTGGCACAATTCACACTTCTTTACAAAGTTGCAGCAATCTAATTCCATGGTAGGCCAATAATATCCTACTCTTAATAGCTTCTTAGCTAAGACTATGCCGTTGGTGTGCGCTCCACAAATACCACCATGTACTTCCTTAATGGTGTGGATAGAATCAACAACATCCAAACAGTGAAGCAGATTCCCATCGTATCCATGACGATAAAGGGTGCCTCCTAGGAGGGTATAATGGGCTATGTGGTGGATAAGGGCTTTATTTTCAGAATGAGTTATGTCAGGTGGAAAAGTGCCATCTTGTAGGTATTGGAAGATTGGATCATACCAAGGGGATAAGGGACCAACAACTTCACATGCTAAACATGACTCGCATATCCTATCTTGGCACTTGTAAATGCTCTATGAAGAAAGGCATCTTACTTTCCTGAGGGTGAATGTGTAATAGAGACCCAATAGTAGCCATAGCATCCGCGGATCTATTGTGTGACCTTGGTTTTTTCTCAAATATAACCTATGTGAAATATTCTTTCAAGGTTTCAACCATCTTTTTATATGGAACAAGCTTCTCATCTTTAACTTTGTACTCATCATTAACTTGTTTAATGATAAGTTGAGAGTCTCCAATGACTCTTAGTTGTTGGATTCTCCAATTAATAGCTAGTTTGAGGCCTATGATGAGTGCCTCGTACTCTGCAATGTTATTTGTGCATGGGAATCCCAGTTGGAATGCTCGTGGTATGACATCACCTGTTGGAGTGATGAGGACCACTCCTGCTCCAGATCCATGGAAGGTGAAAGATCCATCAAAATGGACTTGCCATTCTACAAATTCTTCAATATACATCATAGATGCATCTGGTAGATCTAGGCACAAAGGTTCCATCCCTAGAAGAGGTGCTTCTACTAACTGATCAGCTAGTACCTGTCCTTTTAAATACTTCTGATTCACAAACTTGATATCAAATTCACTCAGGAGAATGATCCAATTAGCCATTCGGCCTGTGAGGGTAGGTTTGGATAAAAGGTACTTGAGAGGGTCAACTTTGGATATGAGTTTGGTTTTATTGTTCAGGAGATAATGGTGAAGCTTTTGGAATGTGAAGACAACTGCCAAGCAAGCCTTTTCTATTTGGGGATAATTCAACTCGTACATGATCAAGGTGCGGCTGAGATAGTAAATTGCTCTCTCTTTATGGTCTAAGTTGTATTGGGCAAGCAATTCACCAATGGAAAATTGGGTAGAAGAAATGTATAAGAGGAGAGGTTCACCTAGGGTAGGTGGCATGATTATAGGTGGATTGACAAGGTACTACTTGAGTAATGCAAATGCCTTCTTGACGTCAGTCCCTAATGGAATGTGACATCTTTCTTGAGAAAATGGGTAAAGGGGTGGCACTTATCCACCAGTTGTGAAATAAAGCGACGAATTGCCTAAATTTTCCCTTGTAGACTCCTTAGTTGCTTGAGAGTGGTAGGTGGTGGCATTTATGTGATAGTTGTAACCTTTGCAGGGTCCACTTCAATCCCTCTTTGTGAAACAATGAACCCTAGGAGCTTTCTTGATAAAACACCGAAGACACATTTCTTAGGGTTCAAGCGAACCTTATAGTCTCGTAGACGTTGAAAAATACGCCTCAGTACTTCAGGGTGTTCTTTTCTACTCTTGGATTTTGCTAGGATGTCATCAACATAGTCTTCCATGATGTCACTTATCATATCATGGAAGATAATTGTCATGGCACGTTGATAAGTAGCCCCAACATTCTTGAGCCCGAAAGGCATGACTTTGTAGTAAAACGTTCCCCAAGGGGTGATGAATGTTGTTTTATGCTGATCTTCTTCTGTGATCCGTATCTGGTTATAACCTAAAAATCCATCCATTAAGGACAACATTTCATAACCAGCAGTGGAATCAACTATCATGTCAATGTTAGGTAAGGGAAATTCATTTTTCGACATGCTTTGTTAATGTCACGGAAATCAGTATAGATTCTTATGCCAACAAGATTTTTCTATATCGGGACTATGTTAGAGATCCATTTTGAATAGTCAATAGGTTTAATAAAATCAGCAGCTAACAGCTTTTCCAATTCTTCTTTAACTAGGAGCGCCACCTTAGGATGCATCTTTCTCAACCTTTGTTTGATTGGGTTCGCATCTAGGTGCACAACAAGGTTGTGCACAACTAACTCTGGGTCCAAACCAGGCATATCTGCACGTCTGCGTATTCTTTTAAGAGTTTTACAAAGCTCTTTTTTTCCTGAGTTGAGAGTGAAGCCCCCAAATTTATTATTATAGGCTACTCCTTTGAGCCAATGTTGATGTTTATTGTTTCCTCAACAAGCATTTTAGAAGAATCTTCCATCCGTGTAGGATCAGGTGGAAGAGTAAGATTGACCTCCTGTGGCAGCTCATTATCATCTTTAAATGGATAAATCACTTCATCTTTAGACTCTTCGTTCTGTTTATCTATGAGTTTTTCACAGAGTTTGTCACACTTGTGAGATTTCCATTTATCCTTCTTTCCAAGTTTCTCAGAAGTGGTTGTACTCTTATTTGCAGCCTTCTTATTCAAATGTCCACACATCTCTATTTCTTCCCCAAAGTACGCACATGTGTCTAGTTGAATCGCAAATCCTTTCTTGTGGTCCCAGTGGAATAGAATCCACGAGTCCCATAAACTCTACAAATGCCTCGTCATTTTCAAAGAAATCTAGGGGACGTGAAGTTGTTGATCCCAATCTATAAGTTCAAGATATACAAGGGTACTTGTTTTTGTTTAAGGGGATGGATTCGAATAAGGTAAGGACCGATGAATTTGGGAATATGTTCGTGGAAGAAAGATCCTTGTAGAGGCTACATTAGGAATCATCACTATTAGAATGAGATGAAATGTCCTCACGTTTAGAAGAGGTGGCATCATTCTCAGAGGGTAGAGCGTTATGAGGCCTTATCCCAAAGCCATGTTTATTAGATTTAAAACGAGGAATGGGAATAGGCTCTAGATGGCCTTATGCATTAATGCCACATCCAAACCCACTATAGCCCATGACAAACATCATGTGGTGACCTTTAATGTATATAGGTGCTTGATGGCATGAAGCCATGGCGCCTTACGGAAATCTCTTTGTAGGATCCTCTAACATTTTTCCTCGAGATAGGAGACCACTATGGACAATTTTTTCCAATGATTCATGACATTGCTCGCGAGTTCTCTTGAATTGAAAATAAGGCTTACTCCTTATCCGGGGATATTGATAAGTCTGATATTAACAAAGCTTGTTCAAGAGTGAATGGATCACGTGGGCCATATTTTTCCGACATTGCCTCCCATGAAGAGAATGGGTTGACCAATAAAGGAAAGTCTTGGTTGTAAGGCATGAGGGTCTCTGGATCTATCTATTTTTTCATAGATTTTGTTTGTAGGGGACATCTACATCCACGAAGGACACTAATAAGTTGCATGAGAAAAAATATGCGTGCTCTACAATGTGTGAATGGTTCTGGTTGCCCAAAATGGTAACCACCTAACCTTCATGACATAACTTGATGTACTCATGGAAATTCGATGGAATAGCTTGCATGGAATGGATCCATGGGTGCCCTAGGAGCATGTTTTATGGAAGGTCCAAGTCAAGGACATGGAACATTATGTCATGACACGTTGGGCCTACTTCCATGGGAACCACTATAATACCCACTGATTCTCTTTCTTCATTTTCATAAGCCGTGATTGTGATAATCTTAGCTCCCAGATCTATTTCTGACTAGCCTAGCTGCTTAACGAACTTCAAAGTGCAAATGTTTAGACCAGATCCCCCATCTACAAGTACCCTCTTGATTTTGCGACGGGTAACCACCACTTCAAGATACAAGGGTAAGTTATGTTTTGGGTTATTATGTGGGATTGCAGTATGATCAAAAGTAATAATCTCATTAGAGTCTAGGCGTGCAATCATAGCTTGAAGGTTCGTGGGGTCTACATTTGTTGAAACCCCTATTTTTTGCAATGTCTTGTACAATATGTTCTTATGGGCATTAGAGATTTTGAGGAGATCAAGAATAGATATCCTAGCAGGTGTTTTCTCTAACTACTCTATTAAATTATACTAGACCTTCCTGAGGGATAGGCACATGATTTGGTATGACTAAGTGGGCACGTCTTGTCCCTACTACACAACTCTTTTCTAAAATCTGAATGGTGTTGATTTGTTCATTAGATGAGATAATACATCCAATGAGGGAATCATAAGAACTATCATTTATAGGGCAAACATAGGAAACAGTTATATAGTCATTGGAGGTTTTCCCATGATCTGGTTTCCTTTTCTTTTTATCTACATGGTTAGGAAAAGGTTCCTTGTATATACCCATTTTTTCATTTGGACCTTTCCCAGACTCAGGGGGAGAATCCACAGTGATATTTCCTTCCACGATGAGATCTTGTATGTAATGGCGCAATCTAAAACACCTACCCATATTTTGTCCTTTAACACGGTGGAAGTCACAATATTCATGATCTTTGAACCAACTTTGGTTTTGGAGCATCCTCTTGTTATGTATCTTATCATGTGTAGTTGGATACTCTACCATATTTGCGTCATATAATTGTTTTAGGATGGTAGATAAGTACTCCATTAAGGATGTAAATGTATGTTTTGGAGGTGCTTTAGGATGAGGTCCTTGTGAAAGCTTTAAAAGAGGGCCTAGTCTATATGGCTTGGAATCTCTTAGAGTCTGTAATGCCATCACCAACAACATGCTTATTCTTATTGAAGAATTTAGGTTTGTTTATGGATTTGGCTTCATGTTTTTTTTTAATGACAGACTTAAGCGTTCCCTTTACAATGAGGGCTTTCTCAATTTGACCGCCTTTCTCTATGACTTCTTCAAAGTTTGAGCCACAATGCATTTGTAAGTGAAAGGCTATTTCTGGGTTTAAGTTAGGAACAAAAATTCTCACTAATTGTTTTTGGTAATGCACAAAGAAAATGACTAGCTAATCTGCACCATCGTTATAAAAATCCTGCAAACGTCTCATTGGGTTTTTGTTTTGTATTGCATAGATCATTCATTGTGATATCACTCTCCATATTATAGGAGTATTTCCATACAATTTTTTCCAGCGATGCGGGCCACGTTGTAATGGAGCCCTCAGGTATGTTGTAGAACCATTCCAATCCCATGGATCCTAGGCTACAAAGAAAAAGTCGTATTAAGAAATTATCACTATATGTGACCTCTTGGAAATCCATGTAGAAGTATTTTATATGATCATGAGGATCACTTTTACACTTATACTTATCAAATTTGGGAATGGTAAAGTGTTTTGGGAAAGGTTGTTGTAACATGTCCTTATAAAAGGGGTAAGGGCATAGTTTTTCATACGAATATTTTCTAGTCGGCCTACATTTCCTTATTGTAGTGTAGTGAACGTATTTTTCATTGATTGTAACTCTTTACGGATGAGTTTCTCCTTAGTAGGTGACATTTTTATTTGTACTGAGTTGATTTAAAGGTATAGTCCATGTGTGGATCAATTTGAAACTTGCTAAATTTATTTTTCTTTTTCTTTGTACATGTTTCTTCTTGAAGAGCCTAAGTTTGCTAACTCCTAGCTCAACTTCAAGATCTGGTTTTGGAGGATCTCCTCCTCAACCAGTGGGTCCTCTTCTTCATCAAATTTTGGAGGAGGGGAAGATTTACGCTCAATTTTCACTTTATGTGAAGCTTTATAGTGAGGTTTTGTGATGGCTCTCCTTTGACAGTGGCCTTATGTTGCCCAAAAGTGGAAGCATATCCCACATCAAAAGGATTATCTATGTCTAAGAGAGATCTTTTCTCTCCTAGTTTAGGGTTAATGACCTTTGTTTCTTCTTCGCACTCTTGTGAAAGTTTAGCTCCTAATTCTAAAACTCTTGTGAGTAATTGATCTTTATTATAATATAGGAGTTCATCAAATCTTGTTAGGTCTAACCTCTGTTGTACTCTGGAATATTCGACTCTTCTCCACTATGATCAATTAATAGCTCCATATCTTTGACTTGTGAAAAGAGAGGGGCCAAATTGTTTCCGCTAAATGGGAAGGTTTTGAAAGGTTTTTCTCCTATGTCATGATCATCTGATTTGGTTGCCATTTTTGTGATTTTAGGCATTACTAGCAGACATTTGTGTACAGCTAGCATGACCCCTAAGCGTACAGTTTCTGTAAGCTGCTGAACTATACGACAATGTATCCTAGATGTAGTGTTATGTAGTCATCTTTATCAAGGAACACTCATATGCATACCTAAAAGTAATGATCACTCAATTTTTTTCCACCAAGCCTATGCCCTAAAAAAGATAGCAACAATACCGTATCAATATGTAGGTCAATTTAGAATTCTAATAAGGCCCAAGTACTGACATGATGTTGATGCAGTCCCTCGACAAGGTATACTTAAAACTAGTTTGAATACGATGAAAGCCAAACCTTCTGAAAAATGGAAGTCGTGACTAGATATAGCGTAACAATATTATTACGATACATTAACCAAGCAAGCAAGGTGTTAGTACCATGAAAACTTTATCACGATATATATAAGGTGTTATCAACACTTTTCAAGAAGACTTAGATGACATCAAAACCGAAACCAAGTGATAAGTATAACAAGGAGTTTTTAATCATGTGAGTAGTATAACCATGTAATAAAGGGACTTATATAAAATTCTCATAAATAAATGAGAAAACGATGTAAGTACCAAGATAGTGCATCTAGGATGCGAACAAAAACTATCAACTCAAGAAGATACAAAAGATGAACCAAACTCACAACAAGTAAAGATGATCTTGAAATCGGGATAGAAGGACTTTTATCAAAGATATGAAAAATGTACCTGCACACTTTAGACATTTAACAACCCATCCACAAACATGGATGGGCGTAAATGGACAAAAAAGTGGTGAGCACTATCTCTAATAAAAATGCGCAAGGTATGCACCTTTCTCACCCTAAAAATGGGCGGTGAGAATGCAAGGGTATAGATCAAAAGATGAAAACAAACCAAACGTCACTTGGGAAAACTTTATCCTCGTCTAAAGACAAGAATAAAGCTAAGTAAAAGTGATGCATAGTTTAGTTTCGTGATGAAAGACACTTAGATCAAACTCACAAGGGTTCTTTTCCTTGTTCGAGAAACAAGGTTCAGATTCCAGATGAGTTGTCACTCTGTGATGGCTTGATGCAACAATGGACTAGTAAAGTGATCTCCAAGATAAAATGGCCCCTTAATAAGTTCTCTCACTAGGTGTTACAAAGTTGTCTTAAGTGAGCGCAATTTACCCAAAAAAAAGTTGCAATGACTAGTGCAGGAGTATCTTGGCTTTACTTTACCCCCTTTATACACAATGGGAAATAAATGCGTCCATGTGTACTCTCCTTTGGGGTCGTCATATGAACAATCAAGTAACTCTATCTTACAAGGTGTACTATTCAAGTGGGTAAGTGGAGTGCTTCCTATTTCATCCATGAGGTTACTCGGAGGTGGATTACTTTAGGGTTCTGGAGACCACCCCCATTGTTAAGGTGTTATGCCAAAGGGCTTATGTTCTAATTGAGTGGATAGGGACATACCCTTTTCAAACCTGCGAATACATTGTTTTGAATATGGTGTGTTTTTTTATCTTGCTTAACTTAATGTGGTTTTAAGTGGCACACCATTTGGCAACCTACAAGAACACGTGTATTAGAAGTTTTGCATTTTTGGATGTCTTTCTTCTACAAGCGTTGGGTCCTGTAGATAATTTTTTTAGTAATTTTCTAGTTTCACAGATTGATGTTAAGAAAGAGAAATTTTACACCTTACTTTTGATTCCTAAGATCGCCAAAAAAGGTGCGAAGGAAGAGCATACACAATGTGAAAATCCTACTAAATCATACAAGTTTTACTTTATCCTTTATAAAAACAAGTGTTTTGAACATTCGATATAAGTTTTGTATAAGTGTTTTGATCTCCAAGATCACCTTTAAAGACACGAGGAGAGAGCATACGCACTTCTACAAACCTAATTTTAGCTAAGAACCAAAAACACTTTAACTATGCAAACTGAAATACCAAAGAAAAACTTTTTTAATTTGTTAGTCCTAGAAACCTGCGAAAGGATTAGAAAAAGATGTTGCAAAGCGTAGAAAAATTTCCAATTTTAACACGACACACTGCATGCCTATACCGACACCAACATGCCCAAACCAATGCATATGCACCTAAGCTCAGACAGATACACCTGCAACCACGAATTAATAAAATCCATAGTATACCAAAAAGAAGACACGAGACGTGTCTAGATAGACAGAGACACTTGCAACTCGACATGAGCGCTTAGGTTTCAACGAGGATGCATCCAAGAATAAAACATACGGTTTCAAATTTTTACACAGATTAAAAATTTATGCAGGTGCGGCCAGAGAGGTGGAGATGCAGACCATCGATGATGTAGATGTAGTGTGCGCATCCCTACAGAGTTAAAATTTTCCAATGATGAGGACAATTAGACAGACGTTGGGTTTTCAACATGTACGTGCCCCTTCTTAACAGCTACGTGCACCTTGGGAAAAACTTGCAAAACTCACTGAATTTCAAAATTTCAAAGGAAAATAATTTAGTTGTTAGTCAAAGTGTCCTATTTCTATGTCAAACCCATAAAATATCTGCAAATGAAGGTCATTTATCTAGTGTTAGAAACAAATAAGGAAATAACAAGTGATTTGACCCAAAAAACTTGAAAATGAACTTTGAAGAACTCAAAAGACCTCCATTAATGGAGGATGGACATAAGTGTCCCACCGGGTGTGCCAAATGTGTTCAATGAAAAGTTCTGCAAAAGCTATGGAATTGGGGTAAGAATCTCTAAAGAAACCCCAAAAGGCTTTTAGCAATCGATCAATGGACCATCTGATAAGAAATGAGCAAGGGTTTCTTCTTTGCATACATTAATTTGAAGTAAACAAGAAAACTAAGCAAATGAAACTAACCTCTATTCTTTGAAAGCTTGAAATAATGAACCTAAGAGGATATAAGCATTCAATTTGTGTGTTAAGAGAAAGAGATCTCCCCATTAATGGCTTGAGGCCAATGGTTCTTCCCGATTACTCTATATTAGTGCTATAAAATAAAAAAACAAATTCTACTAGCTCAATGGAAGAAAATGAAATACAATCTAAAGCCTAAACAAAATACTATAATTTGTGCTAGGAAGAAGAGATAATTCTTATAAAATGAAGGAGGGCTCTAGTCTTATTTATAGTTTTCCATTTGGGAAAATGGGAGACTTGGGTGCATGTGGGATAAATGTAAGATTCCAAAAAGCAATTTTAACAAGTCAAAGTGAGGTTTGACTACATTTAGAAGAGATGACCATGGTTAATATTTAATTAACCATGTTTAGAGGGTAATTAATCTTACTTAGAGAAAAATTAGGCTTCGAAAGACTTAATCAACCCAACGAAGTGGATTGATACTTCAGGAGCTAATAAAGGTGGTAAAGAAGTGAAAATTAGTGAAGAAGAGGTTATTATAACCTATTTGATTAGTTTACAAGAGGAAATACTACCAACGCAGTGTCGTAAGAGGGAATTTAGATAGATCTAGCGATGGGGTGTCGTAAATTTGCAAGAGGAAGAATAATTAGTGCAATATTAAGAATAATAGTGCATTGATCAAACTACAGTGTCTACATTGTGGATGAAGGATATTTAGAATTGGTCAATTTATGGGATGGAGAAGATGAAGGTGGCATATGAGCCTCATTAGATTGGGTAGGATTGGTATTGGATTTGTTAGGTTTAGGAGTTGGTGGTTTAGGAGTTATTAGATGTTATAGGATTGGGGGATGGTTGAGATGAAGTAGGATTAGGATTAGGTGATGAAGGGGTTAAGATAGTATTAAGTATGGATACGAGAAGATGAGGGTGGCATAGGAGCCATATTAGATAGTTTGGGATTGGGAGTAGAAGAGGATGAGGGTGAATTAGGAGTCACGGTGGATGAGATAATTTTGGTAAGATTTGGCTTAGGTGATGGATGGGATGAAATATTCTTAGAGGTTAAATTTGATGTGGATTACAAGATATGGGACTATTGAGGAGAAATTCCATAGGATTGAATTGGGATGATGAAGATGGTGAGGATGGAGGACTAAGATGATATGTGGGAGATGATGATTGTGGATGAAGTTGTTGTGGATATGTGAATGGGACTCGATGATAGGTTTTATGATGACTATATTTAGGGGTTGAGAGTTTGGATGAGGTGTGATTATCCGCATGAGTTTTTATGGAAGGAAGGTGAAGGTCATGATGATTGATAGGGGATTTGGAGGTTTGGGTTTGGGATGGTTGTGTGGGTTTGGCATGGGTGGCTAAATTAGTAAGGAAACTAAGGAATACCTCTTGGTCTAGGTCAAAGTTAGTGAGGTTGTCAAAGTTGATGTAATTAGCTTACGTGGATAGTGGTTTATGTTGTTTAGGTCGAGGTGTGGATTGGGATTATTCGGTTCCTCAAGGAGGATGTCAATGGGGTGACAGTGGGTATCTTATGAGGGGATATTGTTGATGGGATTGATTAGGGGTCATTAGTTTAGGGGATGATTGGTTGATTGAAGATTGAATATTTTTTGGTTAAGTGGTTGAATGGATTTTAGGATGCTAGGATCAAAGTCCATGGTTGGATAAGATGCGCGAGGTGATTAAATTTGGATTAGGATTGATGGTGATTAAGGATGGTGGTTGGATTAGGATTGAGATCATGTGATTAGGGATGGATGTTTATGATAATTTTTGTTTAATTAAAATTTTAATGTGGTAAGATGGTTAGGGGTATTTAAAAGCACACAACAAACATGCAACACACATCCTAACTAGTCAAGTGGGTTTGCGAATTGAGCTATAGCCCACTTTCATACCACACATTGATGATGGTGCCATAATTATATATCCACCTATGTGTTAATGTGGGATCGATAGTGAGTGATCTTGGTGAGTGCGGCCTCGGTGCATTATAGATTAATATGCAGCCAAGAGGTTTCCTAGTCTAGGATGTATAAGCTCACTAGAAGAGTTCCAAATCTACCTTGCATTATGTGGGATCCATGTCCGTGTTGCGAGGATGTTTTTGAGGCTTGGGTTTTGGCACATGAAACCCCTCACTTCACACTGCTCTTAAAACAAGTAAGCACTTAGCCAATAAAAACAACTATCTTTGAGTTTATATACCCCACCGAACATGTGGTGTGTCTACATACATGGAGATGAAGCCCATGTCACGAGACTCCTAGGACTATGGAAAGTGTTTGGATATCACTTCTATGTCACATTTCCCCTACACAAGAAAATGGCAAGGGCGATCGCTTTTGATCCTCAAGATCATCCTAGGACACAAGAGGAGAGCATACACTATTTCACCTTTGGCATAAACAAGCAAAAAGGAAAACACAAAAAAATTATGATAAATGCAAGAAAAATGGGTGCAAGATAAAATGATTAAAAATTATGTAATGGGGTCTTCAAGAGGAGTCCCTACAAAACAAAGATTAGTATTTTTATTATAACCCGAAATGTCTTATATTAAAAAATCTGCAAGACAAAGGGTTAGTAGTCTTGATTGATCAATAGCTTTGTAACCACAAGTGAATCAAATACTAAAGCGATAGAGTTTTCCTTTATTCCTACGTCATTCCTTTAAAAATAGAATCTAAGAAGCTGCAAAATACAACTACAAACCAAAAAGTGTGATTAGTTAGTTAGTTCTGATGCAAAACTATCATCACCACAAATGTGTTGTTACAGAAAATACACTTCTTTATGCTACAAATGTGTTGTAAATGCGTTGTTATGAAACTTAGCTTCTTTATGTTGTAAATGTGTTGTTTTGCAAATTATCTTCTTTATCTACAAATGTGTTGTTCTAGAAATTAGTTGTTTTATTTTGCAAATCGTTGTTCTTAAATTTAGTTGCTTTATGCTGAAAATGCATTGTTACGTGTGCAAATGTGCTATTCTCTATGCAAATGTGATGTTTTGTAAAAAAATAGAATATTTTGGGTTTTAAAGGTTAAAAAAATGTGCTGAAATATTTACAAATGCGCCATCGGGTTTTCAAATGTGTTGTTAAAGAGAAACGTGCTTGAAATGAAAGACCTCAATGAAAACTTGAAATTTTAAGGCGAAAATGATCAATTTTTTTTTGAAATTTGGGCAACTTATTTATAAAAATAAATGCTACAAAAATAAGTAAAAATTTGTGGGGTAAGCCCCACGGTGGGTGCCAAAATGTAATGCAAGAAAATATTAGTGAGTAGAAATGTGAGAAAATAACTAAATTGCATCCCTAATCTATTCTTCTCAAAAAAAACCTCAGATAGAGCAATGGATGGAAAGAAAGGAGAGATTCAATACCTGCACTTACCTACAAGTAGCAAAAATCCTTCTTTGATGTGTTGGATTTTCTCTTGATTGATTTCGGATGGTTCTTGGATTGTTTCATATTTGTGTGGAGTCACTTGGGCAACACCCCTTGATTTGGATTTTATTTGAAAATATGATGAAGGATTGATTGTAGATGAATGATGGATTATATTGAGTGATAAAATTGATAGAGTTTTGACATGGATTTGTGACTTTTCTTCAAGCTAGCTCTCATGGTGTAGAAGAGCTCAATTTATAGCTAAGGAGTGGAGGATTCAATGGCTAAGATGAAGCCATGTTAGATTTAGATCAAGGGTGGAGGATTATGGAATTTGAAAGAAGATTCAATGGAGGGTGAGAGGTTTATTTGAATTTTTAAATGGAGGGAATTTTAGAGAGGCTTCTAGAAATAGAATCCTCTAGATTTAGAGGTGTGAGGATGTGATTAGATTAGGTAAAATAAATATGATTAGGGATGTGATTTGATGGAAAGGCTAGGTGTAGGGATTTGTAGGGTAGGTGGCAGTGAGGTGTAGGAATATTAAATTCCTATAAAATTTTAATGAAGAATTAAAATAAGATAATAAGATATAATAATGAATTAATGATATTACTGATAAAATGGGAAGTAATAATGATTTAAATGGATCAATGATGGAATGATAAATAATGATAAGGGAAAATAAGCTAAATTGGATTAAAATAATAATTAATCTTGTGATTACTTATTATATAGATGATGTTGGATATTTGCATCGTAATTGACCATGTCGACATTTTAGATGTCTGACAGAATCATACAAAAGTTACATGAACTATTTCACAAAATCCTCACACAAATTCTTTTTTATTTTTTGTTTTGATTATCTAATTTTTTATAATTTTTCTTTGACAACACTTGGGAGAGTAGCAAAAATCTTTAAAAAGGATTATTCACATGTTTCCATCTACATTTCCATTACATCTCATAGTTAGATATGGGGTGTGTGGCTATTAACGGGTTTACAACTAGTTATATAACTCCTACCCCGATGTCACCTATAAATATTTGGGAAAAATTATACTCTCAAACTATGCCGAACAGAGTATGTACATTCACCAAAGTATAATAGAGAGGGAATTTTGTTATATTTTATAAAATTTATTTGGTAGGCACGTATGTAAAATCAGGAAGTATGTACAAGGAAGTAAATTGTTAGATGGAGTGCAATGATTTTAAGACTCGTACAAAATGGTTTTGTTGAAATGAACTATGTCAAAATGGTAGCTTTTGGTTAGGACATAGACATTCATCAAACTATAATGGAAATATTTTTTTAAAATAGGTGCATAAACTATTTGACAAATTTTTATGTGATGAGATGTGATCCGGTGGACTACAATGAATGAATGGTATGCGAAATCCATAAAAACATGATGGAAATTTGATTTTATTGGACATGAATTATTCAACAAATTCCTTAATGAAATGTGGACTTGTGGATGGTAATGAATGTAAGATATGAATAAAATGGTTTCACTTTGAAAAGGCCTTTAAATATTTCTAACAAATACATTTGGTATGTGAAAAGCGAGAATCCACACCTTTGTCAACATACTACCAACTCGTGCAAAATGGGAGATTTGTAATAGGGTATGAAAATACATGTATATATAAAGCAAAATTTTATATACACATATTTATGTGCATAAATACATGTATGTAAAATTCAAGTAAGCATACACAAAGCATGAACTATTTGACAAAATGACTTAATGACATGTGGTCTCATGGAATGCATTTATTTCATTTCCTTTATTGACCTAAAGTAAAATCAAAAGCCAACTTCAATTTGATATCACTTCTAACATAATTTATAACTCACGTGCAATTACTAGTATTATTAATCTCAAATCTAAATCTATCTACAAACTTTATAAAGTTTATGTTTGATTTATTATCTATCTATAAGCTCGAAATTAGTCACGTGTAAGAATTTATGTACTATATTTTACCTTTCCTTAGGTGAATTCACCTTGGAGATGGTGGTTCATCTCAAAAAAAAAAATCTATACAACCTTAGAGTCGACATTTATATATGTTTTCAATTATTAAACATGAGACCAAAGGGAAGTAACCCTTTAATGTGTTTCACTCATCAAGGATAGTATGGAAATTGATGGTGAGAGGCATATTCCATTAATGAATGATCACATAGGAAAACATTATAAATTTTCCCTAATATTAAATTTATTGTGTAATTGCATATCCTCCTCTTTAGTGTCATTGTATTCACAACCCCGCATATCTCATGATCAACGATGTAGAACCGGTGACATTTCTAAGGAAACCTATCATGTTTCACCTTCTTTAAAGGATGAAAAGAGGTAAAATGTTATTTTTTCTATATTATTTGTAATTACATTCAAAAATTATTTTAAAAATTTATTTGATATTTTTAATTTATTGAAAATTTTAATTTAAAGCATAATTACATATTCTCCTTTTTCTAGTGTTATTACACCCTCACATCTCGTGATCAACGATTTGGAAGTGGTGGCATTTATAAGGAAAAGTATGATGTTTCACTTATTTCATGGGAGGAAAGGACGTAAAATACTATTTAATTCTCTATTATTTGTATTCATATTCGGATAGTATTTGTATGCAGCTTAAAATGTCTCGATCAATCATATACTCTTACTCATCCATTCAACTAGGGTATTCAAGGAAATGAGTAGGAGACACACATGTACCAACATACAAGGGGATAGAATTAAAGGGGCTATAGTGAGTGCTAGGGTCACATATTTAGAGGGAAGTAACCCTTACACTAGGTCAACCTAGGGTTTCCAAGGCTCGTGATTGAGATAAAGGAAGGAAACCTAATGAGATATCGGTGGTTGGGTATGGAGAGGTATGGATCAACAATAAATGAAATTAACTAAGGAGCTAATGTTTGAGAAGATTAATAAGCTAACTAACATCAAACATTATAACACTAAGCTAATATAACATAATTAATAAGAGGAGATGAACTAACTGATAAAAATTCATAAATGGTTAGAGAACTCACTTGTTACGATAGGATGGTCTCTGATGCATCTATCTCCCCTTAGAAGTAATACATAGAGATAATTTATATTACTTCGAGTAAGGGAATATCATTCATGTCCTAGACTCACTATATGATGACCTTATAGTATAAGAAATTATCCAAGAGGAAGAATGTCTAATGCAATCCAAGTAAAATTCAAGATGAACCAAAAGCGAGTGAGAAAATGCAAAGATGATGCAAAAGAGTAGAGAAAATGGTAGTTCATATGTCTTAGCTTCCTTTTTCTTATGCGTGTCAAATGAGACGAGGGTATATAAAGGACACCATCACCCGTGGGCGATGGTTTTGACCATGGGAAAATATAGCACTAGAACAATTTCCCATTGGTGATTGTGTTGCAAAAGGATGCAAAAATGAAGTAATATGTCATGAAAAGTAAAAATAATGTGTCATGGGTCATGAAAGAGGATGGACAAGGTGAAAATGGTGGAATGCAAACAAGAAGTCATGAATATGATATGCATGAGACCTAGGAGGATAAGGATAACTAATGCAAGGAAAACTAAGGATGGGACCAAATAATGACAATCTCTCTATGTACTATCTCTAACCCATAATGTTTATGTGAATACTCAATCCCCATTCCAAGAAGGCCCTTTAAAGAACCCACTTAGGAAATAGATGCATCAGTGACCCTTATCTGCATAAGGAAATTATTAGTAATAGGTATGAAATATGAAAAGTGAAAAATTATGTGTATAAATATGCCTCGGTCATTGATCATTCCATGTCCCAATACCTGTCAATATAAAAGACAATACGTAACACCGATATTGAAATATACTGAAAATAAGTACATAAAGGAGTGTTGAAATGATTATCTAAATTGAAATATACCGACCAATGTGTTCCTCATGGTTTCACTCATCCTTCGATATGGGTGTAATATTGTGAGAACCATGGAGAAGAAAAACTAAAGGGAAAAACTAGAGGACCATCGGTAAAATAGCACATAAATCACCTAGTTAGGGGCCCATCAAAAGGATGCTAAGATGACATGATGTTGAGATGTTGTCATGATGAAGGAAAATAGGTCAAAAATTAGAGATCATCAAAAGGAGGTGTGTAATAGGTCGAAATAAATGGCATGAAATTATGATCAAGATGCAACAAATGAATTGAGATATGGACATTGGGAGTGAAAATGATGGGAATTTGAAGATTGAGGATGACTATGCAACAAATTTGAATAGAAATTTGAAATTTATATAATAATTTTGATTTTTATTTTCTTATTACTATTTTTGGATTTGAGAGAACTAATTTCTAGAATTCCAAATCTGGGAAAAATTTAGATGATTTGACATGAGTATGTGGTGGAGATAGAGAAATATGAGGAGGAGCACGTGGAGGTGCTCGACCATGGTTAAGTCGATGCATAAAATTTCATTGAGTATATTAGGTGAATTTTAGTCATTTATCTTTTCTAAGTAATTAGAGTATAAAAGTTAGTTGAACTGTGTCATCATTTAGGCTAGGTTAGCCACCTAAAGTAATTGAAGGGGTGGATGTTAATGAAAATAAAGTCATTGTAGTAGAATTTTTTTAACAAAAACTATAACGAGATTGTGAAATTGTTAAAGAATGATCTAGAGATTATTCTCCCTTTCCTATCTTTGGGAATAGTTCATGATCTTGGGATATCCTCTCTCCGGATGGATTTAAAGAAGTGTGCATGGTTGAGGTTTCGAAATGCAAGAAATGGTTTAAATAATGATGAAACATCTATCTTCCCTCCTAACTACTATATTCTTAACTATGACAGAGTGAAGTGCTGCTTTGGTGTGGGGGATTGGGTGATTCTTACTTCTATGGAGGGAAGAGCCATGCATTTAGGCTTCAATTTAAACTTTGAATGTACAAAAATGGATGGAGCAGAGTATGAATCCCTATTTCTTGGTCTTATTATAGCCAAGAGGATGGATGTGCACAATGTGAGAGTCCTAGGAGACTCGTAACTCATTACAAACCAAGTCTCAAAAGTTTACAAGACTAGAGCCGAGCAACTCCAACTTTACAAGTCTGCCATGCATGAAATTTGTAAATATTTTGATTTTATCTCCATAGAAGCTATTCCTTGAGAAAAAAATTCACTCGCTGATTCTATGGCTACTTCTTCTTCACAGTTTTTTCCTAACGAGGGTTTAGAGGAAACGAAGTTCACTTTTTTAGTCTGAGTTAAGCCCTTGGTTCATAATATGCCCAACAATGCCATTCGGCATATGTAGAGACTGATAATGAGCGCTTTAAGTTAGATTTTATGGACAATGACAAGGCCATCTTAGGATACCTCCATGAATATACCAACCTTCATCTTACACATCATAAGAATGGATTTTCCCTTACTCCTCACCCTTCTTCATATTTTGTAGATAAGACGATGATCCCTTCCTCATCAAAAAGCTTTGAGATCCATAAAGTTGAGGAAGATGAGGTAGAGTTGCCTCCAGCCCCTCTTAAATTCAAATAAGGTAATGCTTCCTCTATTGAAGGCACCATAGACATTAACATACAAACAAAATAGGAGCCTAAAATATTGAAACTTGGTTCTTCATTTTCACCAAAGGAAGTGGAAGCACATACCAAGGTGTTCAAAGAACACTCTAAATCCTTTGCTTTTAGTTACAAAGAATGATGGGTGTCGCTCCCAACGTAATGGTTCACAACTTAGTCATTAAACCTGATGTGAAGCCCATAAAATAAAAGTTGATACCGATGAAGCTTAAAGTTTCTTTGATGATCAAAGAGGAAGTTATGAAAATTCTTCGGGTATGGTTTATAAGGCCAAAGCAGATTTGCTATATGTGGAATTCTAACATCATTATGGTCCTTAAAAATAATGGGAAGATATGATAGAGCCACATATCAATGGTAAATGATGTATATCTTCCATGATATCATTCATAAGATTGTGGAGACATATGTTGATGACCTCCTAGAAAAGATAAGAAACAAGGTGATTATCTTGGAGTTCTTTGTATTATTCTCGACACTTAATTGAATACGGTGTAACCCTAAATCTGGAAAAGTGTGTTTCGGAGTTACGGGGGTGAGTTGTTGGGATGAATCATTTCATATTGAGGAATCGAACTATATCCCAAGAAGATTCAAGCAATCTTGGAAATGACCCTACCAATGGATGAGTCAAGCAGTAGAACTTTCTTAGGCAAGCTTGGGAAATTCATAGATTTATTCCTTATTTTACACATGGCATTCATCTTATTAATGTCTTGCTAAAGAAATATTTTTCTAACGAGTGCAATGATGAATTTCAAAATGCATTTGATTCGGTCAAGCATTTACTCATGTCTCTACTTACGCTCATGCCACCCAAGGCTGATCACCCTCGATATTGTATTCTTGAGCCACTGATGTCTCAATAGCATGCATGTTGGCACAAGAGGATGATGATGGTCGTGAAAGGGCCATCTAATTCATTATCCACACTATCTTTGATTACGAAATGAGGTATACTCAAGTGGATAAGGAGTGTTTTTCCATATTCTTCGCCACTAAGAGGTTAAGTCACTACATGCTTAACCAAGAAACATTAGTGATAGTTAAATCGGAGAAGTCACAGACTTTCATTACTCAAGTAACACTTTGTCCAAGAAGGTTAGAAGATTCATCACATTAATGGGTGAATTTGAACTCACCTTTGTCAATCAATAGTCCATCAAGGGAAAAATTATCATAGATTGGTTAGTGGATAACCATATAGATTGCAGCCGATAGTTTATCTATATTTCACCGATAAATGTGTGCTTTATATAGAGGAAAGACATGCCAAGGATTAGTGGGATGATTGTGGGGTTGAAACAAAAAAATGTAACCCAATAAATTTTAGTTGGGGCACCACTATATGATTACTGATTGGTGAATGATTTTACAGAGGCCAAATGGTCATGAGACCCATCATTTTATTGACAACGTATATATATGAGTGATTCCCAATTCACATGCTTGACAGAACACCACAGAAATAACGGAGGATACCTAAGAGTACTTCGGTGGGTGCGAGGGATGAAAATGAGAGAACTTCAGGGATACCAACCAATATCACAGGTGGTTCTATGTGTAGACACAAGATCACGCACTTGGGTACATTTCTAAGTCCTAAAATCATACTAGCACTTACATGATTCCTAAGGAAGAAAACTAGTGGTTGACAACTATCTTTTGCCTCTTTTCTTTGTATCTTTCTTTCTATATGTGTTTACACACCCTACATCCTAGTTGGAACTTCACTTTTTGTTTTTTATGGCTTTAGACACCAGCTCCCATCCGGGATAGTAACACCTAGGTGATCATGTCCCTCCGAGTGCCCCTAACCCTTTCTTACCTTACTCAATCTTTCGGGTCTCTTTTATCTTTTGGGAATCTTTTTCACTTATGGTTTAGCCTTCCAATTATCAATTACTTAAATTCAAACAAGGGAATCATATAAATACATAGTTATGTTTTCAAAATGAAGGACCAAGCACTAAGCATTAATATTACCACCTAAACTTGCATTCAACAAGTACCTAAATCACTTCATAGCATTCATATAGCATCCATTCAAGGGAAATGGGAATACACACTCTTCATACACAACATAAGAAGGGGAAGTTCATTTTATTCCATCCACACATTTGCATCTTTTAGAAAGTATATCCTGTTATCTAGTGCATTTTGCAAAAGGTCATCCTAGGGTACAATTTATACACACAGTCACAAGAACCACATGGATTCTAAGATGTAGTGAAGCACTCAATTATAAGTTCACTCTTTGGGAAATCACCGAGGTCGATTAAACTCCCCATTCTACATTTTTCTTTTTGTTTTTGATATGGTTTGTGAGCTTGTGTAGGTAAACTTCTCTTTTGTAGGTTATAGGTACCTTCGGTGATCATAGTGTGAATATAAAGTGATCAATAGGGAAAAAATACGACACCTTTGCGACATATCAAAAATCATATCCCTATATTTTACGCAATCATGGTTTCCTAGATACGAGTCATCAACACCCAAGCACCCCTGTCTTATCATGGGCGCCCTTGACCAAAATGTTTCACGAGCTTATGAATATACATAGATCATCTATGATGTTGTTTACATCCTATTCATCACTTCTCCTTTCCCAAACCAGTTCCATATTGAACGTAAATAAATTGAGTATTTTTATCTATCTCTTGTGCTTAGGGTTTCATATTTTACATGTTTATTTTCTTACGTATTTACTTTGTATTTAAAAATATAAATATCATACATTATAGTAGTTACTTATCCAATTCAATTTAATTTAGTTTTTATTAAATCATTTGGTGATCATACACTTGGATCCACATTTTTCCTATTCTACCCAATATTCTTTCATGGCTCCTAAAATTCCTCAAATCTCTTTGGATGACTTACTTCAAATGCATTCAACTTGCAAAGCTATTCTCCAAAATCCCTAGCCATTGTGTATCTCCCTCGCAATACACCACCCTCTCAAGTAAGTTCCATTTTCAATCATCTATCTAATGAATCTATCGGTCCTAATCCTCCATCTAATCAACCTATCTTAGAGTCAATTCAAGCTTTACATTGTTTATTTTAAGACAAAATTCAAGCTATGGAAACAACAATTACATCTCTTAAAGATGAAATCCAACATCTCAAGGATGCTTCTCAATCCCATGTTAGTTCTTCTTCTACATCTCATCCTAATTTTATGTCTTCTACATGTGCTCATATCAATGAACCTCAAGTCTTACCACTACCAACACCTCTCAAGTTTGATTCAAATGCTAAGCAACATGATATTCTTCCTAAGATCCTTAATCATCAATTGATCAACTTACCAACTACTAATTGTTCTTCATGACAATTTTTGTACCCTGTGAAAAGGTCAACTCGAAACTTTAAAGTTTCTCAGATTGGTTAGTTATGAGTCTAGTTATGTTTGGGACAACCACCTTTGATTTAGATGTAGTTTTTAATTGTTTGGTTTTGGACAGTCTTGGAAGTCATTTGGAATCAAAACTACAACTTGAGTACAATTTAAGAATGCCATGCCTCATAGATGCAGCCATTCCATTTGAAACCCTCATCAGAACTATGCAACAACTATAAATAACCATTGTAGGGCCCTGAGGAAGGTAGGAAGGGAAACATGTATCAAACATGATATTAAAAGCTGAAACCGTGCAGTGGCAGTGGCGCTTTGAAGGACAATTTACAGTCTTACAAGCAATTTGCATTTTCAATGGGCGACAATAAGGTACACTTGATTGTTTATTTATTTCTATGATTAAGTGAATTATTTAAGTGTTTTGAGTTGTATAAGTTCATTCATTATCCATACAAATGAAATAAAGTAAGGACATACATCTCATAACATGAAAATATTTTCATTTATTCATGAGGAATAATAGTACATATTTTTCTCACACAAGCCGTGAGAAATAACTGAAAGGAAAAACAATGCATATATTTATGAAGCTGAAAATGTAAAGAGGTAAAAGAAACCCGTCATTTCCTTGAGGGAGTGTTCTTCTCTTCTGAACTATTTTTCCAGATTGTCCCACTGCAACTACATCATGGTACCTGAAAAGGGAGAAGAAAACGATCATCAATACTTGAGCTCAGGGTTTAATTTAACTCTTTATACTTCCAACTTCAGAAATTCATGCATTCAAAAGTATAATTATCAGGTGAAGCAAAAGAATCATATTTTAGAGGCTGAAGTTAACTGAAATGAGATAAAAATTACAGCTGAAACAAAATGAAAAAGGAAATCTGAGAAAAATTTGACAGGGCTTCGCCATGTAAAATGGACATTTACGAATTTTCCAGCATGCATGTAAAGCTATAATGAAGCTCAAATACAGTATTGAAGCAAAAAAGAAATGGAACTACAACATTTTGACAAAACTCAAATGTTCAACATGCAGGAATTTGTGAACGGAAATTCCAGAAAAATATGCTCTTTCAGGTTCTCAAATAAAAGTAAATGTTTAATTTCATACAACTTTCGAAAGGTAGATTTTCTGATTATTTCAGCAAGAACAGTCAACATACTAATGTTGTTATGTTCAGAAATGTAAATGAACAAGTTGTTTGAACCTAGAAAAGAGCTCTCATAAAGGATCATTTCGATGTCAGCTATGAAAGCACAAAGGGAGAACTTCGGAGAGGACTTTTGGATATAGGAGTCCTGAAGCAATTTTTGCTAGTTTTGCCTTCTGAGTGTGAAGAATTTCTGCCTTACCAATTAATTGCAGTCTTTTGTATGTTTCTATTCATCTTGTGAATGTAAATTCCCTGATTAATCATCTTACCCTGTTGTAAAAAAAAATCAGTAGTTTTTGCATGATATTAATGTGCATGTTTAGCTTAGCAGTATTGTTGTGATAATCTCCCTCAATACCTCCAAGTGTTTTGCCCTTGATATTTTGTAGAAGAACTGTTGGTTCATGCATCAAAATCCTTTCACATATCAATTGTGCATATACTCAGTCAAATCCCTCATACAAAATTTGGTGTATCACCTTAGTTTTAATTACTTTGTAGTCATCTTTTACCCCTAAACCCTAGAATCAATTTAGGATACATCAACAAGGAACCAGCCTTGATACCGAGAGACTCACCTCAAAATAGGTATACCCACAAACTGAGGTGTTTCCATTGTATCTATGAAAGAGAGAGATCAAATTTTGCAAGCTTAGAAAACTTGCAACATCTCTCTACAGGGTGTACTTTTGAGAGATAACAGTTTTTGGCATGCTTGGTGGGACACTCACACAACTAAAAGTTTCACTTTCAGAGGCATTTCATCATTCAAGAAGATCAAACACCATGCATAGTAGTTTTGGAAAGAACTACTATTGATGCATTCTGAAGATTCAAGATCCGAAGCAGAACTCATCTGGTGACTCCGTAAATCTGATTCCAGATCAGTATAGCACTTTTCAACAAGTATTAAAATTTTTAGCTGCAGTCTTCAGGTATTTTTCAAGAAATTCAGATATGTTATTTTATCTTATCAGTTGTTTTTGTGAACAACAGACCTATTTTCATAAGTTTAGTATTTTATGAGGTCCTGCAACCATGAATCCTCACTTTCAACAATATTATCAGCCAAACCAAAAGTAGTCCTTTTATCCACCTTCTCCTTCAGATCAGTTTTGTAACCTTATCAGAATGAATACCCTTATAACCCAAACCCTGTATATCAAAATGATTACCAATATGAGGGTTATGTTATTCAAGGTCAAAGTTATGTAGAGGGTTATGCTGAGTATGAAAGGCGAAGAAATCTTAGAATTGAGTTTAATAGTTTGAAGCAGTAATATTTAGCTATCAAGGAACAAATTGAGAAATCAACAACAATGAAAAATGATTGGTGTCGGGATAAGGAACCCCGTCGATGTGATGTTCCTATTTACCTTCCCGATCAAAATTCGGTGCCTATAAATTCTCCTTGCCCACCAATCGACCTATTCCTCAATTTCCTAAATATCAAGCTGCTGCAATTCCTACTTTTTCTACCCACCATTGCATACTGAAGTCAAAATTAAGTGTCCAAGTTGGCATTAAGATGTTGTTCCAAATACAAATCTTATTCCCCAATCTCTTGTCCAAAATTTTCCAGTCGAATCTGAAACTAAGCCCACTCCTTCTTTACCCATACTTCCAGTTCAAGAATTAGAGAATCAAAAGATCAAGGAGGAGGGGCAGCCGATAGAAAATAACAGGTTGGAATTTTTGTAGAACTTGCATGGATGGACACCAAAGATTCGGTTTGATTTTATTCCGAATTGGAAAAAGGAACCATCAAAAGGTATAATCTATTTTTCCAAAGAAATCAAGAGAAGTTGTAAGATGATCTACAATCTACATATTACTCGAGTGTAGTGTGTATGAAGTCACCATACCCACGCACTTGCAGCCATATCGAAGAGGATAAATCAGTTTCGAACTAAAAACTATTGGTTGTGGAGCCTGATAGTGACGGGGGTTACACATAAGCCACATTTTATATGTATTTATGCATTGAGAAATTTGGACCATTCCTTATTAGGTCACAGATCTAACAGGTGGTTTTATATGTTTCCCGAAATGATAAAAACCTAATATATTTAAATGGTCATTATGTATGAGGCTCATTGGATGAGTGGTCGTCATCTTGTTAGAGAGATTTTCTTTGGACTGAATAAAAGGATTAGCTGTTTTTGGTGGACGTAGCCCATTTTGGGTGAACCACATTAAATCTCGTGTCTCTTCTTTATTACATTCTTTTGTTTTATGTTTTCAGTGTTATTCATTACATGCTTGTTTATCTGTTAAACTGGTATAATCCTAACAAGAATGAACAAGGTTATTTGTAAGAATTTGGCTATTTTGGGAAAAAAGTCTATTTTCAGCATTTTTCTATTTTTAGCATTCGCTAAAAATAAAGTGTCCTAGATTGAAATGGGGTAAATGGTGAAATATTGTGTTTCAAAAATTAGAGTGCAAGTGCATACATAAATTATAAGAAAACAAGAATTTAAAACAACGCTAAAAATAGTGAAAGGACAAGTCAAAGAAGAAAAACTAAAATTACCAAGGATTGGCGCCAAAGCTGAGAGTCAAAGGGGAAGTTTGCTATTTTTAAATCATAGTTGCATGTTTGAAAAACCAGCACAACAGTTATGAGGTAGTAAATGCTATTTTTGAACACTTTTTAATGCTATTTTTAAATGCTTATTCATGCTAAAGGCATGCATAGAGTTCTTAGCGATCAAGGGTAGTCAAGACCTTTTTAATCACATTAGCATGAGTTTGTTTTCAACGTAGCATGGGGTAGAGTTTGGGCTTGTTTTAAATACCTTTTGCATGCCTAAAGTAAGCAACATCCTTAGCCAAAAAGTAAGCACAAAGAGAAAAATAGAAAAATCACAAAAGGACAAAAGGAAAAGATAGCGATGGCAGTCAAATTCTAGGAAGCAACCTTAAAAGGTAGAGTTAAATTTTTTAAAAACACCTTTTTCATGCTATATTTAGCATAGATTTCAATGCATTCAAGGGGGAGTTAACTATTTGAGACTCCCTTGAATGCCTTTTTCATACTTAGCATGGGGCATATTTTAACGCAACAATGTTATTTTTGTTGTTACTTGCCTTTAGATGCACTTACATGTTGCAAGATTGTGTGGGGGAATATTTTATCAATTAAGTTCTTTCGTACATAGTTTTTAACGTAGGACGGGGTAGCATCCTTTAAAGGATTTATTTTTGTAAATTAAAAATAGAAAGACTCTTCCATTTTTTTATGGCAATCCTAGCTTGTACTTGCATCTCTCGAATAGAAAAGCTTCATTTTTTCCTTCTCATATCGCTGGTTTTTTTAGTACTCATCATCTTTATCAGGATTTTTGTTGTTGTTGTGGAATTTCTTCCCTATAATGTTGTCCCTTACCTAAACCTTTGAATTAATTTTATATATTAGCCTAAATTTGTGCATGTGTCTAGATCTCTATATTATTTGTATGCAGTAGTACATGTATGTGTCAAATCATTGGTGTATCACCTCAATTTTATATTTTCCACATTCCTTCTCCCTTTTCCTTGTCAATTTTATTAGTTTTAGGTGATTCACAAGGGAACCAATCCTAGTCATAAGTTACCCACAACCTTGAGGTGTTCCAATTTTGTTAACAGAAGAGAGAGTATACACACCATTCTCTATCGGGGTGCATACAGGTGACAACAACAACCTCCTCTAAAAATTAGTCCATCCCCTCCTCTCACTTATACAATGATACCCATTCTTACTAAGAAATCTCATCTAAAAATTAGTCCATCCCCTCCTCCTCTCAAGTATTCCAGAACGTTACCAATCCCAAATAAGCAATCATTCTCTAAGTAAGACCAAAAACTCTACATAACCTCTTTAAACTACCTACTATCAACCCAACATAGAACACTTGTCCTAATCTTGCTCCTACTTACCATTGTGATGACTATATGCTTTCTTATATACATTTCAAGCCTTATCACCATCACAATGTCTTTCTTTTATTGTCACATAACTCTTCGCCATCGGCATACTTGGAGTGCATTGCACTTACCCCCTTTCATCGCTATCAACTTGTCTACTACTATACTTCATGCTCCATGCTCCATGCTTCATGATTAGTATTTTTAAGAACTCTCATACCCTTTGATACACATATTGTATCATCATTACCCTATGCCACACTCTGGTTTCTGATTCATACTTGACTGTTTAGTGTCTAAATCTGAAATGAACCTCACCGCATTCACTTTTCACACTCTCACTCTTGTTCTATGGTTCATTCTTGACTATTGAGGGATATCTTATAAATGAACCTCATCTCATACACATCCACCGGGGCACGCTACCCCCCACCATCTTCACACTTTGCATACCATTCCATCACACTCATACATTACATTTGCATATCTTGGTTGCATCTACTTTTGCTAGCTTATTCTATTTACATGTTACACTTGTTTTCCATGCTAGATGGATTCTTAGTATGTCATTATCTTTCTATATATACACATGCACGTTCACTTGGTATTTTTCGTGAATGCATATATTTTACTGAGTTCTTACATGTTGTAATGATGTTTGGTATTGTACCCTTTACCAGTCCCACCGAGGCTCCTAAGGGCATCTAGTTTTTATATCATACACTATACATGTTCTCTTGCTACATTTTTCACTACTTGTCACTATATTTACTTTAATTTTCACTAATTTATACACACTCATGAAATACTACTTATATTGTTAACACACTAACGGGTCATGGATTTCTTTAGTGGAAAATATTTGTAATTTGGTGAATATTTCATTTTAGGAAAATTTGAAAAGGTGAATTTTTCAGAGCAGGTTAGTGTCCTGTTCACCTAAAATTTACAGTATATTTTGTTTAGGGGTCAACTTCGCCAACCCCTTGAAAAGATCTCTTATATGAACCTAGGTGATTCATCAGGTAGTATACTACTAAATTACTAGTAGCTTACTGAGGTACCATCATATCAAGTATCATGAACTTATAGGGTAGGTTGTTGATGCTCAACAAGAGGTTGTTGATGCACAATAGGAACTTTTTGATGCACAAAAAGAGGTTGTTGAATAGTGATAATCATGTGTTGTTGATGCATAATAGGAGGCTACAAATACACAATGATATATTTATATTTTGAGGTCATGCAACAATGAGTTTGTTGTCATGCGATAAAAAGGTTGTTGTCATGTGGCAACAAATTTATCATCATACGACAACAACCTTGTTATCAGATGATAGTAAGGTCATTGTCACGTGACAACAAGGTTGTTTTCGTGTGAAAACAACCTTGTTGTCACATGTAAGCAAGGTTATAAGAAAGGATGTTGTGGGATAACACCCTTGCTTACGTGTAACAACAAGGTTGTTATCGCGTGACAACAACCTTGTTGTCCCATGAAAGTGACCTTCATTGTCACACCCGACAAAAAGGTTGTTGTTGTCGATAGTAAACTTGGTGCCATACAACAACAACCCCGCATTCTCATGTCTTAAAAATAAGGTGAAAATGATGTAAAAAAACCCATAAAATTCACCTTTATGCAAAATTGGTTTTGGGAATATTCGTCAGGATTTTCCACCTTAGATTTCCTAGAGGTCTCTTAAAATGAGCCCTATAATGGGTGCTTCATGTGTACCATTATATCTATAGGACTATATGTCACCATGGTTGTCTCATACACTTTTACTTGTAATATTTTTCTATTGTATGATATTCTTTGCAAGATGTTCCCTATGTCTTGGTTGATCATTGTATGCATGTGTCCGCTTCATCCTTGATAGTCTTGTGACATTATGAGAAATGTCCCATGCCTAAAATCTAATTTTTCTATCTATTTTGTTTCCACACTCGATTGCTACATCATTTTCTTCTTGTACACTATCTTTATTTCCACTAACGCATAGATCTAACCTCTATGTTTTCACGTGCCTTAGTTTATACCATGCACATCCCCTATCCCTACAGGTATCCATTTCATCTCGCCGAGTTTCAGGTCCTTTCCTTTAGACCGCATGCTCCTAAATTCATTGTATGTACCCCAAATGAGGGGGCACATACATTGGGTGAAAAAATCACCCCTACAATAGCTAAGAGATCTGACTCAACATAACACAATACAAAAATAAAATAACATTACATTCACGAGTAACGGCTGGAATCTAACTTGTGTCCTTAGAAATACACAAACACCAATGTCCAACATCAAATAATAGCACTTGGGTGCCCATGTCCTCCCATGGGAACATATATCCTGGGGCACATACATTTAGCTTATCGAGATCAACACAATTCAAAACAATATTTAGAGCTATTCTACGATTACAGAGGCACATTCCTCTAGTCATAAAATGTATTCTATTTCCTGTGAACATTTGTAATTAGTATAATCAAAAAAATCAAGAACTAATTGGGAAAAAATGAAAAAAACAGGGACATACCATATATAGTGATGCTTATTAGGTAGAGTCATGGAAGGATAGTAACACTAGACCTCTCTCTCAACACTTTCTCTTGGCATGAGATCGTCCAAAAAAATCACATATGACGTGAAATTGCCCAAAAAAATCATACTTAGCATGAGATCACCCAAAAAATTCACCCTTGGCATGAGATCACCCAAAAAAATATTGTTCATAGCATTTCATTACACTATTCTATCCATTACACTCTTTTACATCAGTTGCACACTTTCCTTTATCCTACTTATACACACTTTTACATACTTATGCATACTTTACTCAGATTCTCTCATATATAGAACTTTGACTACTCTTTCACTCTTATTTTGTAGGTATACCCTTAATACACAAAAATAAGTGGCCTACATCAGCAAATACAAGCACAAAAACAAGTACAAGCAACATATACACTTCACCCCTAGGGTCACTTTCTTTTCATAGTTTCCATGTTTCACTTTACGGTTCACTTTTCCACTCAAAGCACTATTCGCCACTCTCTCTATAGGATAATAAGGTACACATATTATATCTACTTTATGTTATCAATTATTCACTCACCAACATAAAGTGGGGGAAAATGCAGACATCAAATCACACATTTGGGTACATTTCTAGGTCATAAAAGCATACTAGCATTTACATGATTCCTAAGAAAGAAAACTAGTAGTTGATGACTATCTTTGTCCTCTTTTTTTTTTGTCTCTTGTTTTCTATTTGGTCTTGCACACCCTACATTCTTATCAAAAATTCACTTTTTTTTTAAATCTTTTATGGCTTCATACACCAAAGCACCCATCCAGGATAACAATGCCCGAGGCACTCTTATCCCCTCTGGGTGCCCCTGACCCTTTCTTATTTTACTTGCTCCTTTTGGGTATCTTTTATATTTTGGGAGTATTTTTCACTTATGGGTCAACCTTCTAGTTTTCAATTACAAAATTAAAACAAGGGAATCATATAAATACATAGTTATGTTTTCAAAATGAGGGACCAAGCTCTAAGCATTACTATTACCACCTAATCTTACATTCAAAAGGCACATAAAGCACTTAAAAACATCCATCTAGCATCCATTCAAGGAATAAGGGACTACATGCTCTGCATACATAGAATATAAAGGAGAAGTTTGTTTTATTTCATCTAAACATTTACATCTTTTAGCAAATCTATCTCACGGTTATCTAGTGCATCTTGTACAAGGGAATCCTAGTGCACAATTTCTACACACACTCATAAGAACTACACAGATTTTGATATGTAGCACAACACCCAATTGTAAGTACACTCTTCGAGTGATTATTGAGCTCAATTTGACTCCCCATTATACATTTTAATTTTTAGGTTTGATGTGGTTTGTGGGCTTGTATAGGTTAAATTCTCTTTCGTAGGTTACAGGTACCTTTGGCGATCATAGAGTGAATATCAAGTGATCAATAGGGAAGAAGCTGTAACACTTTTGCAACATATCGAAAATCATATGCTAAGCTTTTGCATAGTCACAAGTGCCTAGATCCAGGTCATCAGTGCCCAAATGCCACTGTCCTATTGTGGGTGCCCTTGTCCAACATTTTTCGTGATCTTTTGAATTTACAGAGATCAATTATGATGTTGTTTGCATCATATTCAACACTTCTCCTTGCCCATATCGGTTTCAGATTACACATAAATTAGCTAAGCCTTTTTTCTATCTCTTGTGCTCGGGATTTCATATTTTACATACTTATTTTCTTATGTCTTTAATGTATTTCAGAATTTGAATATGATACATTACATTAGTTACTCTGTAATAGGGTTTAATAATTCAATTTTTATTAAATCACTAGGTGACATGATATTATAACCCTACATATGGAACATTGATCACCACCCAACTAGCCCAAAGTAGAATACCTAGAGGCCATGAAAAATGTGATGGTGTTGGAAATCACAATCGTTAAGAGGGAGGGATGAATCAACACTTCTTCAAACTTTTAACATAATTCTAAATATCAATAAACCATTCAATCTTGATCTACTCTAACCATGAAGAAGCAAATACATTCAAGCATAGTAATCAAAAATCAAACACACATTGAGATAATAGTTAATGTGGGAAGCTATGCACCCAAAATTACATGGTGCTACATTTTAGGAATAGTAAAAACTCCCCAATGATGATGAATTTCATTTCTAGAATAAATGATGAATTCAGGTCCCATTTCCTCACTTTTTTCTTGTCTATGTGACTTAGTATTATTTGCTTCTTAGTTTCCTAGTTTCACATGCCCTCACAAATATTTTTCAGCCCCCTCTTCCTTATTTTTCCTTTAATTTGTGTAATTGTCGGTCTACCTTGAGTAGAGGTTACGAAACCTTCGTGGTGGTTGTGTAACCGCTGGTCTCAATGTAGACCAAAGGTTTAGTGTGCTTTAAAATGAGAGTTAACACTCCCAGTTTTGTACGTGTGTTACAAGTTACAAATTATTTTTCTCACATGTTTCTCAACCAATTCTCCCAATTATGATATTTTTAGATACATATTAACTTCTTCTTTACTTACTATTCTTATTAAGTTGACTGCCCCTCCTTTGAGTGATCTAGCACTTTTTGATTGCCAAGTGTGTTGGACCTCTTCCCTGCCAACTTTCTATAAAAACCAAGATTTTTTTCTGAAGCATTGGTTGGAGTCTCTTGAATTGGAATTGCACTGTTACTCTGCTAAAATATTTCCAAGAAGCACACAAGTGAACTTAGAGCATTTCCCTTCTTACTTACTTGCCTACATTCTTTGCCGGACTACTGCAACCAGTTTGTTCCAACACTTCTACAACTTCTTCTGCATACCAACCAACACAACTCCCTGGAATACATTGGATTCATTATTGGAAAATAAGTTGAGGGGATAAAGAAAAGCACAACTAGTATTGGATATTGTCACAGTTCTACATTTCTAGGTTGGGGTGTAATTCAATTCTTTAAAGCTTCTTTTTAATTTAGATTTCAATTCATAATCAACTCAAAAGCTTGTTTTAAGAAAGGTAGAATTTACAAGTTAGTTTTATTGCCTATAAGTAGCTTCCATTGAAAACTCCTTCTTAGCTTATCCTGTGAATTTTCTTGGAAAGATTTGGAGGAAGTTCTTGTGCACATAGATTTTCATTTCTTCATTATCAAATTACATGTAGCTTTCCTTTTATTCATTAGTTAGATTTAAACGTGCATATGAGAAAAAATTCTATTAAAATATTCCTCTTTTTTTATCCTTGTAGATCGGTAAGGGAGTAAGTTTGAATAATCTTCTGTGTCTGTGCATCTTGTTGAATTTATTCACATTAAAAAGCTTATGTAGAATTTTATCATTTTATCGGGAATTTTCGGAGGAAGAAATTTCTTCTGAGAAGATTTTAATTCTTCCCGTGATTATGAGGTAAATCCAATAGAGGAAATAGAATCCACATTTACAAATTAGAAGAAATCCTCTGTTTAAACTAGATTAGAATTAATTAATCTACAACAGAGGAATAGCCACATCTAGCTATTTCATTGTTTATTTTATTTTGTTTTAGCATAGAATTAGTTTTCATTTAATTAGAAGAAGTTTCCATTTCTCTGTAGCTTTTATTTATTTATTTCCAGTAAACCGAAAAATCCAAAAACTATAGATTAAAGTAATTAGATTAGTTTATTTGTTTTATTTCCTTTATTAAAAATCTTATGAAAAAACAAAAACCACGTAAATTAGATTGTTTGCATTTCTTTAATTAATTAGTTGCATGCAGATTTAATTAAATTAAAGGAGAGTAATCAACTTTGTTTAATTTGAATTTGTTTGTGTTGATTTTTTAAAATAGGAATTTATATTTAATTAGATTGGAATTAACACAAGCTCTCATGTTTCCTTAGTGGCTTAGGTTACCTGAACTTAGCCTTAGCCCCTTTTGGTTTCTTTGTGTGCTTTGTTTATTTCCATAGATTCCTTGTTTCATGCCCACATGACCATCTAGGGCCCAAGACAACCAAGACAAAGAGTTTGTGATCCAACTATACCGCAACCAAACATTGACACATGATTAACTAATATTGACCAAGGCCTTAGACAACTCATCTTTCAGACTACCCATGTCCTACCTACCATCATCATCTAACTGATTGCTTTGAACAATGAGGTAGACACTGCTTGAATATTTATAGGAAAACCAACTTGATAGGAATTAGACTTTTCCTTATCATATGTCTTCTCTCAAATTTTCATGACCCTCTCTAGAGAATAATTTACGACATATGAAGAACATTTCCCTCATGTTTCACCACCAACTTGAGGTTTATTTGGCCCTCGAAATTGATCGAAATATCCACGTGGCCATTATCCTTAACCAATCCATCACACCTAATCGGTTAGACAAGAGTTCATTTCACTTAGCGAGAAAATACTCATTGTGTTAGTTGAGGACATTCATTTTCCTTGATTTGTACTATAGCCATTTTCCAACTATCTCACCCATTCCTATTTATCCATCTCATAGCCATATATCCATTCCATTTCAAGTTTCCAAGGACGACCTCAAGAGGTTGCATACACCTAGGAGTCATGTAGTGATTCTTAGGTGTACAAAATTGGTGAACCCGACGTGAAGGACTAGTTCCTTTTCGTTTCCTCCTTTTTTAATCCACTCTTATCTTCTTCCATTATTCTGTGGGTGTTTATACACCCCCCGAATATGTTGGGTCAAGAATATGGTAGGCCCATCTTGGGTCTCGAAGCCTATTATAACTAGGTGGGTATGTAACAGTCACCCTCTTTGTCAGGGTGGGATGATAATTACTCACAAAATCTTTTATCTCCTCACACCCCCCTCAAGGGTTTAACACCGGTTCAACAATTAGGATTGAGGAGATAGAACAATATAACCAAAGTGCACAACCAAACTTCTCCAACTCAAATAACATGACATTCATGAGAGAACAAGGGTTTTATCCATACCTCAGATTACCATGTAATCGATTCCTTCTCTTCTTATCTATCACCAAATGATGAGCTTCTAGCATGACTCACCCAAAGCAGTGATCGTCTTAATGTTATAGATGAATCCTTAGATAGGATGTAAGGATACATTGATGTTCTTCTTAAAAAATGCTACCACCCCTCCCCCTAAGATATAAAACACACCTAAAGAGGGGTGGCCTATAAAATACCAATTTATAACAGGGTATCATGTACCTTTGCAACCCAACAAGGCCCAACACATGCCTAAACAAAATGCATCACCTTCACCTAGTGATGTGATCTCGTCATTGGTGGGTAGGATTAAGGAATTAGAGATTGCCCAAGCCCCATAACCTACACAATTTTTACGCCCAAATAATACTTCCTACTACATACAAAATCAAGGCTACATGCCTTCCATAAATGCCTATCAACAACCACCATCTCAGGCTTTCTTGGGTGCTTCTAACCCGGGTGACCTCTTTATAGGTTTGGGCACACTAGGGATGACTCCTCATCCTTCATACATGTATCTATCATAAGGATCGGCCGGAAGTGCATTCTCAAATGCAGCTCCATCAAGATATGTAATGTTCCCTAGTTTTGCACCTACAAGCCCATACTCTAGTGTAGTTCCTCCCTACATGCATACGTATTCCAAATCCCATCTTGTTGATATGTACTCTTTCACTGGTACCTACATGCACCACATGGGATTCCTTATACCCTACCTAATGTCTATGTTTTATCATATCAAATATTGGTTCCATCTCCACGTCCCCTTCAAGTATTTTCAATGGTTGAATCATATGCAATGGGAACATAATCTAAGTACTTTAAATAGCCTATAGGTTTCACTATATGATGTGTCATGCTCCAATGGCCATTGTTGGACCTCCCCCAAGATCAAGGGGAGGGAGATCCAAATGCGCATATAAAGGAATATGTCACTTTGCCATAAGAGAGTTACTCCTTGGGATGCAGTCGTTGTGAATATATTTCCCAAGACTCTCAAGGGGATTGCTCTCGATTGGTACTACCAAATCCTAAAATCCTCTATCTAATCCTTCACACAAATTGTGTCCGAGTTCATTAAGCATTTTGACATGAATAAATTATTGAGAACAAGGATTAGAGAATACCTGCATATCAAACAAGAGCATAATGAGTCTTTTACCCACTTCATTAAGAGGTGGTGACATGTCCTTTATTCTTTTCCAGGTGCTCCCAATATGGATGAGACAAATATTTATGATTTATTCCATCATTATCTTAACCTAGAAACCAAGGAGGAAGTCCAAAAGTTTCATTTTAGGAGTTACGAAGAATTCTTAGAATTGGCGATAGACAATGTGTAAGACCTATGGTCCAAACAGTAAGTTAGTCACTCCCACTCAAAATAAACCTAATTATCAGAACAATTCTAATAATAATCAACGACCAAAATTCTTTAATCGGAACCGAGGTGTTACAATAGATGGTGTTATTGACCAAACTAAGAAACAAAATGTTGTGAAAATGAATAATGCAAACAATAATAATGCTAATGTAAACAATCAAAAGAGTTAAAACCTTACTCCTTCTATTAAGAAAGTTGACTTCAGTCGTCCTCCCCTAATAGGTTCAAACTCAAGTGTAAAGCCCTTACGTAAACCAATTCCCAAACCAATATCAGAACCAGGGTCAAAAGCCTCTGAATTATAACTATAACAATCAAAATAAGAACAATAGGAACTATGGGCCATAGCAAAATCAAAACCAAAGACCTTAAAACTATGATCCTAACCTATATTGTGGTTTCCATGGATTTATAGGACACGATTCTAAGACTTGTAGGGAGTATAATAAGTTTATACAACATCTTCCAAAGGACCAAAGATAAATTTTCATTGAGATGTTCTTGACTAACCCTACGAAACCTACGCAAAATACCCACATGGGTCTCTCGTAAATGATACTCTTGGAATTCATAAATACCCCTTCCCAAATTTCCCTAAGAATGAGAATCTTAAACCTCATGTCAAGAACAAGGGTGTGATGCCCGTTAAAACCACCCACTTGAGACCTAAGAAACAACCTAGGATTAGCTAGAAAATTATGGAATAAACTTTTTTTATTAGAAGTGCCTACAACCAAATTGCAAGACATTAGTTTTCACTAAGAGGTTCTAGAACAAGTCTAAAATTAGTAGATCATACTTTTCATTTATTAACCATGATCAAGGTCACATGGTTCAAATTTTAGGGTTTGAATTTTCAGTTAGGTTCAAGGAGAAATCTACCCCCACACCCACTCTCTAACAGGCTTAGAGTTTCAACTTGATTTTTCTCATACTTAATGCTTCCAAAATTTCCCTTAATCAATCCCATTAGATAGGAAATTTTCTCACCTTTTCGATGATATAAATAAGTCCTCTTAACTCCTCCAGAAACTCAAGATATGAGCAAGCGGAGTTTAGGGGTCAAATTTTCCCAAGGGGGACACGTGTCAAGCAGGGGTGAAAACCCATTTGGCGGGTTGGCGGGTCATGGGGCAGCTTAAGGAAATTTTCCTTTCACGGGATAAATTTCCCAAATGTGCCCGTGCCTCGGTGGGTCCTCCAGGGGACACGTGGCGGCCTCGAGACATTTCCGGGACAAGGGGAAAGGCGAGCAACGAGAGGATTTGGGGCATTTTTCCCAAGAGAAGAAAACCCAAACAAGTGCTCCCACACCTACGGGTCTCGCTTGGGGTCACATGGTGCTCCATGGTTGGCCACAGGGGAGGAGGAGAGAAGGAGGAGCATGAAGCGACATGGAGATGCCGTGAGTTTTGTCAAATGGAAAAAGGGGAGAAAGGCATGGGAGGTTCCGCGCGCGTCCACGGAAAAGAAAAAACCCCAAGGGGAGGGTGGGGTTGCAGGGCCACGAGGAAAATTTTCAAAAATTTCCCAAAGCAAAACAAAAGAAAAACAAAGGGGTCCGCCCCACTAGTACCCGATCCTCGCCACGTGGCAACCTTTGTGATTGGTAAGCGGGCCGGCGGGGCTAAAAGGAAATTTTTCCAAAATTTTAAAAAGGCTAAGGGCAAAGAAAATGCCGCACCTCCATTGCTACCCCCCAGTGAGGACACGTGGCAGCCTTTGATTGGCTACGGGCCGGTGGAGGAAAAGGTGAAAATTTTCCCGATTTAAAATTTTTCCAAAAACTATTCTAAGGCAATTCGACGGGAAATTTTGGGTGGCGAGGCCCACCAGGAAAATTTTCCCAAAATTTCCCTTGCCAAGGCAAAAAAATTCAAAGTTCCATAAATTTTGCTAGGAAGCTTAGGTTTAGGCAAACAAGGACTTTTTGGAAAGCTCTCGATGCCCTCTTTCCACAGAAACATAAATTTTACATGTTGATAAATTTTAAAGCGTCAATTTTTCAAAAAGGATCTGCAAGATTTTAAAAACCCAACTAGCAATTTCCAAATTCTCAATTTGATTAAGTTAGATCTCCTCCATCACTCAACATGCCAAATGGACATGCATTTAATCTAGGGAGGTTTTAAAGTGGTTTAGGAAGGTAAATTTTGTCCAATTGATTCCAATTTGTAATTTTCCAATTATTGACAGAAAAAGACTGTGAGAAGGATTTGGCTCTAATTTGTAATGTTTAAACTGGTTTTCTTAAGTGTTATTTGTCAAGTGAGTTCCTTAGTGTCTTAGCATGCTAAATTATATCAATTCCAAGTTGATTAATGTGTGTAGGTCTCAATCACGTATTTATTAAATTAATTGCCAGTGTTAAGTTTGCAACAGAAATACCATTTCTAGAAATTTGTTTATCAAAATTCATCCTTCAAATATGGCACTTCATTCCTAAACTAGTCCAATACATTTAGTTGTTTATGAAATATGAAAACAATTTAAAGCTAAATTGTAATTCTCATTTCAAATTCCTATGTATTTTACAAAAGAGACAAGTAACATCCTCCCTTCATACGCATTTTCTTTCCTTTGCAAATAAACAGAGCCTCAATCACAATTTGATATTCCCATTTCATCACAAAAATGTAAATAAGAGATGCACTTGCAATCCTTTATTGACTTCAATTATACAACTTAGATCTTTCAATGTTTGAATGCAATAACACAATTCCTATTTCTTTCCAATGTACGAGAGCGAAAAAATGTCTTTCTCAATTCAAATTTACATTCTCCAAATCAATTACAACATCATTTCCTTCACAATTACATGATACAATTTCATCCACAACAAGTGGGAAAGGATTACAAATGAATGTGTTTCCACAAGGGATCACAACCGCATTTTCCTTACTCCAAGACAGCAACATGCACCTTTTCTCTTTCTCCAAATTTATCACAACAAAAGAGGGGGAAAGGTAACGCTCTCCACCCAACCAAGACATCCAATGAAAGGAGAAGCCTTCCTTCATAATTGGCCTCCTTTGGCCTCATGGCCATATCGAACATCCAATATGATACAAATAAAATTACAAAATCAACTATAGAATGAATCAAAACAACATCGAAATAACAACTACATCATTTGCATTTTAATCAACAACTATATCATCATCAAATAGTATCCATTTTCTAGATCAAATCCTAATATCCAAATCACATGTCCGAACAACATCCATAAGACATCCATGTCAAATAATGTATCATCGTCCACATATAGGGTGTCTCTAATAATCATCATGCATCATAATCAAATCAAGATCAACAATAATCCATGATCAATGTCTAAAATCACACTAAGTCAAAACATAATAATGTCTATAAGGTAATCCCGTATCAAAATAAGTATCCAAAAGGTGTCAAAGGAAAGTGGGCACTACATCCGCTTCCCCTTAGACTCAACTTCCTCCCCGGAAGTCACTGGAACAAATGTGGAAACTAGAGTCGTAATAAGGTAGCATCATCCCATGTAGCTACGGTCTCATCATATTTGTCCCACTTTGCACTCAAACACTCGATCAACCTCTCTGCATCGAAGACCCGGGGTCCTGCGATCTAGGATATGAATGGGCTCCACCATCACCTACCCCTAATCCTACACCTGCAATGATGTCCAATCCAACACATGAGACGGATCTGCACTATATCTCCTACGAACTGAAACATAAAACACATCATGTGTGCGAGACAAGTTTGGGTGGCAATGCTAGATGGTAGTCCAAAGGGATGATACACTCCAAGATCTAAAATGACCAATGAATCTAGGAGCTAACATATAACCTTTTCCATAACAGATAGGGCTCTTGTGTGGCTCGACACAAAGGAAAACCTTCATGCCCACATCAAAACTATGATCAATAATATGCTAATCCACATACTTCTTCTTCATGTCCCGTGCCTCTTGCAATCTCTACACGATTAACACTACCTACTTCTCCATGTCCCGTAGAAGAGCTGGTCTAAGAGATATCCTGTCATCTAACTCCGTCCCAGGCTAAGAGGTGTCATGCGCCTCTACCATAAAAATCCTCGAAAAGGGGCCATGCCTATAGAACTCAAAACTATTATTGTAGGAAAAATCCACTAAGTCACAGGTACTCCTCCCACTTAGTCTGCTGATCCATCACATACATCTTGAGCATATCCTCTCAAATTTGACTCACCCGTTTGGTCTGTCCATCTCGTATCAAGGTGATATGTTGTCTTGAAGTTGATTCTCGTCCCGAGAACATACCGCATGGTAGTCTAGAAATGGGAAGTGTACAAAGGATCGCGATCCACAAATGATCTTCCACGGAATCCCTGCAACTTTGACACAATCTCATCAAAATATACCCGTGCTTACTCGCACTAGATGTATAAGTGGTCTTCACTAGTGAAAAGTGAGCCACTTTTGTCAATTTATCAACTGTGACCATAATGGCGTCCTGGTGATCTTTCAACATTGGTAACCCAACAATAAAATCCATGGAAATGGTGTTGTATGCAATGGAAAGTTGCAAAAGCTATGGAATGACGTTAAAGAACCTCAAATATTTACTTTACTCATCCATGCACCATGAGATAAGAGATAAACAAGAGACTATATATGCATATATGAATTTGAAACTAACATTTAAACCCTAGCATATATACTACTCTCTACTCCATGAAAGCTTAATGCAAGTGAACCTAGTTAGATTCTAAGCAATCAAATTAGATGTGTTGTTTACTTCCAGGAGGTGAAGAGGTCTCTCTAAAATGTCTACAAGACCAAGTTAGATACCCTCCTACTAACCTACTATGAATTTAATGGATGTGAGATGGAGGACATTCAACAATGGAGCATCGCCAAGATCTAAATGTTCTATAGCTTAAAGCTATCACAAATGGTTTCTAATGCCTTTCCAAAGTGTGAGAGAGAAGGATTTGTGAGTGAAGTTGTAAGTTTGAAAGGGAGGGGTGACCCTTCTATTTATAGTTTTCCAAATGGAAGAGTTTGGAATTTGGGTGCATGTGGGACTAAATATTTTAGATTAGATTAGGATAAACATGCTTTAGGCTTAGTTAAGCTTGGTTTAGGCTAGTTAACTAGGGTTTAGGCTAGTTAAAATTTATTAGCAAGTGATTAGAGACTCATTGAGAGTTGGGAGGGGTTTGGATAACCAATTGTGACTGATAGATAGCCTACGAAGCCAATAGAAGTGGTATAGAGAGAACTAGGGAGGTTCTGAATGGTCGAAAGGAGGAATGTTTAGCTAATAAGAGATATTTTAGCCAAATAAGCTGATTATAGGAGGAATATGACTGAGAAGGTGTCATAAATGGGCATCCAAGAGTGGAGTGAAGAAGGGTTGAATGGGAGGAAATGCTAAGTGTAAGCATGTTTCAGGTGTCTACATTTGCCCCTCTTTGAGGTGGCGTAAGCGACGTCACTTCAAAGAAAATAAAAAAGCATAAACAAGTAGATTTTTTTGAAGGAATAGAAGAAAAATGAGTAGAATGGAGGATGCCCCCTTTATTGTCGATGGGGTGATAGAAGAACTCGATTGACAATAAAAATATGACGGAAAGAGAATAGAAGAAATAATAGTGTGAAGAAGAAGAAAAGAGGATATAGAAGAAAAGGAGTATGAAGAAGGGGAATGAGCCAACATTCATCCACTTCATTTTTAAACAACTTTATTTTCATCATATTGCTAGAGATCTTCATCATCGGTTCTTATTAAAAAGAATGAAAAAAGTGTAGTATGACATGAAAATCCATATACGAACAAATGTCCATTACTAAAAACACCAACTCCATGCAACATACAAAATGCAATGCAATACGAGAAAGTAAAAGATGCCTAACTCCATGCAACATACATAATGCAATGCAATACGAGAAATTAAACAAGCTAACCTTTCGAGAAAATGTTTTTATCAAGCTTTGATTCGACTGTGCAAATTAATGACAAGGGTTGATGATGGTGCCCCAAGCAAGGATACATGCAAGGGAAATAACGGAGGACACTTCGGTCCTATGAAAAAGCAATGTGCACTACAAAATAGTACCAGGAAACTCGTTGTGCCCTAGAATATGAATATAGGCGAAGTAAGCAGCCTAACTTTGGTTGATGCGGGTAGATCAAGATGATCCATGAGTTGTTTATGACGAGAACAATTAAGAACCAAAGAACGATGTTTTGTAGAATGATTTTCTATTTTTTAGAAGTTTTCTTAAACATATTTGAATGTTTTAATGATTTTGAATTTTTTTGAAACTATATACGGAGGACGAGGAAAAGTGGATGCCCCTAGTGATAGATGGGATGTATAAGGGCATAAGGCCATGTACGTGCAAGCAAGAAGGTGAAGATGAAAAAATGCCCTAGCGATTAGGTGGGAGTATTAAAAGGCAACCTCTTCACAGGTTGAAGTGAGACCCAGAGCCATTATGGATAGGTTCACCATGATGATGAACATAAAATAATGAGATGCTAGGAATAAGCGAGGATGCCCCCAACGTAAGTTGGCCTAAAAGCACATGATAGAAAGGAAGGAGAAGATTGTTTTTGTTAAAGGGGACAAAGGTGTCCGAAAACATGACAAAAAAATAATCTTATACACATGGATGTTCTGAACGAAGTAGAATAATGATGCGAATGATATGAATTTATCTTAGAAGCCTCACAATGAAGAAGTGTTTAGTGAAAGGAACAAATCGTGAGACAAGGTACAAACTAGAGTAAGAGTGTGAACAAGGTCCAAAAATGACACTTGGTAACATACTAATCCTTTTACTCATAGAGATCCAGTGTGTGCATGTGGAATTTAATTACCTCTTGAATGGAATATTTAATAGACAACAAGTGAAGACATCCTAGCCAATGTGTAGGAATGATTGATTTTGAAAGGCGTTAGGTGATTTGTGAATGAAGGGTGGAAGGATAGCCGTACATTGCTCCATTGCCAGCTAGGCGTCCATAGCACCGCGATGGAGATGCATTTGATTTTAATCACAACATTACTCTAGTGCCCAAGAATCCATAGCCCTAATAGAGATTATTGGAAATACCCCAAGAGAGAGTAATATATCAATTTGCTTTTGCTTTGTAACTTTGTGCTTTTGATTTTTTGATTGAATTTTATTCTTTGGCTTTACGAAAACTTATTTCAGCTCTCTTGTTTAATAAGGGGTTAAGAACCACAGTTGGCTTGATGGAAGGAAATGGAAGTGAATTTGATGATGACATTGGCTAGTGTCAACAAATATGTCCAAAATTTCTTCACAATAAGTTTATTAGATGCTGATTGTGATAGGATCTCCATGAGGTCAGTTGTTCTTTAATTTACCAAGCTGATAAAAGACCGGTCAAATGGATACCATAGAGATAAATTTCACAAAATGCATATGAAAAGGCTAACCACAATATCACCAAAGGAATGAAAATGCTAGAAATATTTCTTACAAAGGAATGATAAGAAAGGGAAGAAAGAAACATCCATGTGTACGCAATACCTGATTGTGATGTTTGATCTTTGTACCACTGATTTTTGTTTTTTTTTCTCAATGTTTTTGTATTTTTGCATTGTTTTTTATTTTTAGATTTTTTATAGTTTTTGGAAAGTTGGGACCAACAAAGTCACTCTGTATGGTAGGATCCAACAACGATGTTTGCGACTTCCTTGATAAGGGAGACTAGGTGTGTTTGTTTATCAAGTGTAATATTTTCTCTGATATCAATGATCGTGGTGAGCTCATACTCAACAAATGACTGCAATTTATCTTGAAACATGGATTTCGTATGTGGGAGATTGAATTTCCCATCTAGAGGTTTATGCACTTGGAGTCATACTTGATGGTTACGTTGATGTGCATTCTTGAATTGTGCTTGATTTTTAACCTTGAGATAATTTGATTTGTTGGGAGTGTAGACACCAAATTCGTGTCTTACGACCCCTTGTGACCCGCATCCCATTTCAACCAACCCAACCTAAACCTTACACAATTATTTATTAATTACCTTGTAATTGATAAATCCACATCACCTTACCTACCACCTCACTTTGCCACTTCATCATGACCTAGCCCTAACCCTAAACTAACCTAATTAAGACCCATAACTTGGTCCACACCTACACCCATTACTAAGGACCCCTTTCTCACACCCAAAACCGACCTTCTAGTCATTTGACCAAGCCCGCAGCTGATCTCTCGGGAGAAAAGCAGGGAAGGTGGGCTATTTTACTAAAAATAGTCTACTTTTTCCTTACCGATGCCGGTTCCTACTCGACCGCCGTCGGTTACGCAACCGCCATCGGTTCCCTGTAAATGGACTCCCCAAACCAAAAACAAAGGATCGAAATTTCATTTTGGATCAAGGTGGAAGGATTTTTGAATCAACAGAGATCATTGGGAGCGAGGAACAGAGTCCAGATCTTCACTTGACCGAGCAGAGACGAGTGGAGATACCAGAAGTGTTTACAGCAAAGGAGATCAGCTTGCATCTTCGTCAAAACCAGTAAGTCACATCTTGCATGTCCTCTGTTATAACATTTCTTATGCCTTTTGAATCACAGTCCTCATAAATCCATTTCTGGACCCACTACCCAGCAATATATTACATCTAACTATCATTCATCTACCTCTCATCACCTTATTACGTAATATCACCCATATACAGCCTTACAAATAACACAGCTACCAAACAACACAAACACCCCACAAAAACAACCAACCTACAGATCCTAAACCCTACCGATCGGTTCATCGCATCAAAGCCATCGGTATCGCTGCCCCATCTGGTTATCCCGACTAAACCAAAACCAGAAATCAGCCTTTCCCTATCCTGCTCCAAAAAGTAATTTGATTGATATTTTACGCTCTTTTGTGTTAATTCATATTAGCAGGAAACCGACCACCTTCGAAAGGAAGTTTTATATTTCCTGGGCCCAAGGCAGTTTCCTCATTTATTGTCTAATCAAAATCTTGTGGTCTTGTGTTCTTATTTGCAGTAGTCCTTCCAAGACAAAAGGAGTTCTTCGCAATCACCGATCTTTCTCTACGGCACACCATCTCGACATTCCACAGTATTCCTCCTAGCCCTAACCCTTATCTCTTTCTAAAAGGAACGAAACATTCCGAGTGAAACATTTTGGCACGCCCGGTGGGACCCATTTCGGGTTTCTGTTTCTCTTGCTTATTTTCATTTTAAGAAGCATACTTGCTGTTGCTACTTTTGTTATATATTTCGTAAAGAATTTGTCTTGCTTTCCTAGTTTCGCATTAGTGAAAGTCATTTCTCTTGCTTCATCGAACATAATTTTCGATTTGGGTTTAAAACACGTGCATTGCATTCCTCGCTTGTTGTTTTTCAATTCTAGTGAACATAGATTAAGTAATGTGTCGTACACGTGGGGGTGATATCCACGGTATTGACAGAAATTAATCTTACTTTCACTGCACAACACATACCGAATCACTTCACAATTAACACAACAGCTCAAACAACCCCCCTTTTCCGTGGTATTCCTCCGCCCGATTGAGGTAACCTTATGAGCCAAAACAAACTGGACATTTCCCCTAAGTCTTTTGTTTAGGATTCTGACATCATTCTACATCTAAAGGCATAAGCCCACGATAATTAAAATTAACCCTAGGGTTAGTCTCTGGATTTACGTGCATCATCTTGCTTGTTTTTAGTTCTGTTTTCTTTCTCATACTGCCTTCTCTTACGGATCAATAATTGACAAGTATACTAAACGTTGTTAAAAATCAAATTAGTAGCCTTTTATATCTTGTTAGCCTGAGACTTCTTACACCGACATCGGTTACCTAACCGACGCCGGCTTATGTATAACCGACATCGATTACGAGACCGATATCGCCATTCTTTCTTTTTCCATTTCGACAAACCAACAACCTACCAATTTTACCATCGAGTTTGTTTTTCTATTCTCGACAATTGAAACCCTATTGTGAACTCCTGTCCATGGTTGTTATCACTCAAAAAGCAAGCCGCCGCCATGGTTTCACATGCTTGCTCTGCTTTCTTTGCCTAAATCACCCTTCACATTCTCGTGGGGAATCCTACGGATACCAAATGAGGTTCCTAAAATTCCTGTGGGAGATAAGGACTTTGCCAAGTTTCTGGATGCTAATTCTAGTGTTGTACAATACTATTTGTCTCATACCCCTGACCGTACGCCTGATGGTCAGCTCCTTGTTGGTATGCCTATTAGTATAGCTGCTCATTTAGCTCCCACTCCGCCTGATAACACCGCCTTGCTTCCTACATCTCTAGCCCCGTCTCCCAATCCGATGGCTTCAGAGGTTCATACGGCTCAGATTAGCTTTCCTTTGGTTAATCTCGGACCCCACATATCATTACCGCCGACTGCCCCTACCTCATCTCTCTTGCAGACTGCTCCGTTCATGACTTGCTCTCTGCCACCTATCCACACGAGCTTTCCTTCTCAAGCTCCGCCTACCTTTTCATTCCCATACACGTATCCAGTGACCTCAACATCCTATATGGGACATCCCTATTCGGTTGCCTCAACATATTCATCCTCCACACCTTATCAACACTTAACCCCACCAGTGTCTAGCGGTGGTCCTTGGCCCAATCTGCCTCCGTTTACCACAACCACACCATCATCTCATCCAACTACTGATTTAATTAAACAAATGATGGACAAAATGCAAAACTCCGAGGCTTCGCTTCAGAAGTCGTAGCGCCTTGACATACGAGCAAGTTTGTTCGGGAGCCCATTCACCCGTCTCTGTCCCCTTCTTCATTCATATCCTCCTCAATGGGAGTTACCAAATTTACTCGCTTTTAATAGTAAAGAGGATCCTCAACAACACTTGCGATCATTTAGACATGCTTGTTATTTGATTGCTCATGATGATGCCTTGTTACTCCGCACCTTTCCCATGTCCTTATCAGACTCCCTTAGAGTGGGTACAGTTGCTTTAACCCAAAGACTCTATCTTCTCTTTTAACTAGCTAGCCCAATCTTTCTTGGATCATTTCTCCATTAACATTGCCAAGAAAGTATCTATCACCGACCTCTATGCCATCCGACAATTTGAGGACGAATCTATCGCAGATTTCGTTGGACGATGGCGGGCCTTATCAACCAACTTACGTATGCCTTGCCTCAAACCGAACTTATCGAACTATTTACGCGGGCTCGCGCTAAGCACATCTCCCCACCCTTCAAATTCAAACTTTCCGTACATTCGACGAGGCCTTTACTATGGCTCAAAACTAGAAATTCGAGCCTTAGAGGAAGAGAAATTGCGGTTGCAAGCAACAAAACCCCACTTTCCGAACTCCGCATTCCACCAACAAACCTAACACCACCAATCCTCACCCATCGACCGCTTCAAATCAAAAGGGGCCGTGCACGCGGTGATGGTCAAATCCCAACCACCGTCTAATACCCCGCCAAAACCACTTATAAGTATAAAGCGAACCTATCAACTACACTCCTTGGGAGAGACATATGGTGTGATATTGGAAAATTGCTCAAAGCAGAGCCATTACCTTACCTCCCGTTAAACCTCATTCCGGGTTTGATTCCACTCACGCCATACCTTCCTCGGTACAAAGAAAATGACTTCAGAATTTCCACCGCGTGAAGGGACACAAATATGAGAATCTGCAAGATGTTGAAAAACATAGTGCAGAAATGGTTGATGCGGGGATATAGCCTCGATAATCCTAACGCCCTCGCTAACCGAAATTTGAAAATATTCAACAAACCATTCCCGAATCATTCTTCTAACAAGAATGTAAATCAAGATATCTTAGCCGAGGAGAGTGTTCATGAGATCCATGCAGCTCTTCGACTCCTACCAAAAGCCTCTATCGAGAAAATTCTCAATCAAGCCTCTTCACTAACGCAGAAACCGAACCCCTTCCTCGCCATCAAGACAAATGAAATCCTTGCTGCCTCCTTTACCCATCAAGGAATTGGCTGCCCATAGTTCCTTCTCACAAATGAGCCTTCTTATACCACATCCTTGCAAGACTGTGAGCGGATGTTATCTAATTTATCTATTTCCCAAATGTCTCCTTCTACCATTCTTGCTGTACAAGAGGAAGGCTCGCCACTTCTTTTGTCATCCTTAGACGAGCAACCTCTTGAACCGACATCACCACATTCTTTAAACATGACAGATCCCCTCAAACACGCCTTCCTACCTATTAGTCCTTCATCACCTAAATCTTTTCAACAACCAGTCGACCTCTTAACATCTATTGATACAGTGCCTCATCTACCCCCTTATCACACCCACAAAGGGACTGGAATCACAACCCGCCTTTCTTCCGTACAAAAGTTCATATTCACACGTGAGGACTGTCATTCCACAGAAGATAGACAGGCCCTATGGGAACGTTTGAGTACGCCATATTCTACTCAAATGCAAATGACCGATTCTGAGGCCTCCACCATATACCCGAAATGTTTACAGAAGCTTAAAATGCCCATGTTCTCACCGTCACCCCCCTCACCTCTACCAAATGCCCCGTCCACTTCTATCAACTTAACCAAATCTTCCCCTACGCTTGGGACCTCACCAATACCTGGGCCTAACACACCCGCCTAAGTGACTTGATTTATCCAAAATAAATCCGCCCACGCCACCTAGGAGACAAACTCAATCCGTGCCTCTATCACAATCAAAACCCTCATCGTCACACCCACCTTCCATATTGGGACCTCATCCCTCCACCTTACATCAATATATCATACCTCCTGCGTTTTCTTCAAAACGACCTATGCCTTCTACACCTATACAAAGATCTAAGGGTATATCAACATTATCACCCCACGTATCCTCGTCCACCCATCAACCCTAAACAAGCTCCATCATCAAAGGATTTATTTTCTGCCACTCCCCTTTCTCCGTGGTTGTTTTCCGCTACCACGTCATCTGTAGCCTCATCATCTAACCAGCCGAACGTAGCTCCTACGCCAAAGAAACCACGTTTAGTGAAAACCACGTGTCAACACCCCTTGGCTAAACCACCACCCGTACGAACCAACCACGCCCAAACATTACCAAAACCTGTACGAACCAACCACGCCCAAACATTACCAAAACCCGCACAACCAATACCCTCATCCTCCTCTGATTTTGACCCACTCAAAGGATCTTACGCCAAAATCCTTGCTATGTTGGTAGAGAATACGACTATTTCCCTACCCCCACTTAGACCTTATGACCCGTCTAAACCCCGACCTATGGGTTACGATGAGTCTAAAATCTGCACTTATCACCGCACACCAGACATGATGTGGAGGGATGCAAAGCTTTAAAACCATCCTTCATCACCACCTCTCCCGATAGAAAGGTTAAGAAAGACAACTTACGAAGGGAGAGACCTTTAGCTTCAATTCCCTCTACTATATCATATATCCCCGCCTCACCAAGATCTATCATTATTACAACCCCACCTCTTGAAGACCATGAGCTATCCCAACCATCTTCCTCATCTCAGTCTACGAGATTAATATGATGATTAGTGTTGCTACTCGAGGCGTAAAAACAATGGGAAAGCAAAAGAAAGCATACCTGCGTCCTCTCCTTCTCCGTCCAGCATCCCGATTGCACCACCACCCAAAGTGGTTATTCGTGGACCCGCTACCCCATCTCTAATGGAGCTGCCCATCGAGCTATGATCAAACAAATTCTTCACCAATCGCCCGTAAAATGACACTATATGATCTCATTCGACTTCTGAATCTCATCGACAAGCTCTTGTTGAGATCCTTCAAGGGATAGAGGTTTTACCTAATGAAACCCTGCCTGTTACCTCCATTCTAACACCCAATCACGTTGCTTCTCTCACCAAACAACCCACTGCCCCAACCACTTCGTCTCTGTACAACAAGCCGCTGCAGTCAGTTTCTCTGAAGATGAAATTATCGACTTTGGTACCGAAGATCCGACCCTACCCTTTTCATCTCGACGCTACGTCCGGGACATCCGGCACGTGTTATGATTGACGGGGCGCCACTAAACATCATCTCTTCAAAAGCCTTCCAACAAATGAATATCCCTTCTAGTAGTTGCATGTGTGCCAACCCCATCATGTTGCGATCATTCAATGATGCTATTACTTCTACTTTAGGCACCGTGATCCTTAACATTCGTGTAGGACCACGTACTTTACCCGAACTCTTCTATGTCCTCGAGGGAGAGTTCCAATACAATATGTTGTTAGGTCGCCCCCGATCCGGCCATGGGATGCGTTCCTCCACCTTACATAGATGCATAAAATTTGAGTACGAGGGGAAGTCCTACACCGTAAAAGCTGATCCTCCCCCCTTCAAAACTTGCAATATGTTGTATCGCCCTAATGATGTACTTATACCAGTCAAGACACCCATTCATCCAACCCAGCCATCTACTTCCGACACACCTACACCTTCAACCAATGAAACCGCCATTACAAATATTACTTCCTTTCCCGCAGATAACATCCCAACCTCCGACCCCTTAGTAGATGTTTTTCAACGCCTTACGCTGGGGGAGTACCGCCTATATAACGTTAGTTCTTTCCCTACCCCGCAGGAGTACGGACAATTACATGCACATCCCACCTACGACTGTCGCGTGGGGGAGGTAATCTCTTACGGACCACCCCATTGCCACACCAACCTAACGTATGGGGGTGTTGACGCATCCTCCATTACCCCTGAACCTCCTCTTGGTGTGGTTCCCTTCCAATCCAATTTTCAATACTTGACAAATCGTCATTTCGCCCTCACCTTCTTGACTCACTGTGCTTGGAAAGGCTTTGGTTTTGGTCTTTACGAACAAGGCCGACATACACTCATTCCCGTGACTACACGCAAACACAATGATCGCAGTGGTCTCGGTTTTCCTGAAACACCTACACAGAGACACCTCGTGTCACCGTATTCGAAGAAGACGACGCACCCCTACCAAACCATCATCACCCACTTTGCCATCATCACCCACGTAATCGATGGACCCCGAATCTATCCCTCCTAACTTTTTTTTTTTTTTTCATAAATGCCATCTTCATAGGTCCTCTCACTTATCAACGCGATAATGAGGACCCATCTTCTCTTCCCCTTCTCAGTATCCGCATACATGATCAAGAGGATTCACCTTCGATTAATGTTGTTGAGTGCCGTGATGACGACTCCATCCTCACTTACCTCGGGGCGGATGACTCTCTATCTTCAACGCGCCTTACCATCTCAAAACTCAAACCATGTTGAATGAGTCGACTATAGAAATCAACATCCACACGGAGGAGGATCCTCACATTGTGAAGATCGGACAATCCCTTAACACATCGTAACAAGCCGCCTTTACTACCTTTCTCCGTACTCCACAACCAAGCTTTCGCTTGTCCTACGCCGACATGCCAGAATTGATCCTACCATCGCCATCCATAACATCACCCTAAACCCCGATTCCAAACCACCAAACAAAAACCGAGAAAATGCATCCACGCATTGCCCTCTTGGTCAAAGAAGAGCTTCAACGACTTCTTTCTCGCTTCCTTCATCTTGCCTATCGACTATCCTCAATGGATTTCTAACATCGCACTGCCACTAAAGCGACGGGGACTTCGGATATGCACAGATTTCCGAGACCTTAACCTCGCTTGCCCCAAGGATGACTTCCCCCTCCCAAGTATTGATCAACTTGTTGATCTCACTGCGGGCCATGAAATGCTTTCTCTCATGGATGGCTTTTCAGATACAACCAAATTTTGGTCAGCACCCCCGATCAACATAAAACCGCTTTCATAACTCCTCGGGAACCTTCATTATCGTGTCATGCCGTTTGGCCTTAAGAATGCTGGTGCTACCTATCAGCGGGCTATGACTTACATTTTTCATGACATTATGCACACTATCCTTGAGGATTATGTCGATGATCTTCTTGGCAAATCTAAACATCGCAGTGAACATCTCGATGTTTTAACCATTATTTTCGATCACCTGTTGCAATATTCAATCCGACTTCAACCAAAGAAATGTGTCTTTGGTGTTATTTCGGGAAAACTTCTTGGCTTTATCGTCTCTTTGCGTGGCATTGAGGTCGATCCATCTAAAGTAAAAGCTATCCTAGAAATTCCCCCACCCAAAAACCTCAAACAATTGCGTAGTTTGCAGGGTAAACTTCAATCCATCCGGCGTTTCATCTCCCAACTCTCGGATCGATGTCACCCTTTCCATCACCTTCTTAAAAAAGACATTGCCTTTCAATGGAGTGAAGAGTGTCACCAAGCCTTTGAAGCTCTCAAATCCTATCTCTTGCAGCCACCCGTGCTTATCCCACCCCAGGACGACCGCCCTTTCTACCTTTATCTTTCCGCCACTGACCATGCTATAGGAGCTATGCTCGCACATCGGGACTCGGCACGTCGAGAACAGGCCGTTTATTATATAAGTCGTACCCTCGTGGATTACGAGACTAGGTATACACATGTAGAAAAATTGTGCCTAGCCCTATCATTCGTAGCCACCAAACTCCGACATTACCTCCTGAATCACAAAACTTTTGTCATCACCAACACGGACCCCATTCATTATATGTACGCCAAACCACATCTAAACCAACGCATCGCTCGATGGCTTATGCTCCTCGCCGACCTTGACCTTGAGTTTATACAACAGAAGTCAATCAAAGGACAAACTCTTGCAGACCAACTTGCGGAGGCCCCTTTACCTGGGGAACAATTTACCAATTTTACATTCCCCGACGAACTCATCGCCACTCTTTCACTCGGGGAAGAGTCGTATCAAATGACCCTCTTCTTCGATGGATCTAAATGCCAGCGCGGCGGAGGAGCCGGCGTTGTTCTCATCCCTCTTGACGCTGAACCTATGCCTCTTTCATTCCGGCTTGATTTCCCCTGCACTAATAATACAGCGGAATACGAGGCCCTTGTTCTGGGTCTCCAAGTTGCGATACACTTAGGTATCAAATCTATCAATATTTTTGGCGACTCTCAATTGGTAGTCAATCAAGTTATGGGCATCTACCAATGTAAAAATGAGGAACTTCAAAAGTACAAACACTACGTGGATTCACTTCTAGCCTTATTTACTCACTATTCTATCCAAACCATTCCCCGCTCCACTAACAAATTTGCGGATACTATGGCTTGCTTAGCCTCGCAAATTCCCGCCGCACCAACTGACTCTGAATTATTCATCGTGGTCCAACAACTTTTGCCCCATCCTACTCAACCCCGGTAGTTTGTATGATAAATACTGTGTCTACTAATTCACAGGATACCTGGTACCACCAATTTCACGACTACCTTACAATCTCTGTTCTCCCACCTGACCTTACTAGTAACGGCAAACGTGCTTTTCTTAAAAGTGTTTCTCATTATGTTGTCATGGGGGACTCTCTATAAACGTGGCTTTGATGGCATCCTCCTTCGCCGCCTAACCGGCGCGGAGGTCACCTATACCATCCAACAAGTCCATGATGGGATTTGTGGTGGACATTTTAGTGGTCTTGCTGCGTGGCTAAACGAATCCTTCGCCTAGGTTATTATTGGCCTACTTAATAATGATCGCTATGAATATGTTAAGCGTTGTGTTATGTGTCAACAACATGCCAACCTTCAACATACTCCTAGCCATCCGCTACAGGTCGCACGAGATCTTTGGCCTTTCTCACAATGGGGTTTAGACCTTATTGGTGAGATTCACCCGACTCTTCACAACGTCACCGCTGTTGATAATCACAATGACCAAATATTACACAAAATGGGTGGAGGCCATTCCACTGCTTTCAATCAAAAAGAAAAAATTGTCGAATTCATTAACCATCACATTATCTCGCTGCTTTTGGTGTTCCTCATCGCCTAATAACAGATAATGGTAAATCTTTTAAAAACAAGTTGTTACAAGACCTTTGTGACAACTTTGGTATCAAACTTAGTTTCTCATCGCCTTACTATCCGCAGGCCAATGGTCAGGCTGAATCTTCTAATAAAACCCTAACCAAAATCCTCATGAAAGTTGTCAATGAATCCGGAAGAAATTGGCACGATCACATTCCCTTTGCCCTTTGGGCTTATCGTACTAGCATTCGTACCCTCCACTAATGCCACACCTTTTCTTTGGTATATGGTACCGAGGCTGTCCTACCTCTCTCGAAGTACAAATACCTCCCTTAGAATATCTCTTCGTGATATTCTCACTAACGATGATTTCCGCCAAGAGCGGTTAGCCCAATTGAGCTTCTTGACGAGCGCCGCCTTACACTCTTGATCACCTCCAAATCTATCAAAAACGTATCAAGCGTGCTTATGATAAGCGACTTCATGAGCGTACCTTTAAGGTTGGTGATCTTGTCCTCAAAGAGAATCAACATGTAACCAAACTAGAAAAGAGCAAACGTGGAAAATTTGCTCCCAATTGGATTGGGCCTTATATAATCACTCACACTTATGGATCGTGCACTTATCGCTTAGCTTTCGCTTAATGGTAAACTCCGAGCTCAACCCCTTAATGCCTTGCATCTTCGACCATTCTACTGTTGAATTTAGTGTTATATCACTTCTTATCTACCTACCGCTCGTCCCTTGAGCTCACTTACCACCACATACACTTTGTTTCCTACACCTCATAATAAAAATCAAGCTCACATAGTTTGATTCTCACTTCCCTCAAAGATGCCTTCCCCTTTTTAGTCTAGTCCATGACTTCAAAGTATTTAAAATAAGCCGTATTCTTATGGGATTTTCTTGAGTCAAACTTCCTACAAAAACTAGATGCTTCACGTCAAAAGGACATCTAGCTATCTACCTTATATATAGACTGCTCCCTCGAAGGACAAATTATATGCCAAATTATTGCTGCTATTATATATATGATCGCTCCCAAGGACAATGCTATGCACTAAAATCATATCTACTACTATAAATAGATCGCTCCTCGAAGGACAAATATACACACATACAGCCTTTTTATCGAAGCTTCTCGCATGGATCAGCTTTGTGAAGACCTCAAGAATAGTACAATCAATATCCCTTATAGACTTCCCGCATCGATCGCCTATATTCAAGTAAAATAAAAGCCTCATTCAAAAGAACTTTTGGTCATGGACTTGTCTATTTAGGGTAGGTTCTCTTTCGCCGTAACACTCACTTTGTAACAAGTTCTTTTCGTACCTCAACCTATATCATCCACCTCACCTCACCATTTGTTTCAACTCAAGGGACGTAACGTACACCCGATATATTGTGATCATACAACTCTTTTCACCTATTGACTTCTCGTCTATGCACGGTACCTAGGGCTTCAAGCTCGTTCTACGTTGTGTGGTTTGTTTAGCTCTTTTCACCTACGGAGCACTCTTTCCTTTTTGCCTCGCATCTAGGATTGTGTGTTGATCTTAATCAGGACATGGTTCCCCTCGACTTGGGTAGGCTAACTTTCGCTTCCCTTATACCTTTTACAACATCACCAATTCATTACCAACACCAACAACCTTCCCTTACCAATATTAATATCAATATTTTTACCAACCAACCAATTGCCTAAACCGTACCAAATTGCTCCGAATTCGCCTCCCCGATCCTAAGGGAGAACTACATCGGTCTGAGGCCCTTCCTTGCTTTGTGCAATGGGCTATGTAGGCAGCACTTAGGAGACATGGGGTCTCCCAAGGTTAGCTCGACCATCCCCTACCATAACCTATCATGTGCGGTAAATATAAATATTTTTGTGTATTTCTATTTCATCACATTCCTCTTTATCCTTTTTCAAAACACCAAAATCAAAACACAAACATTCTTATTATTATCATAACTCAATCAACATACATATTCAGCTTTATTTAAATGTTAAACAAATACATCTTCTCTATCATCGACACGCAGTCGACATCCTTATTTATTCTTATACCTCTATAACATTTACTTAGACCTCACGATATCCCGACCAGTGATGATCGTGATCGCCGACGCTTTCGCCAGCCTCTCTGTCTCAAGGGTACCACAAATGCTATTGGTACCGCCACCGATCTCCAATCTCCTCTCTCATGTAACATATGAATACGCCTCTCGCATGGAGGAATCCAGCCTCTAGTCTCGCCGCTCGTGACTCCGCAACCGCTAACAATCCTCTTGTCTCATTCACTCGCGCTTGAGCTGACCAACTAAACTCGCAGACAATCTCTCTCCGCTGTAATCACAAATGCTATGTCGTGGCGATCGCGTACACCTCGCAGCTTCTGCTACCCACCATAACCTATAGGCCTCTCGCTGCTCTCGCATCCATTACACTGCGATCGGCCGCTATCTCCTCTGGCCCTTCTGGAGGTGTTGGCCGGGGAGGTGAGAATGCTGCCTCGGCGTCGATCCTCATATATGGTCTATAAGCCAGGGGTATATCCTGCACAAATCTGAATTGTCGCCGCACGCGATCTAGAGGAATCCTCTCATACTCACTCGGCTCGTGCCCCCGCGATCCACCTCAATCGCTCTACACCCTCAACTCTCGCCTATATTCTCTGTTACCATATAGTTCCCGTAAGGCCTCCAACAGATATCAGCAATCGTCACCCTCTCCCATACCTGCCTGTAATACTCAATGTCACCCGTCACGGCCTGAGATCTTGCCTCTTGTTCGTCTCGACCCATCGTCTAATCCCAACCTCTCGTACTCCTGGGCCTCTCTCTCGCTCGATGGGTCGGCCTATTTGGTCGCACACAAACAATGTGCTCATAGGCCCAACAAAGGTAATAAGTATGAACAATCCAAAGTGTCGCTTACGTGATTTCCTACAAGCCCATAAACCCTCGTATAACTCCGCCAAATATGCAGTGCCCATGCAAAAGTCACGCCTTTCTATCATCTCCCGATAACACACATCAATGCCTTTGAAATCTTCCCCCTTCTGACCTCGGTAATGCATAATACCCTACCGCTATCATTAATATCACTGCTAACCTTGTCTCCTCAAGGTGTGCTGCATACATTATCCCATACGTAAATGATAAACCTCGCTGTGTCAAATCTCATGCGTATGGACCAAATATCACATTATCGCTCCCCGCCGCGCTAGGTAATTCCTGATATACTGGTTCTCCTGTAATAGGGAGTCTCAAAATACGGAACACATCCTCCAATGTTACCGCTATCTCCCCTGCCGCGATAAAAAACGTATTCTTCTCTGGATTCCATCTTTCAATTAACACCTGCAACATAGCATGGTTACGTGCGATTCGTGAATAATAACGGATTCCACTTAACCCCAAACGATTTATCAATGTCCATTCCGCTGGTGTTACATCCGCTCGGATTCGTGACAACAAATACCGCACACTATCATTCATCCTCAACCCTGCCTCTGCCTGCATACATCAAAACAACAAACAACCATTCAATCCATCAGGGTTTTTCTCACATTCTGGAAATTCCTCCAGTAACCGGTATCGGTTATGAATAACCGGTATTGGTTCAAGAAACCGATACCGTTATCCCTAACCGCCACGGCCACACAATTACATACACCTTGCCTAAAACAACCACCTACGACAATAAATTGCTCGTTTATTCCTCTCTGTATACACAGACATACCCAAAACCCTTGATTACCTACCACGTAACACTCACCTCATTTATAACCCTTGTTATCATGTTTTCTTTCTCATATCTACCCACCTACTCTCCCCCATCTTATTCACAAAACATGCAGAAATCAAATCACAACCAAAACGTTTACCTCTTGGGTTGTAGCAGCTTGCGGTGGCACTTGTCTTCCTCTCGTCCCCGCCTGCCGGATGCTTCTCCTCGTTCTCGTCATGATCACCACTCTTTTCAATTCACCTTTCTACCATCTCGAATCTCGATCGCACTCACTTTCCCCTCTCTTTTTTCTTATCACCTAAATCTCTCATGCAATACCCTGTCTCTTTTCTCCTTATCACTCAAATCTCTCATTCAAATACCTGTCCCAGTCTACAAAAAGCGTCGCGTTCACGTATTTAACTTCTTGCATGGCTCTCAAAATTAGAACTTAAGTTGCCACCCTAGCTTTTTTTTTTTTTTAGAAAAGCTCATACCTAAATAACCGTATCGGTTATGTAACCGATATCGGTCTACTACTAACTACCGCTTGCTTACCTAACCGATATCGGTTATACACCGCCTTTTGAAACATGGTTCTTTTCTTCGTTTTTTACCTAATTTTTGTCGCGCCCGCCTCTTTTCCTACATCTCATCACCATTATCCATATTTGTCCATCCACCACACATATCATTACAATTTCATTAACATCATCTATTTTACAAAAACAAACAAGCCATCAACTAAGGATACCAAAAACAAAACAAAAACTATCAATCTATACATCATTTGAGTCCAACTCATCAGATACATATATAACAATGTCACAAAACCAGCCCACAACATGCAACATTTCATCATATAACATGTCATCCATATATACGTGTAAAAACAAAAACATCAACATCATCCATATATCAACATGTCAATTAAACTCATCATACATTCTATATCACAAACCATCGACAAAATACTTAAAAACATTTTGAACACAACATGTGGATCAAAACATCATCTCTATATATATATACAAGTTTCAAATATACAATGTGCCCTGCATCGGGGCCTCTGTGATCTCATCATCCAACAAAGCCGGCACGCAGGCCGCAATAACTATCAAACATCTCGACTCGGCTCGCAGGCCGGTCCCTCATATCAAAAATATACTCGGCTCGCAGGCCGGTATCAACTGTACAACCCGTACTCGGCTCGCAGGCCGGTCTATAATGAATCAATAAATGAATAAATGTAGGCACGCAGGCCTCTATCAACACAACCGGTTCGCAGACCGGTGCCCATGTCTATATACAAAAACAATGCAGGGATCCCTCAGCTCTCCCCACCGCCCTCAGCACCTCTCCCTGCTGGTCCCTGTGGTGCCTCTCGCCTCCTGCCTCGTAATGCAGACACGCCACTGGGGGCCGCACCTCCCCGTGATCTCTCGACTATGGGAGGTCTCGCTCGTGTGCCGCATATGGCTGATACTCAGCTCCGGTACTATCAAGGACATCCTGATAGTACCGGGCCTCCGCTCTCGCCTCCATATATCTATCCCGTGCCACCGCTTGCAGACGGGGCCGGGTCCTCGACTCCTACCGCAGCACTTGCTATGCTGCAGCATGGTGCCGTGGTGGCCGTGCACCACGCTGGTGGTGGTATGGTGTACTCGTGCTGCGGGTTGTGGCTGCGCCGGCATGCTGGGTGGTGGTGCTCGTGCTTGTGCTCACTCATTTAGCTCAAGCTAGCTTGCCTCGTAGGACACTCTATTCGTGCTCGGCACAGCAATCAAGCCCTCGTAATAGCTGCACTGCCTCGAGCTGATCTCGCTCTGCTATCACTGCAGCGCAAGTCTCTGGCCGTGCAGGCGGTATATCCTAATCGCTTTCTCTCGACCAGCCCACCAAACCATGAATGCCCCGTACACCCAAGATCATCTACACCATCACTCGCTGTCCTCTCAAAGAACCCAACTGGTCCAAGGGCTGTGGTGCGCAGTGGTGGGGCCTCTACATCATCCCTCCCGTGATCGAGGGAAGGGAGGTGGCTTTCGCCCCTGCCGCAGCCCCATCTCGCCTGCGTACCTCTCTCTGAGGGGTATCCTCTCGTACTCTCCCGGCCTCCGTCCCGCCATCCGTAATGTGTACTGGATTAGGCGCAATCAGAAGCGGCTCCTCTCGAGAGGGTGATGACCTCTGTAAGGTCTCCATACAATGTCTACCGCTGTCAGGCCCTCTAACAAATGTCTATAATATGCCACATCCCGACCTGCAAGAACTGCTCGTGGCTGGCCCACGACCCCCAACCATCTCTGAAAGCCATATCTGTATATGACCAGGCCCCGGGCTGCTGGGGTAACCCTACTGGCCTGATGCATATGATGTGCTCATATGCCCAACAGTGAAGTAAAAAGGTAGAGCAAATCCCAAATCACCTCATCCGGCGATAGCCCCATAGCTCCTCAGTATAATCTACACTGTATACTGGGTGCCTAAGCATAACAGTGTGCTCCTCTACCATCTCAAGCAAGCAGCACCCCCATCAATGCACGTGGAAAGTGGCCTCCTCTCGAGTCCGGAGGGCGAAGCGGTGTGATCCCATCATCACAAGACGGCAAGCCGTGTCTCTCATGTCGCGCACGGTACATGTCACCATACCCGATACTCGCGCTGTGATAGGTAAGTAGCGCGGCATCTCCAAAAACCTGCAGGATGTTGTCCATCACCGTCTCCGAATCTACCTGGAACACTACCTCTCCCTCGATCGGCAGTCGAAGGATGCGATACACATCCTCCAATGTGATAGTCATCTCCCCAGTCGGGAGATGGAACACATTGGTCGCCGGATCCCATCTCTCGATGAGGGAAACCATCAGGCTGTGATCTCTATCAATAGCTCTGTATCGCTGACTCCTCCGAGTCCCACCTCGCGCATAATAGCCCAGTGTGCCGCGGATACGTGTGGCCGCATCCGCACCAACAGCGGGGGCATCCTATCCCGCATCGTCAACTGCTGACGTGCCTGCAAAACCAACCCACAACCTTAGACCTACTCTTTATCACATCATCTACTTTACCCTCTATACCCCCTTTTATCCCCCCGACCACACCCCGACTCTCTAACCCCCTCTAGTCACCTACCTTTTCCACTATCACCCACCCAAACCCACAAAACCCAAATCAAAAAACCCAAACCCACAAAACCCACCCAAACCCACAAAACCCAAATCAACCCACCCAAACCCACAAAACCCACCCAAACCCCACAAAACCCAAATCAACCCACCCAAACCCACAAAACCCACCCACACCCACACAAACCCAAATCAACCCACCCAAACCCACAAAACCCACCCACACCCACAAAAACCCAAATTAACCCCCCAAACCCCCACAAACCCAAATCAACCCACCCAAACCCACAAAACCCCACCCACAAACCCACAAAACCCACAAAACCCACCCAAACCCACAAAACCCAAATTAACCCACCCAAACCCCCACAAACCCCAAATCGACCCACAATCCCCAAAACCACCCCACCGACGCCGGCCGATATACGACCGCGCGGTCACCCCAAAACACCCTCTTCGAATTTGCGACCGATGCGATGCCGCCGCTAAAGAACCGACATTGGTCGCCGTAAAATGTGGAGCCAAACCCGACGCGGCCCCCCAAACCTATTTTTTGCCTATTACTACCCTTTTACCCATTGAAAAGCCCTACAAACCTACCCACCCTACCGTTTTAGCCTAACTACCCTACCTACCCTCTCTATTTTCCAAAACAACTTCCATTTACTCCTTCTTTTCAAAAACTTGGATTCCTACCCAAAACCCCAAATTTCGCATAATGCAATAAAATGAACAAATTAAAGAGTTTCGAACCTACCCGTGCGATTTACGACACGCGTCCGTGGTGGGATGGGTGGTGGTGGTCCACCGGTCCAGCCCCTCCTGCTCCTCCCCGCCGTGCCATGGGTCAAACTTTGCTTTCTTGGGCCCTCTACCAATCAAATGTTGCTGCTCGCTAGTCACTCGGCCCACCAATCAACTCACTTCTCCACTCAACTAGTGCCACCTCAGCCAACAAATGCACCACTATCCAAAATCCACCTCAGACAACTTAATTGGTTTCCAAATTGCAAAAGTGACAATGACCGGCCGTATTTTTGTTTTTATAGGTTTTTACCATTGAACCGACATCGGTCAGATCGTGCCCTAAGGAACCGGCATCGGTTACCTAACCGGTACCGGTCATCACTAACCGATATCGGTTTTGTCTTTATTCACCCAACTTTCTGCCCCTATTTACTAATCGCCCTTTCTCCCAACATCGCCTATATCCACCTTTGCTGAACACCATTTGTTCATCTATCCGGCCCGACCCAAGGCCTCACCCTACCCATTTGGCCCGACCCAAGGCCTTGCCCTACCCATTTGCCCGACCCAAGGCCTCACCCTACCCATTTGGCCCGACCCAAGGCCTCGCCCTACCCATTTGGCCCGACCCAAGGCCTCACCCTACCCATTTGGCCCGACCCAAGGCCTCGCCCTACCCATTTGGCCCGACCCAAGGCCTCAACCTACCTATTTGGCCCGACCCAAGGCCTCACCCTAACCATCCGGCCCGACCCAAGGCCGCCACCCAACAACTTGGCCCGACCCAAGGCCTCACCCTAACCATCCGGCCCGACCCAAGGCCATAACCCAACAACTTGGCCCGAGCCACGCACGGCCGTATCACTTCAATACCATACCCACAATCAACGTTTTATTTTATCCATACATCATGTACCTTTTGTTCAATCGAGCTCACCTGTTCGTGTTTTAGCATGATTAGGGTCCTCGACTTGATCTCTGTCGACCAACTTTGCCTAGACCTAGACCGTGACGTTTATCTCAACCAAACCAACCATTCGTACCGCCGAACATGCCTAAACGCCTCCTACCTTACCTCGTTATATACCCCGAGCTACTTCCTATGCCTTGATACCGGATTATATCACCCTTGTTTGGATAAACTATCGACCTTTGCCTATACATTGCTGGTTTGCTCAGTCAAATCATGTACCCTAGTCGTACTATTGCATTTCAACATGCGTCTGCTTCCTTGGACCTACCCCACCACCTTACCATCCTCTCTACAACATTTACCCTTTATCAACCCTATCCCTGATTTCCCGTTCGCTCAATCTGTGCTAGATTTGAGGGGGATTACCTATATCCTTAACAGGAGAAACCACTTCATATTATTGTCCGCGCAGCTTTACAACACAAGCTACACGACAATAAGGGGCTAATGTAGACACCAAATTCGTGTCTTACGACCCCTTGTGACCCGCATCCCATTTCGCAACCCAACCTAAACCTTACACAATTATTTATTAATTACCTTGTAATTGATAAATCCACATCACCTTACCTACGCCACCTCACTTTGCCACTTCATCATGACCTAGCCCTAACCCTAAACTAACCTAATTAAGACCCATAACTTGGTCCACACCTACACCCATTACTAAGGACCCTTTCTCGCACCCAAAACCGACCTTCTAGTCATTTGACCAAGCCCGCACCTGATCTCTCGGAGAAAAGCAGGAAGGTGGGCTATTTTACTAAAAATAGTCTACTTTTTTCCTTACCGATGCCGGTTCTACTCGACCGCCGCTCGGTTACGCAACCGCCATCGGTTCCTCGTAAATGGACTCCCAAACCAAAAACAAAGGATCGAATTTCATTTGGGATGAAAGTGGAAGGATTTTTGAATGAACAGAGATCATTGGGAGCGAGGAACAGAGTCCAGATCTTCACTTGACCGAGCAGAGACAAGTGGAGATACCAGAAGTGTTTACAGCAAAGGAGATCAGCTTGCATCTTCGTCAAAACCAAGTAAGTCACATCTTGCATGTCCTCTGCTTTAACATTTCTTATGCCTTTTGAATCACAAATCCTCATAAATCCATTTCTAGACCCACTACCCAGCAATATATTACATCTAACTATCATTCATCTACCTCTCATCACCTTATTACGTAATATCACCCATATACAGCCTTACAAATAACATAGCTACCAAACAACACAAACACCCCACAAAAACAACCAACCTACAGATCCTAAACCCTACCGACATCGGTTACCAGCAACCGGTATCGGTTACCCAGACTACAAACCAGAAATCAGCCTTTCCCCTATCTATTCCAAACGAAGTAATTTGATTGATATTTTACAGTCTTTTGTGTTAATTCATATTAGCAGGGAAACTGACCACCTTCGAAAGGAAGTTTTATATTTCCTGGGCCCAAGGCAGTTTCCTCATTTATTGTCTAATCAAAATCTTGTGGTCTTGTGTTCTTATTTGCAGGTAGTCCTTCCAAGACAAAAAGGAGTTCTTCGCAGTCAGCCTGATCTTCCTCTACGGTACGCGCACACCATCTCGACATTCCACAGGTATTCCTCCTAGCCCTAACCCTTATCTGTTTCTAAAAGGAATGAAACATTCCGAGTGAAACAGGGAGCTATAGAGATCTTTGCAGCTTTGACTCGAGCTTGGTGATAAACCTGTTTGGGTTTCTTATAAGATAATGCATGACTTGTTTGATCTCGAGAAGGAGAAGAAAGTGAACGTGGACATTTAGAACTGATGTGAGAAATGATTGTGGGCTTGCCACAACCATTGATAGAAGAAAGATGTGATGGATGAAAAGGATACGGTCCAAGAATCGAAGAGGATGGGCTACTAGGAGGTGAGCCACTAATAGAAGATGATGAAGGGTTGCTAGAATACAGCCCTAAGATGGAAGAAATTGGGCTACGAGGATATGGCCCAAGAATAGAAGATGATGAGCTACCCCAAGGTGACCCATATATGAAAGATAATGGAGGGCTACTAGGACGTGGCCCAAGAATAGAAGAAGATGATGAGGGACTACTCGAAGGGGTCCCATAGATAGAAGAGGATGAAGGGATACTAGGATATGGCCCAAGAATAGAAGGTAATGGGCTACCAACAGGTGATCCACAAGTAGAAAATGGAGGGCTACCCGGGGGTGGCCCAAGGATATAAGAAGATGATGGGCTACTCAGGATGTGACCCAAGGTGAGATTTTGATTGAGGAATGGTGATAAATAATGAATGATTGGGTAATGAGAAGAGAGGCCATGGATCAATGCTAGACCCCGACATCTCATCATGCCCAGAAGAAGGTGAAGATGGAATAGAAGAAGAATAAATTTCCATGACCTTAAGATCCTCTTCTATATTCTGATAAAAGGAATCAACTTCTTTTCCCCAATACGCGAGCATATCAAGTTCTAGAAAGAATCCTTGTTTACAATCCTCTAAAGGGATATCATCATGTACTTTGATTGTTTCTTCATTCTAAGAGAAATCAATTAGTAGAGGTTGTTGTTCTTTAGTCATAGAAGGTTGAATAGAAGAAATATGTCCGATAAGGAGGGAAGATTGATTGATAGAAGAAGATGACTCAAGAGAGGAAGTAGGATTGGAGGTAAGTGTCTCATGAATGGATGATTTGGATCTAGACCTAGATTGCTTTTCTAGAAGATGATGTAATGTAGGTTGGAAAGTAGGATCGCATAGCCATCCGTTAATTTGCAATATAGGAGTCGAATTAGATGATTGACTAGAGGGAATCTGAGTCATGGAACTCTTCGACAGAGGAAGAGGTCATTGAGATGACTGATGAAGGAGGTCCTACAAAGAAAGGGAGGACCGTGACTCAAGAACCGAATTATGTGGACGATCGACGAAACTTGGAGTCATATAAGTCTTCAAAGAGGAAGACCTCGCTGAGGTGATGATGAAGGAGGTCCTGCGAAGAAAGGGAGGACCGTGACTCAAGAACAAAATTAGATGTTAAATTGATGGAACTTGGAGGCACACGAGTCTTAAAAGGAGGAATATTTAATTGAGGTGATTTGGAATAAAGGTCCTGCAAAGGAAGGGAGGACCGTGATTCAAGATTTGATCTAGGGGTATCCAAACAATAGTTGGGATCTAAATCTTCAGAAGAAGAGTAGGAATCCGAATGGTAGTTTAGATATGAATCAGAAGAAGAGTGGGGGGAACCTGAATAATAATTTGGATCAGAAGCATCCAAACCATACCACCAACTATGAGTTGAAGGTGGGGAACAAGGTACCCAAATGTGATATCTAACATGAAGAACCAAGTGAGGTTTAGTTAAAATGGGAATTTTTTGATTTGAATTGCTAAACCTAGGTTCTGTATTGTAGTAAGTGTGAGAAAATACGTGATAGTAAGTCATTATTAGCGTCATTTAATCACAAATGTCTAGACCTAGATAGTGTGATGGAACTCCTTCAAAGGGAAGGAAGTGACATGTCAATTTGGGAAGCATAATGGCAACCAACTAGACATTTCATAAGTATGGAGATGCGTGTGTGATTTTCCAAAGAAGGTCTAAGGAAAATAGACATCATGATGACGTAATCTTGATGAGATCAAAAATGATTGTCCTAGAAAACAATTTTTCTAGATGAATAATCACAAGGAACAATCATGTAAGTGTGAAACACAAATCCAATCAAGAAGGAAATACACCCTATGTAAATGCATGTGTAAAGTGATAGTTCGATGCAAAGATGATCAACACAATGTTAATATTTACGTTAATCTCAAAATTAACAAGGCGTAAATATTAACAAAGGGTAGATATGAATCCCAATAAAAGGATACAACGATAAGTTCAAAAACAACAAGGCTAAAATGCTAAAGGGAAAGGTTTAAAAATGTAAGCCACGTAACCACACCAATTGGAAATGTCAATCAAGATTCACGAAAAGTGAGATATTAGTGCCAAAGTGATATCGAAATGACACAAACAAAGTAAGCGAAACTCGTCAAGATTTTAGAAAATATTTGAAGTCAAACTAAGTAAAAGTATACTAAGGATGTACTAAAATGTGGGCAGCATAACACCACAATGCGGATACTTAGGTCATGTTTACGAAAAACATGAAATAAGTATCTTAATTGTGTTGAGTTAATGAAAACAAGGTAACATGTCAAAGGGAGATAAAATGATGACTCAATACGAACTATGATGATGATATTGAAATCAAGATCAAGTGGTCATCAAAGATATAAGGACGCATCCACGCACTTTAGATGTTTAACAACTTAGCCGCAAACATGGATGAGTGTAAATAGAAAAAAAGTGGTGAACACTATCTATGACAACACTCCTGAAAGATGCCTTCTGTTGTCCCAAATGGGAAACAAGAACGCAAAGGTGTAGATAAAAATATGGAAATGAACTAAGCGTCACTTGGGCAGAGCTTCACCTCATCCAAAGGTGAGAAAGAAGCTAAGCTAAGTGAAACGTCGTCCAATTTTCGTGATGAAAGGCACTTAGATCCAACTTAAGTGGATTCTTTGCCTTGTTCGAAAAACAAGGTTCTGAATCCAAACAAGTTATCACTTTGTGATGGCCAAGATGCGATAATGGACTAGTAAAGTGGGCTCCTTGACAGAATGGCCTCCCTAATAAGATCTCTAAACTAGGTGTCACAAAGTTGTCTAAGAGTGGGCACGATTTACCAAGAAAAGTTACACTGACTAATTCTTGGAGTATCTTAGCTTTTCCCCCTTCAAGTACAATGGGTAATAAATGTGTCCATCGTGTACTCTTACCAGGTCGAGGATACGGACAACTTGTGACTCTAACTTACAGTGTAAAACTAGTCAAGTCGGTCAACGGAGTGCTTCCTATTTCATCCACGAGGTTACTCAGCAGTGGATTACTTTAGGGTTCCTGGAACCACCCATATTGTTGTAGCTTAAGGCGTTATGCCAAAGGGGTTATGTTCTAGTTGAGCAGATAGGGACGTACCCTTTTCTTAAACCTGTAATACAATGTTTTGAATATGGTGTGTTTTTTTATCTTTCTTAGCTTAATGTGGTTTTAAGTAGCACACCGTTTGGCAACCTGCAAGAAACACATGTATTATCGTGTTTATGTTTTGTCTTTGACACCTCCTTTCTTTGACAAGTGTTAGGTCCTATATGCAAGGAGTTAGTATTTTTCCATAAAGATCATACAAATGAGATAAGATGTTGTTTTTGATTTCCCCGATCATCCTAATATGTAAGGAAAGAGCATACACAACAAGGTATCTCACTCAAATTTACAATAAATAGAAATTTTCTATGTACAATGTGAAAAGGAGTTCTTTTTAACCAACAATGAAAGCTATGTAAACCATTTTGCAAATATGAAGAAAGTGGTGAAACGTTTCTGATTCCCAAGATCACCTCGAAAGGCGCAAGAGAAGAGCATACACGTTTCAAAATTTCACAAATGAAGATGAAAATTTTTTTAAACAAGTTAGTATAAAATAACTTAATGCAAACGAAAGATTTAAACCACTGTTAGAATCCTGCGAAAGTTAAAAAACCAAGAAAATTGAAAATTCTAGAAATCCAATTTTTTCACTTTTTTAATAGTTTCTAGTAATTTGCATTTTTAGAGGTCTCCGGAGAACTTTGGGAGTTTTGTGATAAAATTTGGTACACCAAAGGTATCTAACTTGCAAATTACATTTTGTTATCTTTCCGACGCCTATTCAAACTCTGAAAATAGGTTAACGAGTCAAAAGATATGATCAAAACAAGTAGCACTAAAAATAAAATGTATGAATCCGGACTACACAGAGACACCTGCGCGTCTAGAATGACACATACGCACCCCAACCAATGGATACACGCCCTAACCAATGCAGATGCATGCAAGGTAAAAATTCAAAAAATTAACAGTGAGTGAATAGGACACTGCACGCCTAGAATGACACATACACGCCCACCAATCTGATACGCGCCAAGCATAAAACAGAAAGTTTCAAATTTTTACACAGTCAAGCTATTTACGCAGATGCAGCTAGAGAGATGGATACACACCCTAGATGATGGAGATGTGTGTGTGTCCCTGTAGAGACAAAATTTAATAAAAAAATTACACAGTTGAGCACCTGACACAGACGCGCGCGCGCAGAGGCGGATACCGTGCGGATAACAAAGACACGTGCGCATCCCTGTAGAGGCAGAATTTACAAAGCAGAAGAACTGTCAGACAGGTAAGCACCTAATCCGATGGGTACATTAGGGTTCCAATGTGTACGGGCCCCTTGTTTTACACCTACACGCACCCTGTGAAAAACCTACAAAATCACGGATTTTAAAAATTTCCAGAGCAAACAGGTTAGTTGTTAGTCAAAGTGTCCTATTTCTATGTCAAACCCACAAAATTTATGTAAATGAAGGTCATTTTCCTAGGGTTAGAAATAAGAATAAGGAAATAACAAGTGATTTGACCAAAAAAACTTGAAAATGAACTTTGAAAAACCTAAAAGACCTCCATTAATGGAGGGTGGATGCAAGTGTCACACCGGGCGTGCCAAATGCATGCAATGGAATGTTGCAAAAGCTATGGAATGAGCTTAAAGAAACCTCAAAGATTTTCTTTAATCATCCATGCACCATGAGATAAGAGATAAACAAGAGACTATCTATGCATATATGAATTTGAAACTAACATTTAAACCCTAGCATATATACTACTCTACTCTCATGAAAGCTTAATGTAAGTGAACCTAGTTAGATTCTAAGAAATCAAATTAGATGTGTTGTTTACTTCCAAAAGAGGTGAAGAGGTCTCTCTAAAATGGCTACAAGACCAAGTCAAATACCCTCCTGCTAACCTACTATGAAGTTAATGGATGTGAGATGGAGGAGCTTCAACAATGGAGCATGGCCAAGATCCAAATGTTCTATAGCTTAAATCTATCACAAATGGTTTCTAATGCCTTTCCAAAGTGTGAGAGAGAGGGATTTGTGAGTGAAGTTGTAAGCTTGAAAGGGAGGGGTGACCCTTCTATTTATAGTTTTCCAAATGGAAGAGTTTGGAATTTGGGTGCATGTGGGACTAAAGATTTTAGATTAGATTAGGATAAACATACTTTAGGCTTAGTTAAGATTAGTTTAGGCTATTTAACTATGGTTTAGGCTGGTTAAACTTATTTAGCAAGTGATTAGAGACTCATTGAGAGTTGGGAGGCATCTGGATAACCAATTGGGACCGATAGATAGCCTACGAAGCCAATAGAAGTGGTTTGAGAGAACTAGAGAGGTTCTGAATGGTCAAAAGGAGGAATGTTTAGCTAATAAGAGATATTTTAGCCAAATAAGATGATTATAGGAGGAATACAACTGAGAATGTATCATAAATGGGCATCCGAGAGTGGAGCGAAGAAGGTTTGATTAATGAAGTGTCGTCAATTGGTTGAATGGGAGGAAATGCTAAGTGTAAGCATGTTTCAGTGTCTATAGGTGTCTCACTTCCATTTTGGTATAGCATGAGGATAAAGAAGGCCGGCTGGATGCTAATGCTCACCCTTAACTCTCTCGGCACTCTAAACATCATGATACAACCGGTAGGCCATGTCTCGAAAAAGTCCTCTCCAATGATACAATTTATGTTGCAGGTGGTGGCGTGCATCTTCTTCACCCCGAGATGGGCTGAATAGGGTGCACGATGTGCCTCTACTAAGATGTACTTGCCTCAAGCCTCCATCTCTGAAACATATATCCAACCTTTGTGCCGAGAAGACCATCTATCTCAAAAGAAAACCATCAAACTTCCCTTCAAGGGGTCTCGTGACTCGATCTCTGCCGAATCGCAATGCAATGTACAAGCTGTCCAAGAGGAAGCTACTAAAGAATCTCCGCTCCGAAATCTATAATCATTAAGGTGGCCATAGCCACATGTCTATGTCTCTGCGAGAGTGTCTACTACCACATTCTCCTTCCCCTTCACATGCTCTATCTCCATGTCATACTCACAAAGAAACTCCATCCAACGCCGCTGACGAGCGTTGAGATTGGGTTGCGTGAAGAGGTGGCGAAGACTCAAATTGTCTGTCTTGAGTGTGAATTCTGACCAAGTAGAAAATGTATCCATCTAACCAAAGCATGCACAACCACCGCAAGCTCAAGATAATGAGTCGACAATTAATCTCATGATCCTTGAGTTTGCGAGACTTAAAAGCCACTACTCGTGATCCCGCATCAACACACTTCCAAGGCCTACCAACGAAGCATCTGTGTAAACAAAGAACTCACCTGTGGATGGATCCGCACTGCAAGAATAGGTGTCATGTTGAGACACTCCTTCATGTCTTGAATGCCTGCTCGCATTTGTCGACCAAAAAAATTATTCCCTTTCCTCTAAAGGGAAGTGATAGGGTGTGCAATCTGAGAGAAGTCCTGAACAAATCTTCGTAGTAACCTACTAATCCCATGAAGCTGCGCACCTCGGTCACTATAGTGGGTGTTGGCCAATCCATAATGGCTCTAATCTTGGAAGGATCGACTATGATACCTTCCCCAAAATGATATGACCCAAATACTGCACCTCTAACTGAAAGAATGCACACTTCGCCAAGTTCCCTGTAATGCTGCTTTGCTCATGAGAAGACATCAAGAACCCGTGAAGGTGCCCTTGTGCTCCTCACACGTACATGAGTATATCAAAATTTCATCTAGAAAATGAGCATGAAGCAATCTAAAAAGGTCCCGAATACCCCATTCATCAAACTCACGAACACTACGGGGCATAAGTCAAACCAAAAGGCACCACTTTGAACTCATAATTTCCAGATCTCATGTGGAAGGCGGTCTTATGAATGTCCACCTCTGAAATCCTCATCCTGATGATGATAGCCTGACTTAAGATCAATCTTAGAGAAAATTGTGGCTCCCTTCATCTGATCAAACAAGTCATCAATATGAGGAAGAGGATAACGATTCTTGATCGTTACCTTGTTCAAATGGCGGTAATCAATAAACAACCGTAAGGATCCATCCTTATTTTTCACAAAGATAACTGGTGCACCCTAAGGGGATACACTAGGATGGATAAGGCCTTTGTCTAAAAGGCCCTCTAGCTGTAACTTGAGCTCACAGAGCTCTAGGGTGGTCATCCGATAAGGTGCATGTGAGATAGGCTCTACTCTAGGAACTAGATCTATTTAAAAATCAATCTCACATGGGGGTGGTAACCCCGGTAGCTCCCTTGGGAAGACATTAGAAAACTCTCTCAAAATGGGATGATCATCTAGCGATGGTCCACTAGACCCATCCTCTGATCTCTCACTGACTGTAACATCATACATCTGCCAACCCCATCGCACACACCGCTTAAGCTACATAGTAGATATGGTGCAAATAGAAATGGGTCTCCTGACCCCTAAAATCACCGACTCAACTCCCAAGTCATCTCGCACATGCTATAGTCTTGTGATAACGGTCCATCATGGCCCCGTGTAGTCAACCAATCCATACCAAAAATGACTCCATATGAGCCCAAAGGAAGGATACGGAGATCGAGGTAGTGGATAAGGAGTCTATAGAGATCTTGGCTCTAGAAGCCATCTCGACATCCCAAGTAAGACCCTGCCTAACCGCCACCATCCTGCCTCACTCTACTAAAGATGGTGCAATAAAAGAATCGGAAGAACCCGAATCAAACAATACAAAGGTAGGAATACCACCAATGCTACCTGTGGTCTCAATGACTGTGCTCTGATGCTCTACCTAATGGTTCTCAAGGATCGCATAAATCATGTGGCTACACTCCATGTCACCAATAGTCCGCTTTCGAAATCTGCGTCTTACCCTTGTTGTTAGGCTTATGTGGGTAATTTCTCCAAAAGTGTCCAACAACACCACAACCAAAACATCCTCCCCAATGAGTAGCACCTCTAGTAGGTCCCATAGAAGTCTGTGGTGTGGACCCTGATGATCCAACCGTAGTCTCACCGAGGTCTCTACTAGCAAGCTCCCACCGATCGAGCTCTAGGTCCACCCTGTGTCCGGATGGGACCCCTAGGAGGAGGCCCCATACTCCGACCTTTCTCGTGTGTCAACTCTCTGTGGAGGCCTATGAGATGGGTGGGACTGCTACTACTATATTGCTATGGCCTAAAGGATGAATTTGTTTTACCTGGTCCACCACGAGGAAGAGGTACCGAACCCCTCGATCTACCATCTTACATTTTCTATATGTATGTCCGAATAATTCTCTAGCCTGCTAGGTCTTTCCCCGAGTCTCCTCTATAATATAGGCCTTCTCAACGGCCTCAGCTAAATTCTATGGATAGTGGATCCACACTGCACCTCCAATATCTAAATTTAGGACCCGATGAACCCGTGACTCCACACCTACTCATCCTACATATAATCTACATATTAGAGTAGATCCGTAAATCTACTCTTGTACTCTGCCTTTTGAAAGAGAAGCCTCGAGGTCATGGAACTCATCGATCCTCTATTGTATGAACCTCCGTGATAAATACCTACTCCTGAATCTCTCCTCAAATAGCTCCCAGGTCACTGTATTAGAATCAACATGTAGCTTCTACTCCTTTGTCCTCCACCATACTCCAGCTCCATCCCTTAGTAGATGGATCGCAACACGAGCTTTCGTGTTGCTATAACAAGGACAAAGCTTGAAGCAACCGCTCAATCTCACTAGTCAGGCCTCTCCTAAAATCCACCTATGTCACCTGAGTAATGTGAGGGCCGAAGCTTCAGGATCTCCCTGATGTGATCTACAACTATGGTCTGATGACCTCTAGGTCTCTCTGCATGCTCATCCCTAAGCCTAGGGCTCCGAGACCTCTCTCTACGCTCTAGAACTCTATCACCCTGTCTCCTAGGTGGTGACTCTACTATGGCTAAGTCCGCATGGGATTTCTCTCCCCTATTCTCCTCACTAAGTTGAGGAGATACAGCCCTCAATGGAAGGGGCCCTATCATGACTAGCTGCATGTCCTCCCCCTAATCCTCCACATAGAGCGGCATTGATGTCCTTGAGGGTCATGAAATTTGGGGTAGGATGGCTACTACTCCCGATCTAGTGGTAGTGGTGGTGGTGGTGATTCTGAGTCTCTGTGAAGGTTCCTCTCACTCCGTCTAAGCCTCCTGCATAGACCAAAGTGAGAGTTAATTTATTTTGCAAAGTTTTACACAAATTCCATGTTTACTAAAACACACAATTTCTAAGATAAGTTGTTTTCTAGATTTAAATTGTGTTAGGTTTAAGTTTTCATGTCTCAAGTTTTCTAGTGTGTCCAATGGTTTAAGATTCTGAACCACTTCTCTAATACCAAGTGAGATGCTGTTAAAACCACCCACTTGAGACCTAAGAAACAACCTAGGATTAGCTAGAAAATTATGGAATAATTTTTTTATCATAAGTGCCTACAACCAAATTGCAAGACATCGAGTTTTCACTCACGGGTTCGGAACAAGTATAAAATTACTAGATCATACTTTTCATTTATTAACCATTATCAAGGTCACATGGTTCAAATTTTACGATTCAAAGTTTCGATTAGGTTCGGGAGAAATCTACCCCCATACCCACTCTCTAACAAAGCTCAAAGTTTCAACTTGATTTTTCTCATACTTAATGCTTCCAAAATTTCCTAGAATCATTCCCATTGGATAGTAAATTATCTCAACTTTCTATTGATATAAAGAAGTCCTCCTAACTCCTCCAGAAACTCAAGATATGAGAAAGTGGAGTTTAGGGGTCAAATTTTCCCCAAGGGAGACACGTGTCAAATAGGGGTGAAAAACCCTTTGGTGGATTAGCAGGTCGTGGGATGGCTTAATAAAATTTTCCTTGCATGGGGGAAATTTCCCAAATTCACCCGTGCCTCCACGGGTCTTCCAGGGACATGTGGCGGCCTCTGAGACATCGCCGGGGAGAAGGGGAAAGGCGGAGCGGCAAAGGATTTGAGGCATTTCACCCAGGAGAAGAAAGCCCAAACAATGCTCCCATGCCCATGGGTCCACTTGGGGAAAAGTGGCACTCCATGGTTGGATGCAAGGAGAAGAGAGAAGGAGCATGGAGCAGTGGGGAGATGCGGTGAGTTTTGCCAAAAGGAAAAAGGGGAGAAAGGTGCGCGCGGGTCCGCGCGTCCCATGATGAGAAAACCCCAAGGCAAGGGCAGGGTTGTGGGGCTGCGGGGAAATTTTTAAAAATTTCCCAAAGCAAAACAAAAGAAAAAAAAGGGGTCCGCCCCCTCCACTAGCACCCAGATCTGTCATGTGGCATCTGTGATAGGCCGCGAGCCGGCGGGGCTAAAAGGAAATTTTTTCCAAAATTTTCAAAAAGACTAAGGGCAAAGAAAATGCCGCGCCTCCACCGCTGTCCCATGAGGACACATTGCAGCCTTTGATTGGCTACGGGCCAGTGCAGGATGAGGTGAAAATTTTCCCGAGTCAAAATTTTCAAAAACTTTTCTAAGGTAATTCGACGGGAAATTTTTGGGTTGCGGGCCCGCCAGGGAAATTTTTCTCGAATTTTCCTGCTAAAACACAAAAACTTCAAAGTGCCTTAACTTTTGCTAGGAAACTAAGGTTTTGGAAAATGAGGACTTTTTGGAAATCTCTCGATGCCCTCTTTGCACAAGAAACATAAATTTTACATTTTGATAAATTTTAAAGGGTCAATTTTGCAAAAAGGATCTGCAGGATTTTAAAACCCAACTGACAATTTCCAACTTCTCAATTTGATTAAGTTAGATCTCCTCCATCACTCAACATGTCAAACAGACATGGATATTTGATCTAGGGAGGTTCTAAAGTGGTTTAGGAAGGTAAGTTTTGTCCAATTTGTAATTTTCCAATAATTGACAGAAAAAGACCGTGGGAAGGATTTGTCTCTAATTTACAATGTTTAAACTGGTTTTCTTAAGTGTTCTTTGTCAAGTGAGTTCCTTAGTGTCTTAGCATGTTAAATTATATCCATTCCAAGTTGATTAATGTGTGTAGGTCTGAACTGTACATTTTTATTAAAATTAATTGTCAGTGTTAAGTTTGTGACAAAAATCCCATTTCTAGAATTTTTTTATCAAAATTCATCCTTCAAATATGGTACTTCATTCCTAAACTAGTCCAATACATTTAGTTGTTTATAACAAACCATTTCAAGCTAAATTGCAATTCTGATTTCAATTTCCTATGTATTTTCCAAAAGAGGCAAATAACATTCTCCCTTCATACACATTTTCTTTCCTTTGCAAATAAAAAAAAGATTCAAATCACAATTTGATATTCCCATTTCATCACAACAATGTAAATAAGAGATGCACTTGCAATCCTTTATCGACTTCAATCATACAACTTACATTTTTCAATGTTTGAATGCAATAACACAATTCCTATTTCTTTCTAATGTATAAAGCGAGAAAACAAATGTCTTTCTCAATTCAAATTTACATTCTCAAAATCAATTACAACATTATTTCCTTCACAATTACATGATACAATTTCATCCACAACAAGTGGGAAAGATTTACAAATGAATGTGTTTCCATAAGGGACCTCAAAACTGCATTTTTCCTTGCTCTAGGATAGCAACATACACATTTTCTCTTTCTCCAAATTGATCACAACAAAAGAGGGGGAAAGACAACACTCTCCACCCAACCAAGACATCCAATGAAAGGAGAAGTCTTCCTTCATCATTGGCCCCCAAGCCCCAACCAAAATACAATAATAGATGCAATTCAACCCATGGAAACAACTAGCTTCCACAACACAATATTATTTCACATACACATTTCAAAATAAAACATAGATCAATACAAAACAGTAGTTTACAACTGCAATTGAAAACATATCAATCAAAACTCAGGCTTGATCAAGCAAGCCAAAGGAGCAAGGTCTATGGGGGAAGCTACTTATGCCTCCCAATTAGGAATTAGGCATCCACTAGAACAACCTACCAAAATAATTCATCCCACACACATCCTTATGCCCCCACAAGCTTCTCCTTATGCCCCCACAGATTTCCTTATGCCCACCCCAAATAGGAAATGCAAGCTATTTCTTTTCCATGGTGGATCCCAAACCCAAACTCCCTCCACAAAATTCTGATACCTATGGCATTCCTTAAGCCCCCATATGGATTCCCCATAGCCTTCTCCTACACCTTCCCTAAGGTAGTCTACCCAACCAGCCAAAAAAAAACAACAAAGCTTGCACCATTCACAAAACACAACAAGGAATAATAACAAAAGGAAGGAATAAACACCTACCTTTCCATAGCAGCTTTTTTTTCCCACAACAAACTCTCAAATCCAAGAAAACATAGTCCTAAACAACAACTCCAAAGCATGAAAAACTTTCTCCAAAAACTTCCTCCAAAACAAGAGCTCCACATAAGAAAAATGTGCCCCTAAGAAGTTGCAAAAATGATTCAATAACCCAAAAACAAACAAGGAGTTGAAATAAATAGAAGAGGGAGAGAAGAGGATGATGTGGATCCATGTAGGATGCCACATCACACATTCTCCAATTCAAACACAAAAGACAAAATCCATTCTCCCAAGCACAATAAAGAGGTGGGTGAAAAATGACAAGTTACTTGCACACTCCAAGGAGCCCACACCTCAAGGGACGACAAATTAATTAAAATGTAAAAGAGTGCAACTACAAACATATAACATGACTTATAAAATTCATAATAAAAATTCACAAATCACTTATCCAACCATAAGTATGGTTGGTAACATAAATTTAGAGGCATGGGACAAGTTTTACTTGTCCCACAAGCCTCCAAAAACAGCCCCCAAGGACAAATTCAATTTCCATGGAGGTGGAGTATTTCTTACTCCAAAATCAGACTTACACAAGCTCTTACACAACTTACACATCCCTTACATAATTAATACAAAGAGCCAACAACTTCCATTATTATTTTCCCATATCCCAATTTAATTTATTTAAATTTTAATCATAAGATTTCTCACATTAATCTATCACACTTTTAATTAATTAAAAGAAAGGAACACATTAATTAATAAAATACATACAACAATAATAAAAGAAACACATTAATAAAATACACAAACCCATGGTCACATATAAAGGAAATCCCCCCAATGGGAATCCCTAACAAAACAACACACATACACAAAACAAGTTGCCATGGTGACCTTGTTGAATTCACCTAGAATTCCACTTTGGTTGGTCTCCGATCCCCCGATGTTTTGTTGTGATATTTTTAACCTACAAAATACAAATAACTCCTTTGGCCTCATGGCCATATCAGAACATCCAATATGATACAAATAAAATCACAAAATCAACTATACAATGAATCACAACAACATCGAAGTAACAACTACATCATTTGCATTTTAATCAACAACTATATCATCATCATATAATATCCATTTTCTAGATCTACTCATAATATCCAAATCACATGTCTAAACAACATCCATAAAACATCCATGTCAAATAGTGTATCATCATCCACATATAGGGTGTCTCTAATAATCATCATGCATCATAATCAAATCAAGATCAACAATAATCCATGATCAAATGTCTAACATCACACTAAGTCAAAACATAATAATGTCTATAAGGTAATCCCAATATCAAAATAAGTATCCAAAGGTGTCAAAGGAAAGTGGGAACTATATCCCCTCCTTAGACTCGACTTCCTCCTAGAAGTCACTTTGGAACAAATGTGGAAACTAAAGTCGTAATAAGGTAGCATCCTCCCATGTAACTGCAGTCTCATCATATCTATCCCACTGCACTCAAACCTGATCAACCTCTCTACCTCGAAGGCCCAGGGTCCTACAATCTAGGATACAAATGGGCTCCACCATCACCTGCCCCTAATCTTGCACTTGTAATGATGTCCAATCCAACACATGAGATGGATCTGCAATATATCTCCTAAGAATCAAACATGAAACACATCATGTACGTGAGACAAGTTGGGTGGCAATGCTAGACGGTAGGCCAAAGGGCCTATATGCTCCAAGATCTCAAAAGGACCAATGAATCTAGGAGCTAACTTATAACCTTTTCCATAACGGATAGGGCTCTTGTGTGGCCTGACACGAAGGAACACCTTCATGCCCACATCGAAACTACGATCAATCCTATGCTAATCCGCATACTTCTTCTGCCTGTCTTGTGCCTCCTGCAATCTCTGCCTGATTAACACTACTTGCTGCTCCATGTCCTATAGAAGAAGTGGTCCAAGAGATACCCTATCCTCTAACTGTCCTAACTAAGAGAACTGTCCTACACTCTCTACCATACAAATCATGAAAAGGGGCCATGCCTATAAAACTTTGAAAACTATTATTGTAGGCAAACTCCACTAAGTACAGGTACTCCTCCCACTTAGTATGTTGATCCATCACATACATCCTAAGCATATCCTCTAAAATCTGATTCACCCATTTGGTATGTCCATTTGTATCGGGTGATATGTTATACTTTGAAGTTGATCCTTGTCTCGAGAACATACTTTGCATGGTAGTCTAGAAATGGGAAGTGTACAAAGGATCGCGGTCACAAATGATCTTCTACGGAATCCCGAGCAACAACCCGACAATCTCATCCAAATATACATGTGCCATTTCACTAGTTGTATAAGTGGTCTTCACCGCGAAAAATGAGCCACTTTTGTCAATTTATCAACCGTGACCATAATGGCGTTGTGGTGATATTTTGACATCGGTAACCCAACAATAAAATCCATGAAAATGGTGTCCCACTTCCATTCCATTATAACATGAGGATAAAGAAGGCCAGGCTATGTGCTGATGCTCAGCCTTAACTCTCTGGCACTCTAAACATCGTGACACGAACTTGGCCATGTCTCGACGCAGTCCTCTCCAATGATACAACTGTCGCAAGGTGGCATGCATCTTCTTCACCTTGGGATGGGTTGAATAGGGTGCAAGATGTGCCTCTACTAAGATTTCTTGCCTCAAGCCTCCATCTCTAGGAACATATATCCGGCCTCTGTGCTGAGAAGACCATCTGTCTCAAAATAAAATCCATCGAACTTCCCTTCAAGGGTCTTTGTCACTCGATCTCTTCTCAAACTTCCATGTACAAGCTATCAAGAGGAAGCTATCAAGAATCCTACTCTACAAATCTGTACTTACTGAGGTGGCCATAGCCACATGTCTCCATCTCTGCTGAGAGTGTCTCTGCTACCACATTCTCCTTCCCCTTCACATGCTCTATCTCCATGTCATACTCATAAAGCAACTCCATCTAACGCCACTGACGAGCATTGAGATTGGGTTGTGTGAAGAGGTGGCGAAGACTCAAATGGTCATCCGAGTGTGAATTCCGACCAAGTAGAAAATTTCTCCATCTCGACCAAAGAATGCACAACACTGCAATTTCAAGATCATGAGTCAGATAATTAATCTCATGATCCTTAAGTTTACGAGACTCAAAAGCCACTACTCTTCCATCCTGCATCAACACACCTCCAAGGCCTACCAACGAAGCATCTGTGCAAACAAAGAACTCACCCTGTGGATTTGGCAACACAAGAATATGTGTTGTGTTGAGACACTCCTTCGATGTCTTGAATTCCACTTGCATCCGTCGACCAAAAAAATCCTTCCCTTTCTTCTCAAGGGAAGTGAGAGGGTGTACAATCCAAGAGAAGTCCTGAACAAATCTCCGGTAGTATCCTCGTTAATCCCATGAAGCTACGCACCTTGGTCACTGTAGTGGGTGCTAGTCAATCCATAATGGCTCTAATCTTGGAAGGATCGACTACGATACTTTCTCCGAAATGATATGACCCAAATAATGCACCTTTGACTAAAAGAATGCACACTTCTCCAAGTTCCCGTAAAGCTACTGCTCACAAAGACACTGAAGAAGCTGGTAAAGGTGCCCCTCGTGCTCCTCACGCGTACATGAGTATATCAAAATGTCATTTAGGAAAATGAGCATTAAACGATCTAAAAGGTCCTGAATACCCCATTCATCAAACTCATGAACACTACGGGGCATTAGTCAAACCAAAAGGCACCACTTTGAACTCATAGTGCCCATATATCGTTCGGAGGCGGTCTTATGAATTTCTACCTCCGAAATCCTCATCCGATGATAGCTTTGACTTAAGATAAATCTTAGAGAAAATTGTGGCTCCCTTCATCTAATCAAAAATTCATCAATATGAGGAAGAGGATAATGATTCTTGATCATTACCTTTTTAGGGCGATAATCAATACACAACCACAAGGATCCATCCTTCTTCTTCACAAAGATCACTAGTGCACCCCAAGGGGATACACTAGGATAGATAAGGCCTTTCTCTAAAAGGCCCTCTAGCTGCAACTTGAGCTCACAAAGCTTTGGGGTGGTCATCTGATAAGGTGCCCATGAGATAGGCTCTGCTCTAGGAACTAGATCTATATGAAAATCAATCTCACATGGGGGTGGTAACCTCGATAGCTCCCCTGGAAAGACATCAGAAAACTCTCTCAAAATGGGATGATCATCTAGCAATGGTCCACTAGACCCATCCTTTGATCTTTCATTGACTGTAACAACATACATTTGACAACCCCATCGTACACACCGCTTAAGCTACATAGCGGAGATGGTGCAAATAGAAATGGGTCTCCTAACCCCTAAAATCACCGACTCAACTCCCAAGTCATCTTAATAGGCTATAGTCTTTTGATAATAGTCCATCCTAGCCACGTGTGCGAGATAACCAATCCATACCCAAAATGACTCCATACAAGCCCAAAAGAAGGATACGGAGATCCAAGGTGGTGGTGATAGGTCCCAAATCCACTACACACTCCTTAACTAAGGAGTCTACAGAGATCTTCACTCCGTAAGTCATCTCGACATCCCAACTAAGACCCTACCTAATCTGTCACCATCCTACATCGCTCTACTAAAGATGGTGCAATAAAAGAATCGAGTAACTTAAATCAAAAATACAAAGGTAGGAATACCACCAATGCTACCTGTGGTCTCGGATGGTTGTGCTCTGTTTCTCTTTCTAGAAGTTCTCAACCGCCGCATAAATCATGTGACTACACCCCATGTTACCAAAATTCAGCTCGAAATTTGTGTCTTACGCTTGTTGTTAGGGTTATGTGGGCAATCTATCCAAAATTATCCAAAGAACTTCATAACCAAAACATCCTCCCCAATGAGTAGCACCTCCGTAGGTGCCCTAGAATTCTCGTGGTGTGGACCCCGATGATCTCGGTTACGGTTTGCCGAGGTCTCTGCCGCGAGCTCCCACCGACCGAGCTCTAGGTCCACCCTATGTCCGGATTACACCCCTAAGAGGAGGCCCCATACTCGACCTCTCTCGTGCATCAACTATCTATGGAGGTCTATGAGATGGGCGAGACTACTATTGTTGTGGCCTAAAGGATGACTATGTTGTACCACAGCCACCATAAGGAAGAGGTACTTGAACCCCTTGATCTCTCTGCCGTGCATCCGCTATATGCGGAGTCTGGACTCGGTCTCTAGCCTTTTGGGTCTTTCTTGGAGTCTCCTTTGCAATATAGGCCTTCTCAACGGCCTCAACTAAAGTCTATAGATAGTGGATGTGCATATTATTGGATTATTATAACATATCCATGCGCACATTGGTATAGATTGACATTATTGTAAGGAGCTTTTGTGTTTAATAATAAATGGAAGATATTGGCTAAATCTAATTGTCATTTATGTGTGTAATTTAGTGGTGCATGTTATTGATTCAATCATGATTACTTGTTTAAAGCTTGTTCTTTTATAGATATGAATATGGTATGTATTGTAGAATGATGGTTTAGTTATGGATCCTTATCTTTATTCCTTCATCATGCTAACATCCTACTACAAAGAACCCTAAAGAGGGACTCGATACCTTTGCATGCTTTGGGTGAGCAATCAATCTAGGTTGAGTGATGTGCCAAAGACAACTAGGGTGTTATCTAGTAATTCTAGGCTGCATCATTGGTTCTATTGTCAGGACCTCTTTTTTAGTTGTTTTTCAGGATGGTTCAAAATGAAGATGTACCAGTTAACTCTAGCAAGTATTGAGGAGTGGATACATGATCTGGAGGAAGAATATGCACGAGAGGTTCATTAGTGGATCTGAGTTTAATGCATGCACTTGGGTAGAACATAATCTATATGACAGCTTATATGAGAGATTTTTCGCCATCTTTCTAGTAGAATTATACAAGTGCTTGATTGTGCGTGCAACTAAGTAGAATTGGAGGTATCACACACTTGTCTGGACACAGGAAGAATTTCAGGCCCTTTATGATGCTGACCTGATCTGGACTTACACTGTGGATATGTGGTTTCATGGTGTTCTAAATAGTTATATTCTAGAATATTAAATTTCGACATATTATTTCCTGGAGGTAGCTGAATTCCAGCTTTTTCAAGGTATCCTAGAGAAACTTATCTGCAAGGCATTCCTTAACGATCAAAATATTGATGGTAACTTTGAACTGGAGAGTAAACCGATGGCTAACTAAACCTCACCACACGTGAGGGAAAGAATAGGTTCGGTGAAAGATGGTAGACCTAGCGACAAAAAGGTAGAGAGAGGAAAGGTGGCTTAAGTATAATGAGGCGCATGAGAGGGAGATAGAGAAACAATGTACCATTGTAGAAAGTATGGCGTTGAGGAGAGAGATGGCTCGTGAAGGATTTGAAGCTCACGTAGAATACCTAGATCCAAAGCATCGAAACTCCCCCATATTGGAAAGCATGACAGATCCCCCTTGGCCTCTCACGAAAGTGTGCTAGCAAAGCTACCTAGGCCATGGGCACACATCTTAATCCACCTAGTGGCCTAGCCCTTGCGATTGGTTTTCCAATATCCGATACGACAAGTAATCAACAAGAAAGTTAGGGAAGTAAGAGAGCAAGTACATCAATGGTAATATATAAGGCTTCAATGTTATTCGTGAGGTTTATTTTTAGGTGAATCGTCCGCACATAACGTATGCGTGCCGAATGTTCGGTTCACCTCTGGAAGTACAACTACCTCACGCAAATTTCGGTGTTTAGTATAGTACTACCGTTGGAGCATAAGGAGTACATCTACATGTCCTATTTTAGCTACAAGTGGAGGATCAAGAGGTATAGGTGGTTCTAGTTACGGTGGATCTCGGTGGTTCTGAGGAAGAGGAAACACAAGAGGTTCTGATCGTGTGGGTAAGGACCACATCAGCCACAAAATATTTATATACGATGTCCCTTTGTCTTCCGGAGTATAGAGGCATAGAGGATGCTACGAGCATGTGCACATGTGTGAAATCTTATGGTGCGCAAAGGGGATCATGGTTCTTGAGTGCAAGGAAAGTCAATTTTCTTCTACCTTGCGGGATGGGCACACAATCGTATAGAAAGTTTGACCTTGATCAAACTTGGATTTTACATAATTAAAGTATGCTTTCCTAAAAGAGTTCCATATCCCCGAGTTTGAGCATAAGAGTATTAGTGCACTCAAGGATATCAATCAAGGCACTACCGAGAGTGTATGTGAGTATGATGCCTTTTAAGACCCTTCTCTCTAAGCTATCTTATGATATTCATGCCATCCACCATGCACAATGGTTTGTTGGAGGATTGATTACACCATTCAGAAGTGCACTTTGTCACATAAGACATACACTTATCCGTGTGAAGCATAGGAAGTAGATTTGTGTGCTTTGAGGTAGTTGGGAGCGTTGACACTAGCATTAGTCATTTCTTAGAGGCACTGATTATAGCTATGTCCAAATAGTTAGAGAAGCTATCAGTGAATTCAGCCCATGAAACATGCTCAAGAATTTGGTGTACAGATTGTGAAGTAGAAGGTCACACCAAGGATAGTTGTCCTCGCAAAATAGTACGCTCATTACTATTAGAAGGTGATATCTGTCATTTGAATCATGATACTAGTCATTGTCCTTTGTTACAGCATGTGATAAGGAAGAATGTATCCATATTTTGTAAAATTTGTAGCTCCATGACCCATGATACTAAGAATTGTCGATTGATTGGTCAGATCCAGGATTCCCAGACATTGGGAGTACGACGAAGAGTGTAATAGATAATTCTAAGGGTAAGAATGAGCACCAGGATTGGAATCATAATCAAACGCGTGCAATGAGAAGAATGAGGGCCGGTTTGAAGGAGGTCATGAAAGGGGACACGGATATCGTGGTGGATATGGAGGATGAGGCCGTGTTAGAGGAAGATATGAGTTCCCTCGTGAAACATGTTATACATGTGGATATCCCGACCACTATAGATGTGAATGTCCTCGAATATTTCATGTTCTTTCCACAAAAAGAACCATAGCTATGAAGAGTGCCCAAGCTTATATGAGTATCTCGAGTAAGTAGCATAAGCAAGAAACAAAGGCTCTAGGATGGTTAGAATACAATGTGTGGTAGAAGATCGGTGGGTGCCCAAGATAGCAGAAGGACCTGAGGCATTGATAGTGAAGATTACTACACGAGTTGAAGAAGAGTGCACAAGAGAAGCATTACACCGTAAGCCTACGATAACCAAGGAGGAGGCGTTTCATGAAAGGTACCCGATCCTACTCATCGAAGGAAGTTTACCAGATACCATGGAAGTGTTAAGGAATCTTCAAGGTGAGATACAATACTTAAAGGATTAAAAGAAAGCATCAGATACAGTCCAAATTGATATCGATGATCTGAGAGAAGTGTGCAAAATGTTGTGCCATGAGAACATCATTCCACTATTAGGAAGTTGTTTAAAAGGTAACACTCCATGTATAAGTATTGAGACTAGACGATAGATTCTGCATGTAAATCTTCCCCCTGATAGCATTGACTATGACAAGGAAATTACTTTGAATGTTGTTGTGGATGGGTGGTTGTTGAGCAACATATTGATTGATACATGCGTAAGTAAATGTGCTTACATTAGATGCATGGGTACAAATGGGGAGGTCTCCATTGCAGCCATAATCTAATGTGTTGTTTATGGAAAACGGGACTAAGGCCACTCCCATATGAGTTTTGAAGGATGCATCTATAACCATACAAGGGGAAAAGTTCACTGAGGATTTTGAGGTATCAGCACTTGCAGAAGAAGACAATTTTCCAGCCTTGCTTGGACACCCTTGGTGTTATGTGAATAATGCTGCTTTGAGATTAAATGAGGGATATATCAGCTTTGAGAACAAGGAGGAAAGAGTTGTGATACCTCTAACAGATGGGAAGTCTACACCATATGTTGAGCCTTTAAGTGAGGAGGACTTAAAAAAATTTATGTATGCACTATTCAGGACCTAGAGGTCAATGAGCCATCAAAAGAAGGCATCCTACACTGGGAGGATTCTCATTCTATTAGTGATACTACAATTATTGCTTGGGACAATTGGGCTCATAGAACATATGCACTAGTAGGGCTTGAGGTGAAAAGGAAGGTTGCACACAAGAATGGACTTTGTTCGGTTCAACGGATAGGTAGCACAGTACCTTGGTATACAGGGGCGGAAGATCTTCCTATATTTTTGAAATCCATGGAAACATGGTGGACAGATCAAATTAAGAGAAGAGATATGTTAGTATATACCTTGCGTGGGACAGCAAATGTGGTGGTAGGTAGTCCACAGAGATAATCTTTTAAAATGGGAAGAGATTGGAGTTACCTTATTTATTAAGTTTGTAAGGAACAATGCACCTATGCAAATCTACACTTATCATGGTGATCAACCTGTTTAGCATCACATTTAGCAAAGTGTGAGAGACTCGGACAAAGCAGGACAGAAGCATTACCACCTTCACTCTGGGTGCATATATTGTACTCTACGCTACAAGGATGTGCACACGTCTTGTATGTATACACATAACTACATCAAGAGAATGGGGATTGACAATATTTGAATTTAGGAATGATCCAGACCTTTGACTACTTTTCTTCCCAGCCTCCAATAGAAGAGGCATTAAAAATTTTCAAGTGCTTAACTATGGGAGATAGTGTAAAATCCGAAGAGCATATTCAGGAATTATTTGGTGAGGCAGAGTCCGGGCACATTTTGAAAAGGAAGAATAAATTGACTCCTAACTATTTTAATGTGCTTTCCTTGAGAAAGAGAAAGGAAATATGGTTTACATCATGGATGATGAGGAATTTGAGAACATGGATATTGAACATTCACAAGGGGTGCACGAGGTCTTAGATAGTGCAGACAAGGATACGTGTGCCTATCATGAACCCATGAAGACAAACAAGGTGAATATAGGTTCGGAGGTTAAGCCTAAGGAATCCATCATTGGAGACTACTGGTCAGACTTAGAGGTAGCAAAGATCATTGAGTTACTCAGGGATTATCGTGACTTATTCCCTCAAGGTCATCATGAACTTAAAGGTGTGCATAAATCACTTGGGAAACGAAGATAAAGCTTAAGGAAGGTGTACGCCCCATGAGAAAGATACCTTACAGAATGAATGCTAATTTACGTAAAAAGGTAAAAGAAGAAATTGATAAAATGTTGAAATCTGGAATTATCAAGCCCCTTGATGAGGCGTAATGGGTTAGTCCAATGGTGATCAGTATTAAGAAGGATGGATGAATTATAATATGTGTGGACTATAGGGAGCTGAATGCTACATGTGTAACAGACCCATTCCCTATGTCATTCACTGAGGAAATACTAGAAGGAGTGGCAGGGTGCGAAATATATTCTTTCACATATGGGTTTTCTGGGTATCATCAGGTTAGGATTGCTCAGGAGGATCAAGAAAAGACAAGTGTTACTACCGAATGTGGCATCTTTTCCTATCTTGTGATGCATTTTGGATTGAAAAACGTACTGTTGTATTCTCGCACATAGTTGTTTGGGCATTCAAAGACTTTATTCAAAAATTCTTACAGGTCTACCTAGATGATTGGACAATATATGGGCTTGTGAAATATCATTGTGACAATCTACTCTTAATGTTTGAACAATGCGAGACAATTGATTATCTCTTTAAACTTCAAGAATTCCATATTTGCTACACCATTTGGAACACTTTGTTAGGACATATAATCTACAAGGAAGGCTTGTTGGTTGATCCAGCTAAGGTTGTCTTCTAGTCAAAGTGAGGTGCATGGATTTTTGGGTCATACAAAGTTACTATCGAAATTTCATCAACAGTATGCCAAAATTGTTGTACCCTTGGAAGAATTACTAAAAGGGAAAGGTACATTTTATTAGGGAGAACCGTAGCAGCGCGCATTTGAGATATTAAAAGAGAAACTTACTACCGCACCCATTTTGCATTTTTCCTCATGGGATAAACAATTTCATGTGCATGTGGACACTTCGGCATGGCCATTGGCGTTGTGTTAGCTCAACCTAGCAAAGGTATTATAGATCATCCAAATTTTTTTGCTAGTAGGAAGCTGACTCCTGCTAAGAGGAATTACACAACTACAGAGTGCAAAGCTTTGTCAATGATCTATGCCTTGCACAAGTTTTGACAAGATTTCTGCTAGAAACACCATTTTTGTTTTTACAGATCACATGGCATTGAAGTATTTGGTAAACAAACTATTCTTGCAAGGGTGCATATGCATATGGGTACTCCTATTTCAAGAGTTTGGCTTCACAGCTTATGGTGAAGCTAGGACAAAGAAATTCTGGACCAAACCACTTATCTAGAATTCACTCAGGAGAAGAAGCACAGAAAATTGAAGAAACAATGCTAGATGCATAGTTATATAGGTTACAATGTGCACCATCATAATTATAATATAGTGATGTATTTTTGAGGAATGGTGAGGCACCCGAAGGAATGAAGGCAATAGAAAAGAAACAACTTGTTATATGTGCGGCAATGTTTATGTTAATCAGTGGTGACCTCTACAAGTTAGGCAAAGATGAAGTATTACACCATTTTGTATTAGATCGTGATCGCAAGGATATTATGGAAGAAGCCCATGATGGTATTGCATAGAGGCCATTATGCAAGTGATGCAACTTCTTGGAAGATCCTATTTGCTGGATTATGGGGAGACATTGTATAAAGATCAGAAAGAATATTGTAAGGCATGTGATCATTGTCGGCACCTAGGAAGACCGTGAGCAAAGAGATGAGATGCCTTTGAGACCAATTACTAGTGCTGAATTGTTTGAGAAATGGGCCATTGACTTTGTAGGACCTATTTTTCCAGCCGCGCGTAGGACTGGGTCACGCTATATCATTACTTGCACAAATTATCTCACACGATGGGCAGAAGCAATACCTACGAAGGATTGTACAATAGCTACAACAACTAGGTTTCTATGGGAGAATGTTCTTACAAGATATGGATGTCCTTTAAGCTTGACAAGTGATAGGGGTACACACTTTTTGAATGAGACAATCAGGATCCTATTAGATGAGTTTATGGTTGCACACCATAAAACTACACCCTATCATCCTTAGGCCAATGGAACTGCTGAGGCTTTCAATAAGATTTTGAGCCAAACTTTGACAAAAATTTTGATGTTGGAAGAAAGGATTGGGATGATAAAGTATCAGCTGTCCTTTGGGCACATAGAACAACTTATAAGAGATTGAACAAATCCACATCATTTCAGTTGGTGTTTGCACGTAAGTCATTCTCCTATAAAATTTGTGTTGCCTTCTTTGCGCATTACACACACCGTAGGTCTAGCTAATGAGTAGGATTTAGAAGAGCGTATTGAGAAGATGATTCACTGGATGAGTGACAATCCATAGCACGGTGGAGTCAGAAGTAGGAAAAGGCCAGGCAGAAAGCATGGCATGACAAAAATATAAGGGATAAGAAGTTTGGGATTGGACAAATGGTACTTCTTTATGACTCTAAGTTCTTGTGCCATCCATGAAAGCTCAAAGTACATTGGTTGGGGCCGTATGTCATCACTCACATACTTGAATCAAGTGTTTGCCAGTTAGAAGCACTTGATGGAACATAGCTACCTCTGTTACTTTAATGGGAGTAGGTGAAGCCCTACTATAAATAAGTCCTCTAGGTGTTTGTAATAAGGCATTATTTCCATTTAGATTAGGTTTTCAATTTTTTATTTCCTTCATTGTCACTATGTTTTGTCAATTTAGTTATTGTTCTTATGTAATAAGAACACTTGCGCATTATGAAGCTAATTATAATGTGAAGAATGTTTATGCGCAGATGATTGTACATGATTTTAGTGTGGGGTGGTTGTAGTTATCCAAGTAAAATACTATGGGAATTCAAAGGTGAAAGGAATAAGTCTGTTATGGGTGTGCTTTAAGTCAAAAGAAGATTGCTTCTCAAAAGTGACCAAGGATGGAGATGAATGAAAGGACAAAGATAACATGAGGTAAGAGGAGACCATGATAAATACCAGGAGAAGGTACAATGATGAGGTACTCGGGTGCAAGGGTGTGCGGCCAAGAGAATTCTATGACCAGAGGGTAAGAAGGCACACTAGAAGGTTATAGGCCGGGGCACGAAGATGTACCATGCGAACAAATGCATTTTTTCAATGAATGAGAGGATATTTGGTAGGTGAAGGAGCAATAAATGCATCAAAATTTGAAATATATATATAAGGATGGGATGCGAATACATTTTTACCGTTACGATTAAGAGAAATTGAGAAAATACCTAAGTTTGAAGAGCCAAGTAATCGAGTTAAGGTGTGAAGGGTGTGAAACCAAGCGTGACAAATAGATCTATGTGAAAAGAGGCTTGTGTCCCCTATGGTGAATGGTTTGAGCAAAGTAGGAGACAAAGAGGAGTTAGGGCATGAAGTTTCCACCTAGTGCATGATTGAATCGAGCTAGGTTTTGATTTACAAATTGCAGCGTTAAAAATAGGAGACGTTTGCAAGGTAAATTAAAAAAATGGCACTTAAGAAGGCAGCTGTAGTAGGAGAAAAAGGAAAAAAGAAGGTGGTCATCAAGGAAGAAGAGATGGCACCCGAAGTGATTTTTTAGAAATGCAATATCCAGAAGGAGTCGTCGTCGGCCAAGAATGGGATACACCTATCGAAAAAGAAAATTAAGTGAATATAATCACAGGACCGTGGAGAACAAGAAGGAGCTCGATTCCCTGCTCACTACAAGGATGAACAAGCTTACGGCAGATGAAGTGCCAGTTTATGATGATGTAGGCGAGAAGCTTCGAAGAGAATTGGGTCTACCAATTATATGGGCTTCCATATTTCAGAAGTATGAGCTATTGTATCGATGTGGCTCATGAGTAGAGTGTAAAATTACTTCTTCTACTTTACGGGACGACGAGAGTTAGAATATCATCTACGCTTATCTCATCGATTGCGGGTTTGAAGGCCACATGAGAGGACATAAAGAATGATCTCATAGATAAATAAATACTCTATCGTTACATGTTGCACGTAAGATGTCAAAAGGGGAAATCTACAATATTGCAGGCTACATTACTGAACAAATATTCGAGAAAGTGCACACAGAGGTAAGAGCAGCTTTAGGGCTGGTTTACTATCACTAGTATTCATGGAAATTGGAGTACCGGATGAGCTAAAGGAAAAGGTATGGGAATACCCCATGGAGAATAAATCACCACTCAAAGGTTTAGCGAGTACCTATGTAAAGGGTTCATGATAGATGATGTCGAGAAAAGGGCAGAGAAATGGTACGATAGGATCCACATGACATTTGGAGAAGAGTGGTGCATCCCAAAGGACCTACCATCAGTAGTAGGGAAACAAGTCTAGTTTGTTGTATATCAACATTTCGCATCATGTGCTTCCCAATGAGAGATGGAATCGGAGCCCTTGGTGTAAATTACCTTACGCATTCACCGCAAGGTATTTCCAAGCATTTGTTCACAGATTCTGGAGACACGCGCCAACCGGGTATTCAATGCATATAAGGTAGAGTGTGACTACCATACGTTGAGGAAGAAGCATTTGTATCTTGGAATAAGTGCCTACACCGAGAGAATCATTTCGGAGGTGTTAAATATTGAGCCAATAAGTATTGTTGTCGTAGATGTAGGGGCAAAATTGATGTATCTTCAAATGAAGCTCAAGATGGAGAACAATAAGTTTGTGGAAAATGAATTCACGCTCCTAGGGCCATCGAAGGGTAAGAACACAATAGAAAACATACCTGCGTAAAGGCCCACGTGTTGTTGTTAAAGTAGAGGGCGAAGAGGAGGAGCGTGAAGATAGTGGAGGCTTGGAGCACAAAAGAAAGAAACCATATGACAGAGAAGAGTCACGGTGCGTGGACACTCCACCTTAAGGACATGACAAAGAGGAAGATATGGAGGTTAAGCGGGGGAGCATAGATTTAAGAAAGTTTTCAGATGCACGAGGACTCAAAGTGGAACCCCACAAATGGTACGGAAATCACCTCGTCTCTCTCCACACAAGGAGATCGCTTGAACCAAAGAAGAGAAGAAAGTTGAAGTTGGATAAAGAAGTAGAGGAATCAAAAGAGAGCAAGTGTGCATCTCCTACCCCACTCAAGAAAAAATATGAGCCACAGAACGAGTAAGAGAAAAAATATGAATATATAAAGGATGGATAAGAAAATAAAAGAAACCTCCTCGGATCCACGCATGTGACTATTCGGATGAACGGACATGCTCTTAACCTTGAAGCTATAACTCCCAAGGGTCCTAGATTAAAGAGGATGAGTGGAGAGCACATTCCACCAGCCATGGGGTATCAGAGAGGATGTAGGTAAAATTTTTAGCGCTTGCTTCCAAAGCATAATAACACATAAGGATTTATTTGGCTGGGAGCTAATGGATGAGGATATGGTGATTGTGCGCACTCAAAAGCAACTATCATGGTCAATGCACACCCACATGGATGAGCCTGACTTTGATGTATGTGAAGAGTCATGCATTTCGAGACGGATGAAGAAGGCACCCCAAGCTAGACACATGATAGTAATGCCTACTGTCATGTCGGATGAGCAGTCAAAGAATGCAGTGGTGAAGGTTTCTGCTGAAGTTGCTAGAAGAAACATGGACAAAGCTACAATAATCAAAGCATTGCATGAGGAGCTGAAGACAAAGGATGTTGAGATAGCGTGCATAACACAAGAGAGGGACTTGGTGTAGAGGAAGAATGAAGTATTTATTAGATTTGCAGAGGAGATTAGGGACAATGCTATAAGATCTAGGCCACACTTGGAGACCAAGGTACCACAGCTGTTCCCTTCAATGATACATTATATAGGAAATTTGGTGGACTTAGTACTTGGAGATGAACCTTTGTGCATGCAAGTGCCAAGGAACTCAGAATAAGAGGCAGAGTGAGAGAAAGCATCAGTGATGTGAAATATTGCATCATATGAAGGGTTTTGCAAGCGCTACAAGAAGTATTGAAGAAAGCAAACCAGCTTTGAATATATGCACAGCTCTAGAGGTGCTTATCAATATAAATACCCTAGAAGAAAGAAATGAGGTCCAAAGAGAAATGAAGGATGAAATATTGGGGCACATGGAAATATTGTCAATAGTTAAGTAGAAGTGTGAGGCCCTGGCAGCAACACAAGAGCCGTATAACACTCGGCTGGAAGATCTTGGGAAGCTCATTGCATAGAAGATGGATCTTCTAGAAGGAAGAATGACCTCAATGTCTAGCATTGTGTTGGTTCTGCAGAATGAAAAAGGAGAGATTGCGAGAGATGAGTTGGAATCCATTGATGTGGAATTTCCAAAAAAAGTAGCACAAGCACTCATTGAATGGCATACCTTAGAGGCCGAGATAAAGAGGAGTATCCATAGTTGCTCATTCAAACCGATACAAAGGATGTTGCCTCTTAAAACATTTTTTATTTTCTATATTCTTCATATTCTTTCCATTCACTATTATTTACTTCAATTTTTAGAGATACCCATTGTCGGGCTACAATGAGATTAGTGTGGGGTAATGTTGATCGAGAATACTTGTTATAAATCACACAAGCGGTCCGCATGGGATAAAAAGCTAGGATCAAGGGTGAGGATGGACAAGAAGAACCCATGTGCGGAGGGAAAGTTCGGATTCAAGACTTATCGATTTTGAGCATGAAGACCTACTTTTAGAAGATGGAGTGCGGAACAAACCAACGATGCAGAGACGTGCGCGACATGCATTATCTATCTTTAGAGGATCGGATCAAATAATTTTTCATGGAGATGAGCTAAGAATAGGAATTTCACTTGCTTAACTATAAGAGGTCTATAGATAGAACACTTGCATGTGTGGCTATGCTCGTAAATGGTGCATGGCTATTAATAGCATGCAGCCTATTTCTGGAATAGATAAGCGGTGAAGGGCAAGTCCCCACCCTATATATATGATGTGAAGCACATAGTAGAAGATATATATAGAGTGTAGAAGAGAGATGGATGTATGAAGATATATAGATATGCGCATATTATTGGATTATTGTATCGATCCATGTGCGCATTGGTATAGATTGACATTATTGTAAGGAGCTTCTGTGTTTATTAATAAATGGAAGATATTGGTTAAATCTAAGTGTCATTCCTGTGTGTAATTGAGTGGTGCATGTTATTGATTCAATCATGATTACTATTTAAATCTTGTTCTTTCATAGATCTGAATATGGTATGCATTGTAGAATGATGGATTAGTTATGGATCTTTATGTTTATTTCTTCATCATGCTAACATCTTGCTACAAAGAACCCTAAAGAGGGACCTCGGTACCTTTACACACTTCAATGAGATCTCGGTCTAGCTTGAGTGATGTGCCATTGCGAATAGGGTGTTATCTGGTAATTCTAGGCTTCATCATCATGACTATATATCACAACCTCTCCCTATTTACCCCTTAGTGAAAGATGTATCACTAGTAGTGCACGAGCTAGTAGGGGCCTATGATTTGATTATAGACCTAACCAAGACATTTTATCACATATCCTTCTTGGATTTTTAAAGAACTCGCTTGATGCACCAATTTTATTTATTAGAAGCATTGGGTCTTGTTCACTTAGTTCCTATGAGACCTCCTCCAGAAACCCAAATAAACCACATAGAATTCTATGTCTATCCTCTGGGCCATCATGAAAGAGATATTTTTGATATTAGTAAGATGCCCATTGATGCCAAGCTTGCGCAGACAAGTGATCCTGCTTTGTATTTACAAGTATGGATCTACAAAAATTACATTAAGAGAACCATGATTGACGATGGAGATGTGGTTAACATTGTCTTGTTTTGTTTCTTATAAAAACTAGGTTATGGGGAGACAAATTTTTCCTCAACCCAAAACATGCAGAGAGGATATGATAATCTTAATGATACTTCGACCGAGACCATAGTTCTCCTAGTCCACAGGGGTTTCATTAGCTAGGCAATATCCTAGCACGTTGGTTCATATTGAGGTAATTAAAATTAATAAAATTAAAGTCAATATACCAATAGACATGAGGGGGTGAAAGGGTTTAATTTATTACTGTTTTGAATCGGGTATTGGGGGTAGGTTAGAGAGGTGGGAAAAAGGAAAAGGATGTTTAATTTTAATATAAAACTAAAACATTTGAACCCTAGTTTTTAAAAGTAAATACCTTAAAATTGAAAAGAAGTGTGGTCATAAATTAAATTATAATCAATTTTTAAATAAAGAAATCTAGATTTTTAACTAAGAAATAATAAGATGGTAGAAAACTAGGATTAAGTATGCTTTTCAACATAAGTGATATTATTTCACCATCTTAAATATTTGAATAACTATTGATAAATGATTAAAGCTTAACATATACAAGGTTATTTGTAACAGTCTTAAATGGATTCAAACTATCTTTTGAGAGGAAATGCCTATTAAAAAAAATTGAGTGAGAAATATAATATTATTTTTTGTTTAATATATTAGGGTAGAAATAAAAAGGGGTAAATAAAATTCTAATTGAAAAATGGGTAAGCAAGGCACATGGAAACATTAGGGAGTATTTTCATTCTAATAATATAACACGAGGGGTATTATCAATTGAATAGTTAGAGGTAGAAACTATAATTAAGGGTATTCTTTGATACCCTTTGAACACACGTTTTATATTATACTTTTATTAAGTGAACCCCGTGTCCTAGTCACTCCTGGACCCAAGACTATTTTGACTGAGTTTTATATTATAGATAAGGAAACTAACTATAATATGATTCTTGGAAGACCTTGGATTCATAAGATGAAGGCCATTCCCTCTAACATGTTCCAGGAAGTTTGATTCCTTAATTTGGGGAAGGGCTTTGTGGCCCAAGGTGATCCAAATCCTTTTGAAATTTATCTGGATAATCTTAAGAAGAATCCTAGGGCTCATTTAGAGTTAGAGCTCATAGCAAACTAGTTAAACAAACCCCTCCCTTCAAGGGGACCCATTCCTATGACCAACCTTTTTCCTGACAATGGAAATAGAGTCACCTAAAGCAATTGAGGGGTTGGGTGTTAATGAAAATAAAGTCGTTGTATTAGAAGTTGTTTCAACAAAAACTACAACGGAGATTGTGAAACTCTTAAATAATGATCTAGATATTATTCTCCCTTCTTTGGGAATAGGTCGTGATATTGGGATATTCTCTCTCCAAATGGATTTAAAGAAGTGTGCATGGTTGATATTTCGAAATTCGGAAGAGGGTTTAAATAATGATGAAATATTTAACTTCCATCCTAACTCGCTAGATTCTCAACTATGACAAAGTGAATTTCCGCTTTGGCATGGAGGCTTGGGTGATTCTTACTTCTCTGGAGGAAGATTCATTCCTTTCACCTTAAAGTTAAAATTTGAATGTAAAAACAATGGATGGATCATAGTACAAATCCCTACTTCTTGTTCTTATTATAGCCAAGCGGATGGATGTGCACAATGTGAGAGTCCTAGGAGACTCATAACTCGTTACAAACCAAGTCTCAAAAGTTTACAATATAGAATCGAGCACCTCAAAATTTACAATTCCGTCATGCACGGAATTTGTAAATATTTTGATTTTATATCCATATAAGTTATTCCTCGAGAACAAAATTAACTCGTTGATTTAATGGCTACTTCTTCTTCATAGTTTTGTCCTAACGAGGGTTTAAAGGAAACAAAGTTCACTTTTTTAGTCTGAGTTAAACCCTTGGTTCATAAAATGCCCAACAATGCAATTTTGGCATATGTAGAGACTGATAATGAGCATGTTACATTCGATTTTATGGATAATGATGAGGCCATCTTAGGATACCTCCATGCATATACCGACCTTCATTTTACACATCATAAGAATGGATTTTCCATTAATCCTCATCCTTTTTCATAATTTGTAGATAAGACAATGATCCCTTCCTCGTTAGAAATCTTTGAGATCAATAAATTTGAGGAAGATGAGGTAGAGTTGCCTCCACCCCTCCACGAAATCAAAGAAGGTAATGCTTCCTCTATTAAAGGCATCATATACATTAACATCAAAACAAAAGAGGAGACTAAAATATTGAAACTTGGTTCTTCATTTCACCAAAGGAAGTGGAATCACATACCAAGGTGCTCAAAGAACACTCTAAATCCTTCGCTTGTAGTTACAAAAACTGATGGGTGTCACTCTCGATGTAATAGTTCACAACTTAGTCACTAAACCTTATTGGAAGCCCATAAAAAAAAGTTGAGACCGATGAAGCTTAAAGTTGCTTTGATGATCAAAGAGGAAGTTATGAAAATTATTCGGTAGGGTTTATAAGGCCGATATACTACTCTATGTGGACTTCTAATATCATCTTGGTCCTTAAAAATAATGGGAAGATATGTTATAGCCACATATCAATCGTAAATGATGTATATATTTCATGATATCATTCATAAGATTGTGGATACATATGTTGATAACATCCTAGTGAAAGATAAGAAATGAGGTGATTATCCTAAAGTTCTTCATATTATTCTCTGACACTTAATTGAATACAAGTAGCCCTAAATATGGAAAAGTGTGTTTCGGAGTTATGGGTGGTAAGTTGTTAGGAGAATCATTTCGTCTTGAAGAATCGAACTAGATCCCGAGAAGATTCAAGCAATCTTGAAAATGACCCCACTAACGGATGAGTCAAGTAGTAGATCTTTCTTAGGCAAACTTGAGTAAATTCGTAGATTTATTCCCGATTTTACACATGTCATTCATTATATTAATGGCTTGCTAAAGAAAGAATTTTCTAAGGAGTGGGTGATGAATGTTACAACATGTTTGATTTGGTCAAGCATTTACTCATGTCTCTAGCTATGCTCATGCCACCCAAGGCTAATCACCCTCGATATTGTATTCTTGAGCCATTGATGTCTCGATAGCATGCATGTTGGCACAAGAGGATGATGATGGTTGTGAAAGGGCCATCTACTTCATTAACTACACTCTCCTTGACTACAAAATGAGGTATACTCAAGTGGATGAATTCTTTTCCATCTTCTTTGCCACTAAGAGGTTAAGTCACTACATGCTTAACCAAGACACACGGTAATTGTTAAATAAGAGAAGTTACGGACTTTCATTACTCAAGCAACCTTTTCCAAGAAGGATGGAAGATTCATCACGTTAATGGGTGAATTTTAACTCACCTTTGTCAATCAAAATTCCATCAAGGGAAAAATTATCATAGATTGGTTAGTGGATAACCCTATAGAGTGCAGACAGATAATTGATCTAGATTTCACCGATAAATGTGTGTTTTATATAGAGGAAAGACTCGCCAAGGATTAGTGGGATGAGATCGAGGTTGACACAAGCAAATATAACCCATTAAATTTTAGTTGGGGCACCACTATATGAGTACAATTGGTGAATGATTTGTATAGGGTGTGGTGCGAGAGGCCGAGGGTCATGGGACCCATCATTTTATTGACAACTTAGATATATGAGTGATTCCCAATTCACATGCCGACAAGGACACCATGAGCGATGCGGTGGATACCCTAAGAGTACTTCAATGGGCATAGGGGATGACGATGAGAGAACTTTGGGGATACCAACCACTATCTCGGTGGTTCTAGGTGTAGACACAAAACCATGCACTTGGGTACATTTCAAAGTCCTAAAAGCATACTAAGACTTACATGATTCCTAAGAAAGAAAACTAGTGGTTGACAACTATCTTTGGCATCTTTTCTTTGTCTTTTTATTTCTATTTGTTTTTTACACACCTTACATGCCACTTGGAACTTCACTTATCTCGTATTTTATGGCTTTAGATACCAGCTCCCATCCGGGATAGTAGCACGCAGTGCTCATGTCCCCTTTGGGTGCCCCTGACCCTTTCTTATCTTACTCAATATTTTTGGGTCTCTTTTATCTTTTGGGAATATTTTTCACTTATGGGTTAGCCTTCCAATTGTCAATTACGAAATTCAAACAAGGGAATCATATAAATACATAGTTATGTTTTCAAAATGAAGGACCAAGCTCTAAGCATTACTATTACCACCTAAGCTTGCATTCAAAAGGAACCTAAAGCACTTCAAAGCATTCATCTAGCATCCATTCAAGGGAAAAGGGATTACATACTCTGCATACACAACATAGGAAGGGGAAGTTTATTTTATTCCATCCACACATTTGCATCTTTTAGAAAGTATATCTCGTTATCTAGTGCATCTTGCACAAGGGCATCCTAGGGCACAATTTATACACACACTCACAAGAACTACATGGAGTCTGAGATGTAGTGAAGCACTCAATTGTAAGTTCACTCTTTGGGAAACCACCGAGGTCAGTTGAACTCCCCATTCTACATTTTTCTTTTTAGGTTTGATGTGGTTTGTGGGCTTGTGTAGGTAAACTTCTCTTTTACAGTTATAGGTACCTTCGGTGATCATAGTGTGAATATAAAGTGATCAATAGGTAACAACTATGAAACATTTGCAACATATCATAAATCATATCCTGAGATTTTACGTAGTCACGGTTGCCTAGATCCAGTCATCAAGCACCCAAGCACCCTTGTCCATAATTTTTTGCAAGCTTATGAATATACGATATCAGCTATGATGTTGTTTGCATCATATTCATCACTTCTCCTTTCCCAAACTAGTTCCATATTAAATGTAAATAAACTAGAGTCTTTTTATCTATCTCTTGTGCTTAGGGTTTCATATTTTACATGTTTATTTTCTTGCGTCTTTACTTTATTTCAGCATATGAATATCATACATTACATAGTTACTATGCAATTGAATTTAATTCAATTTTTACTAAATCATTTGGTGATCATACACTTAGATCCTCATTTTTCCTATTCTACCCAATATTCTTTCATGTCTCCGAAAATTCCTCAAATATTTTTGGATGACTTACTTCAAATGCATCCAACTTACAAAGCTATTCTCCAAAATCCCTAGCCATTGTGTATCTCCCTCAATACACCGCCCTCTCAAGTAAGTTCCATTTTTGATCATCTATTTTATGACTCTATTGGTCCTAAACCTTCATGTAATCAACCTATCTTAGAGTAAATTCAAGCTTTACATTGTTTATTTTAAGATAAAATTCAAGCTATGGAAACAACAATTACATCTCTTAAATATGAAATCCAACATCTCAAGGATGCTTCTCAATCCCATGCTAGTTCTTCTTCTACATATCATCTTACTTCTATTTCTTCTACATGTGCTCATATCAATGAACCTCAACTCTTACCACTACCAACACCTCTCAATTTTAATTCAAATGCTAAGCAACATGATATTCTTCCTGAGCTCCTTAATCATCAATTGATCAACTTGCCAACTACTCATTGTTACCCTCCTTATTGGCTTACCAAATACCAAGGTATCCCATTTTTCAATTATCATCGAATTAATGGAAATAATGAAAATGATTGTTATGATTTAAAATGAACGATTAAGCATCTTGCACATCAGGATTTTATTTCATTTTCTTCACAACATTCTGCTACTTACTCATCTTCAATCGCTAAATCCGAATGGGCTACCAAGTCAAATTCATATATGTCTAATGAGCATCATTCCATCGTCACTAATGTTCCTTCTTCAGTAAGTCAAGAGCCGCCAATCAAATACATTCTTCCTAAGCGACCTCCTATTAAAATCAGGTCCATCCGATCCTTACCTCAAGCCTTCTAAAATGATGAGTCTATCACCCAATGGATGCGAGAAGGTAATGGATATCTTGTTTAGCAGAAAACTATTTGGTAATGTCTCTAGAATGTTACCACATTTTTTCATGCAAGAACAAACAAGTTTTTTTAAGAATTTGGCTATTTTGGGAAAAAAATGTCTATTTTTAGCATTTTGCTATGTTTAGTATGCGCTAAAAATAAACTTCTCTAGATTGAAATTAGTCAACCGGGTGAAATAGCGTGTTTAGAAAATTGGAGTGCAAGTGCATGCACAAAGTCTAAGCAAACAAGAAGGAAAAGCAACGCTAAAAATAGTGAAAGGATAAGTCAAAGAAGAAAAACTAAAATTACCAAGGATTGACACCAAAGCGAGAGTCAAAGGGGGCAATTTGCTATTTTTAAATCATACTTGCATTCTTGAAAAACCAAAGTGCAATAGTTAGGAGGTAGTAAATGCTATTTTTGAACATTTTTCATGTTATTTTTAAACAATTATTCATGCTAAAGGCATGCACATAGTTCATAGTAGTCAAGGGCAGTCAAGATCTTTTTAATCACATTAGCATGAGCCTATTTTCAATGCATCATGGGGTAGAGTTTGGGCTTGTTTTAAATAAATTTTGCATGCCTAAAGTAAGAATCATCCTTAGCCAAAAAGTAAGACAAAATAGAAAAACCACAAAAGGACAAAAGGAAAAGATAGCAGCAGCAGGTCAAAGTCTACGCAGCAGCCTTAAAAGGCAGAGTTAACTTTTTAAAAACACCTTTTTCATGCTATATTTAGCACATATTTCAATGCATTCAAGGGATAGTTAACTATTTGATACTCCCTTACATGCCTTTTTCATACTTAACATGGGGCATATTTCAATGCAGCAAGGTTATTTTTGTTGTTACTTGCCTTTAGATACACTTACATGTTACAAGTGTGTGTGGGGTTAATATTTTATTAATTAAGTGCTTGCATGCATAGTTTTTAACATAGGATAGAGACAATAATCTTTACAGATTTATTTTTGTGAAATAAAAATAGACACACTCTTCTAGGTGTTTTGTTATGGATATCATAGCTTGTACCGCATCTTTGAATAGAAAAGCTTCATTTTTACCTTCTTATATCGCTGGTTTTTTTAGTATTAATCGTGTTTATCAGGTAATTTTGTTGTTTTGTTTTGGAATTTATTCCCTATAATGTTGTCCCTTATCTAAACCTTTGAATTAATTTTGTAGATTAGCCTAAATTTGTGCATGTGTCCGGATCTCTATATTTTATGTATGCGGTGAGTACGTGTATGTGTCATATCATTGGTGTATCACCTCAATTTTATATTTCTCACATTCCTTCTACCTTTTCCTTTTCAATTTTATTAGTTTTAGGTGATTCATAAGGGAACCAACCCAATCTATAGGTTCACCTTAGTCATAGGTTACCCACAACCTTGAGGTGTTCCAATTTATTCAACAGAAGAGAGAGTACACACACCATTCTCTATCAAGGTGCACTTCTAGGTGACAACAACAACCTCCTCTAAAAATTAGTCAATCCCTTCCTCCTCTCAAGCCTTCTACAACAATACCCATTCTTACTAAGAAACCTCATCTAAAAATTAGTCCATCCCCTCCTCCTCTCAAGTCTTCCACAACGTTACAAGTCCCAAATAAGCAACCACTCTCTAAGAAAGACCAAAAATTCTACATAACCTCTTTAAACTATCTACTATCAACCCAACATAGAACATTGGTCCTAATCATGATGCTACCTACCATTTTGATGACAATATTCTTTCTTATGATACATTTCAAGCCCTATCACCATCGTAATGTCTTTCTTTTATTGTCACATAACTCTCCATCATCAACATACTTGGAGGGCATTGCACTTACCCCCCTTTTATCTTTATCAAGTTGTCTACTACTATACTTTATGCTTCGCGCTTCATGACAAATATTTTTAAGAACTCTCATACCCTTTGATACACTTATTGTATCGTCATTACCCTACGACACACTCTATTTCTACGGTTCATACTTGACTGCTGAGGGTCTAAATATGAAATGAACCTCACCACATTCACTTTTCACACTCTCAATATTTATTTATGGTTCATTCTTGACTAATGAGGGATCTCTTATAAATGAACCTCATCTCATACACATCTGCTTTGGGGGCACGCTACCTCCACCATCTTCACACTTGGCATACCTTTCCATCACACACATACATTACATTTGCATATCACGGTTGCATATAATTTTGCGAGCTTATTATATTTATATGTTGCACTTGTTTTCCATACTAGAAGGATTCTTAATATGTCATTATCTTTCTATATATACACATTCACGTTCACTTGGTATTTTGCGGTGAATGCATATATTTTATAGATTCTTACACGTTGTAATGATGTTTGGTATTGTACCCTTTACCAATCCCACCAAGTCTCCTAAGGGCATCTACTTTTTATATCATACACTATACAGGTTCTCTTGCTACATTTTTTAGTAATTTTCACTACATTTACTTTAATTTTCACTAATCTATACACGCTCATGACATACTACTTATATTTTTAACATGCTAATGGGTCATAGAGTTTTTTAGTGGCGAATATTTCATTTTAGGAAAATTTGAAAAGGTGACTTTTTCAAAGCAAGTTAGTGTCATGTTCACCTACAATTTATAGTATATTTTGTTTAGGTTTCAGCTTCGCCAACCCCTTGAAAACATATCCTATATGAACCTAGGTGATTTTCCAGGTAGTATAGTACTAACTTACTACTAGCTTACTCAGGTACCAACATATCAAGTATTGTGAACTTGCAGGGTAGGTTGTTGATGCATGAAAGGAGGTTATTGATGTACGATAGGAACTTGTTGATGCACGACAAGAGGTTTTTGACAAGCTATAATCATGTGTTGTTGATGCACAACAAAAAGAGGCTACGAGACACACAATGGGATATTTACATTTTGAGGTCATGTAACAATGAGTTTGTTTTCGTGTGAATGAGGTTGTTGTCATTCGACAACAAGTTTATTGTTATATGACAACAACCTTGTTGTTCGGTGACAATAAGGTCATTGTCGCGTGACAAAAATGTTTTTGTCGCATGACAACAACCTTTTGTCCCACGTAAGCAAGGGTGTAAATAAGGATGATGTATAATAACACCCTTGTTTACTTGCGATAGCAAGTTTGTTATCATGCAACAAAAACCTTGTTGTCATGTGATAATGACATTACTATCACCTGAAAACAAGGGTTTTATCGTATGATATTAAACTTGTTTCCACATGAAAACAACCTTGCATTCTCATGTCTTAAAAATTAGGTGAAAACAATGCAAAAAAACCCCAGAAAATTCACTTGTTTCGTAAAAGTGTTTTTGGGAATATTCGTCAGGGATTTTCCACCTTCGATTTCCTAGATGTCTCTTAAAATGAACCTTGTAATGGGTGCTACATGTGTAGCATTATATTTGTAGGACTATATGACACCATGGTTGTCTCATACACTTTACTTGTAATTTTTTCTAATGTATGATATTGTTTGCAAGATGTTCCATATGTCTTGTTTGATCATTGTATGCTTGTGGCCGCTTCGTCCCCGATAGTCTTGTGACATTGGGAGAAATGTTCCATGTATGAAACCTAATTTTTGCTATCTATTTTGTTTCACACTTGATTGTTACATCATGTTCTACTTGTATACTACCTTTATTTCAACTAGCACATAGATCTAACCTACTATGATCACAGACCGAACCAAGACCTTTTATCACATATCCTTCTTGGATTTTTTAAAGAACTCACCAAAGGTGCATAAATTTTATCTATTAGAAGCATTAGGTCTTGGTCACTTAGTTCCTATGACACCTCCTCTAGAAGCCCAAATAAACCAAATATAATTCTATGTCTATCCTATGGGCCATCATGAAAGAGATATTTGTTTTAGTTTTGATATTAGTAAGATGCCCATCGATGTTGAGCTTGCATGACAAGTGATCCCGCTTTGTATTTACAAGTAAGGATCTACAAAAATTACATTAAGAGAGCCATGATTGATGATGGATATGTGGTTAACATTGTCTTGTTTTCTTTTTACAAAAACTAGGTTATGGGGAGATAATTTTTCCTCAACCCGAAACACGCCGAGAGTTTATGATAGTCTTAAGGCTACTTCCATTGGGACCATAGTTCTCCTGGTCACTCTTGGACCCAAGACTATTTTGACTGATTTTTATATTATAGAAAAGGAAACTAACTATAATATGATTCTTGGAAGACACTAGATTCATAAGATGAAGGCCATTCCCTCTAACTTTGTTAAGAAATTCGATTCCTTAATTGGGGAAGGTCTTTATGGCCCAAGGTGATCCATATCCTTTTGACATTCATATGGATAATATTAAGAAGAATCATAGGGCTCAATTAGAGTTAGAGCTCATAGAAAACTAGTTTAACAAACCCCTCCCTTCAGGGGGACCCATTCCTATGACCAACCTTTTTACGATAACGGAAATAGAGCCACCTAAAGCAATTGAAGGGGTGGATTATAATGAAAATAAATTCGTTGTAGTATAATTTGTTTCAAAAAAACTACAACAGAGATTGTGAAACTCTTAAATAATGATCTAGAGATTATTTTCCCTTTCCTATCTTTGGGAATAGGTCGTGATCTTAGGATATCCTCTCTCTAGACAGATTTAAAAAAGTGTGCATGGTTGAGGTTTTAGAAATACAGAAGAGGGTTTAAAGAATGATGAAACATCTATCTTCCCTCCTAACTATTGGATTATTAACTATGATGGAGTGAAGTGCCGCTTTGGCATGGGGGCTTGGGTGATTCTTACTTCTCTGGAGGGAAGAGCCATGCCTTTCACCTTCAAATTAAACTTTGAATGTACAAACAATGGATGGAGCGAGTATGAATCCCTACTTCTTGGTATTATTATAGCCAATAGGATGGATGTCCACAATGTGAGAATACTAGGAGACTCATAACTCATTACAAACCAAGTCTCAAAAGTTTACAAGACTAGATCCAAGCACCCCCAAATTTACAAGTCCATCATGCACGAAATTTGTAAAGATTTTAATTTTATCTCCATAGAAGCTATTCCTTGAGAAAAAAATTAACTTGTTGATTCTATGGCTACTTATTCTTCAAAGTTTTTTCCTAACGAGGTTTTAGACAAAATGAAGTTCACTTTGTTTGATCTGAGTTAAACCCTTGGTTCATAAGATGCCCAACAATGCAATTCTGGCATATGTAGAGACTGATAATGAGCGTGTTACGTTAGATTTTACGGATAATAACGAGACCATATTAGGATATCTCCATGCATATACCGACCTTCATCTTACTCATCATAAGAATTGATTTTCCCTTACTCCTCATCCTTCTTCATATTTTGGAGATAAGATGATGAGCCCTTCCTCATCAAAAATCTTTGAGATCCATAAAAATGAGGAAGATGAGGTAGAGTTGCCTCCAACCCCTCCTAAATTCAAAGAAGGTAATGCTTCCTTGATTGAAGGAACCATAGACATTAACATCATAACAAAAGAGGAGCCTAGAATATTGAAACTTGGTTCTTCATTTTCACTAAAGGAAGTGGAAGCACATACCAAGGTGCTCAAAGAACACTCTAAATCCTTCACTTTTAGTTACAAAGAACTCGATGGGTCTCGTTCTCGACGTAATGATTCACAAATTAGTCACTAAACCTTATGTGAAGCCCATAAAACAAAAGTTGAGACCAATGAAGCTTAAAGTTGCTTTGATGATCAAAGAGGAAGTTATGAAAATTCTTCGTAGGGTTTATAAGGCTAGTAGATCGCTCTATGTGGAATTCTAACATAATCCTGGTCCTTAAAAATAATGGGAAGATATGCTAGAGCCACATATCAATGGTAAATGATGTATATTTTCCATGATATCATTCATAAGATTATGGAGACATATATTGATGACAACCTAGTGAAAGATAAGAAACGAGGTGATTATCTTGAAGTTCTTCGTATTACTCTCGACACTTAATTGAATATTGTGTAACCCTAAATATTGAAAAGTGTGTTTCTAGATTTACAGGTGGTAAGTTGTTGGGATAAATCATTTTGTCTTGAGGAATTGAACTAGATCCCATGAATATTCAAGCAATCTTGGAAATGACCCCACCAACGGATGAGTCAAGTAGTAGATCTTTCTTAGGCAAGCTTGGGGAAATTCGTAGATTTAATCCTAATTTTACACATGTCATTCATCCTATTAATGGCTTTCTAAAGAAATATTTTTCTAAGGAGTGGACTGATGAATGTCACAAAGCATTTGAGTTGGTCAAGAATTTACTCATGTCTCTACCTATGCTCATGCCACCCAAGGCTAATCACCCTCTGATATTGTATTCTCGAGCCATTGATGTCTTGATGGCATGCATGTTAGCTCAAGAGGATGATGATGGCCTTGAAAGGGCCACCTACTTCATTAAACACACTCTCCTTGACTATGAAATGAGGTATACTCAAGTGGATAAAGAGTGTTTGTCCATCTTCTTCGCCACTAAGATGTTAAGTCACTACATGCTTAACTAAGAAACACGAGTAATTGTTAAAGCGAGAGAAGTTATGGACTTTCATTACTCAAGAAACCTTGTCCAAGAAGGTTGAAAGATTATTCATCACGTTAATGGGTGAATTTGAACTCACCTTTGTCAATCAAAAGTCCATCAAGGGAAAAATTATTGTAGATTAGTTAGTGGATAACCCTATATTTACGAGACAGATAGTTGATCCATATTTCACCGATAAATGTGTGTTTTATATAGATGAAAGACCTAACATCGCCTCTTATTTGTGGTATATGGACATCATAAATCACATAGTAATCGAGCATATCCTAAAGGATACAATTCACAATAGAGCAAATGGTTGTGTATTATAGTCGTAAAACATGTTATTGTAGAGGAAGTGCTCTATCGCAGATATTTTGATGGCATGTTGTTAATATGTGTCGACATTTGATTCTATGGTGGTCACTTTGGAGGGCATTCGACCGCTCGTAAGATTCACCGAATGGGCTAATTTTGGCCAATATTGGAGCATGACGTTATGGAACACATTTATAGGTGTCATAAATGTCAAGAATTATCACATGTCATACATATCCTGGCACAAGATCTACAATTGATAGTTACACCTTGGCCCTTTCTCTACTTGTGGTCTCTATTTGATAGGGAAATTATATCCCTTGTCTTCATATGGCCACAACTTCATCATTATATCCACAAAGTATTTCACAAAATGGATTGATGTCATGCCTCTCAGCCACTTTGTACCTAGATCGGTTATTGTTAAATTCATCCTAAACCAAATCATTTTCCAAAGATGGTGTTCCACAGTCATAATCTTATATAATGACACCCCATTCAAAAATAAAGAGGTATGTGAGTTGTGTTCACATTTTAAGATATGTGTAACGATTATTCCCTTGTCTTCTTCTTTCAATGTAGGATTCCTTGTATTCTAGCAAATACAACAATGCACCAAGTGTTATAAAACTATGTGCATGTTACACAACTTTCCTCCTTGTCATCTAAATCCTTGAAAATATCTATACATTGCAATTTCAGCTTCGATTTCATTTTAGATCATATACATAACTAGGTGCAAGAGTTTCAAAGTACAATCTACAACTAGGATGCATGAACACACTCTTGGCTTAGGGTCATGCTCTAAAATTATGAAGAGAGATTGTTCAAGATGTCAACACCATCATCTCATGCTTGAGGGGTTGCAAGTCAAGGAGAAAGACTTCATTCTACTTATTATTCTCGGGTTAAAGATCATAGTTATGGAAGCTTAAAAGCACAAATCATGAAGATTGTTCAATAAACCCTAATGTATGCACTTTCAAATCCTTCTAATGCTTAGAGAGAGTTTTTTTTACCTTTGGTTCACCTTCAAGGAATTGGAGCAACACTACCACCTTCATTCACACTTTGACATATTGATTTGAACAAGGTACTTTTAGTGTGAGTCATTTTCCACGTAATCGGTAGGTCATCTCACTTAGGTGAGGTCATAGGTCTAGGTGTCATTTAGGGGTCATCATTGGATTACCTTACGTGTTATTGTGTCAGTGTATCATATGTGTCATTGGGATTTACTTCCTATTATGGGAATGTAACTCCCCATGTCCACTTGAGAGGTCATGATTACAACTCTAGGGGTTACATAGCACCATATATATGTACACCCCTTCATATCTATGAGAGTGGGAAGATTTTTGGATTAACAAGGTTCTGCCCATTTTTTGAATATTTGCATGCACATTGGTTGATGCTCTCTTGTTCACATAACCTCATAATGTTGTCATTTATCACTTCCGTTGATGTTCATGCTATCCCTCGTGATCCTCGTGCTTCACATTTTCATGCTCTCTTTCATGGTATCAAAGTGCATGTTGTGTGGATCCATGTAAATCTTCTGGTTTTCATGGTTTTTGGATTTTATCTCATGATAAACATGTCTTGTTTGCATTCATTGTAATGGATATTCCTTACATGCTCTTCTTGCATTGATTCGGGGTTTTATAGCTTGTTTGTGGGTTTCAGCTTTCTTGTTTGTGTTCATGGATTTTTGGTATCTATGGTTTTACGGGTTTTTATGGAGTTATAGAGGTCTATTACAAGTTCAAGTTGTATATTTAAAGTTGTAGTACAATTTGTTAGAGGTTTGTGAAAGCTAATTTTTTTGGTGCTTGAAGACTATTTTTAGGGCCCAACTCGGCCCTAGCTTGCCGAGATGGGAACCGAGTGGCTTTCCTAACTCGCCCTCCTTCTCCCCTCTATATACTCACCATGATCTGAAACTCTCCTACTTCCATGACTCTTCATCTTACTAGTTTTTTATTTGGGCTTCCCTACACATGTTGGTTTTTATATCTGCCTTGTTGCATTTTTATTGGCTCGTGAGCTTTCCGGACCTTGCCCTCATGGATTTTCATTCATCCCTAACTTGTTCCCCTTGCTCTTTCTCGAGATTCCATTCCATGCCTTGGCCTCTATGTTAACTCGTAGTGTTGAAGCTTCATGCTCCATGTGTCTTGCACCCTATGGCTACCTTGCTTTGTTAGCCTTGGCATCTACTTCATCTCTCGGTTCTTGTTTCTCACCGGTTTAGTTTCAACCTTACTTCGACTCGGTGCCTTGATATCCCTCAAGCTTTCACCTTTGAATCTTGTGTCTCGCATCCTATACATGTCGGTTGGCTTAGCCATTTCTGTCTTAGCTCAATCTTACACCCTAACATGGCTCGACGTTTGGCCCCCTTCAATTCATTTGGTGGTTTTCCCGGCATTCACCTCAACATCCGTTAAGCTCTCCCAACTCGCCATGACAATACAACTTGAACCACACCTTTCCACCGATGCATTCCATGCATTCAAATCTACTCGGGTGGCTCGTTTCTCAAGTTGCATTGGCTCAAAACCCCAATGCTTCACTCTTTGGTGACCACTTGGCATCTTTCTTACTATGACTCGGTCATTCACCGACTCCCTCACCTGGTTCTCGCTCCCTCCACATGCTAACTCGATCAACCTCGCTACCCACCCACATCATAGTACTTTCAATGGAAACTACGACTTGCCAATTTTGACCCACATGTTTGCTTCACATCCAACCTAACCGACCATCTCTCCACATAGACTACCTTAGTGCATCTACCAAGCCAACTCAACCTTCTTGTAGCTCGGCACGCCAAACCCTCCATGAGCCTAGTTCACCGGGCTTCACCTATTCCCAACTCACCTGCTCATCAAATCAAGTCCAAGTTGGCCAACCCTTCTGCTCTCCTTTCCATCGGACCCCCTTCCTTCCATTTCTTTGATTTTTATATTTTTTCAGCCTTTCTAAACATTATATGAAAAATATAAGGGGGAAATAATAAAAAAATTCATTGTATACAGGGGTATTTTTTGTAGGCTCCGCATATAGGGTTATTGGGCTTTCTAAGCCACTTTTACTGGCTTGTGCGTTGTAGTGCTCCTCTTCACCTATGGCTAGTGAGCACGTCCGCCACAACCTTGCGGTAAGAGTGCCTTATTTTTTACATTGGGAGATTCCCTTTATCTCACGCTAAGCATTGTACCTTTGTTATTGCTTTCACCTTTTATGCTTTATTACGTGTGTTCCTCTACTTCTGACTAGGACTTCATTATGGCCTCCACTCTCGTGTGACTTGTCACCTACTATGAGGTGAGTAGTCAACTATCATATATTGCATGAATTCACCCTATTGTAATCACACACTATGTATAAAGTGAGGCAAACATGGGGCTTATCATTATTCTTCTTGGGTGTCATGTTGCTTGTAGACACATTATACGTTGAGTCCAACGTCTTGCATTCTTTTACCCCCGTCTTCTTGTGCACCTTGAATTTTTCACTTCTACATCATGGAGGATGATCTTTCTAGACTTGAGCATCACAAGATTGCCTTACATCCTCTACCACTTCTTCTTGGGAGAGATAACTACACATCATGGCATGCTTCCATGGAATGCTACTTCACCTATGAGGGTCTTACACACTTCTTGCTTGGGCTAGTTCCTGCACCCACTGATTCTAGTTATCTTGAGGAATTTCTTGACACTTGCAACCATGTTGTTGGTTACACTATCTTGTCTATCACTAGACCTCTCTGCATTCACCTCATAGACTCAGATCCTCCCCACCGCATTTGGAGCATCTTTTAGTATTTGTTTGGAGACCCTTCACTTTCTACCACCATTGTTGTTGTTATTGATCCAGTTATTTCCTCTTCTTCTTCATGTGATGGAAGTTACGCTTACATAAACTTGCTTGGTTCTAATTCGATGACGAGGATTTTTCTCCCGGTTTGATGCCGAGAGTACTAGCGAGGACTCCACTCCTCCTTCTCTCCCTTTTCCGGATAGTGTTGACACATTCCACATCTCATCATATATCGAGTGGTCCCATTCTCATCCTCATATAGTCATTACACCAGTCTCCTTTCCACTTCTAATGTGTGAGGCCCCTTCCACTCATATACCTTCATTGGATAACTTATATATCTCGACATCGCTCTCTTGTTTGTTGATCCCCCTCATTGGGATGAGTATCTACACAACCTTTTTGTATTTTCACGAGTCCACTTGTGATGCACTACATGATCCTCATCCTTCTATAGATGTTTCTATGGAGTCCATCATCTCCTTTATTGGGAGTGCCCCTTCTGGGACTCGATCACTTCCACTTTTAAGGAGATCTTCATTGATCCACCCTTGCTTGTGGATCCTATTTTTGTTGTGGGGGTTTTTTCATTTCCTTCACATCAATTGGAAATCATTTTGATAGGTGTTCTGTTCTTCACTTGGGTATTTCTACACACGTGGCATTACCTTCAGTTCCTTGGTGCTCTCTTGTTAGACCTATGTCACACTTTCATTGACCAAATTAAGAGTTCTTCATGTTGCTACCTTCGGGTTCATTCGTGTAGTGGCAGAATTCCTGCACTCTATTTCTATCCTTTCTAAGGGAAAGCATAGAATTTGGTGCGGAGTGGATCTTCTTCGATCTAGAGGTAGAGGATCTTGTCATCAACACTCTTCTAGGAGACTTCCTATAGTTACAGAGTTTAGATCCTTCCATGCCATATTTTGTGTTCCTCTCATATCCCTCTTCTTCTCTCTTCGTATTCTTTCCATGAGATTGCACTTTTTACATGGGTACCTTATTAGGATCCTTAGTGGCTAGGACCCATCCTTGGCATATTTTTAAATTAGAGAGTGTATTTTTATCTTGTGGTGGATGTTTTTCCCACTGGGTTTTCCTTCACTACTGGAGTTTCTTGCATGCATGGGTACCTCATCAGGCGTCAGCACTGGGACCCATTTCTATTTTCTAACTTTCCACCTAATCTTAAGTTACGATGAAGGGGGTGTTTGTGTGAGTCATTTTCCACATCATTAGGTAAGTCATCTCACTTAGGTGAGGTCATATGTCTAGGTGTCATTTAGGGGTCATCATTGGATTCCCTTATGCGTCAGTGCGTCATATGTGTCATTGGGAGTTACTTCCTATTATAAGAATGTAACTCCCCCTCTCCACTTGAGAGGTCATGATTACAACACTGGGGGTTACACAACACCCTCTATATGTACACCCCTTTAGATCTATGAGAGTGTGGATATTTTTGGCTTAACAAGGTTCTTCCCATTTTTTGAATCTTTTGCATGCACATTCGTTGATGTTCACTCCTTCACAGGACCTTGTTATGATGTCAATTTTCACTTCCATTGATGTTCATGTTATCCCTTGTCATCCTCATGCTTCACGTTTTCATGCACTCTTTCATTTCACGTACTAATGACCTTACATGGTCGAAAACAAATATTCACAAATTGTTCTAGTTCATGCATTTAACCACCTATTCACGAACCTAAGGCACATTTATATAAAGCTTTAGGTCTTGAGTACTTCACCAGTCCATGACATGCTTCATTTCAGGGCATAAAGCTTAGATATGCTCGAGTTTCGAAACTTCTAACACTATGTTTTAAGTACCGAGACCCGAGTCTTGGCCTAGAAGACTTCTATCACTCAAACCTTCACTTTCATGCCAAGAAATTGTATGGAACACTTATCAAGAGACCTATACTCCATCCTCGACTTTCACTTACATGGATTATGGGAATAAAATCACACTTGCATGGTTGTTTCTCAAACCTACTTGACAAACCTAATGAGCTAGTTTACACCATTGGATCTTAGACACAAACACACTTCACTTGATCACTTCTTGAGATCAAACATGTCATATGGGACTTGTATCAACTGTTCATGCTCATATTACACCTTCACAACATGCATTCACTTCAATACTCTCTCAAACAAACTTGACTAGTTTTACATTATTAGGATTTTAAGTGGTAGGCCATCTTGATTGACATGGTTCACCAAAATGCTGCACAAAAGGTACCTAAATATTCTCATGGATACTTGGGAAACCTCCTAATTTTTCTCCCACAATTGGCTTTTCACCATGAAACGTGTTATCTCTCGACTATACCAAAATATCCTTGCAGAATAGAGCTAAAATTATACTTGAACAAATTGACATGGGACATGAGAATGCCACCAAAACGAACTACAATGAGTCCTCTACACCTTTGAGTCTTTAAATTATATTTCCCAAGTGACTTCATGATCAAAAACTTGATTTGTTCTCCATCGCTATAATACTAAGGTTTTAGGAGGGTTTGGACCTACCTAGCTTCTTAAGGATCATTCATACGCTTTATGTCATCATTTTAACTAATTCCAATCAAAAATCGCTCTTGAATCCATGACCCAACATTGATGAAAATATTAGGTCACCATTCAAAATTTTAACGTGACAATGAGCACTTCAAACATGACTCTAGAGTTGGAGATGAACATTCTCGAGAACTTGGTAGAACCTAAAGCCTCATAACTTGAAAAAACTTCTTCATATTGCCCTAAATTTTGGTCCATAGCACTAGGAAAACCTCATTCACATGTCCTAAGGATCATTTTCTCATAAATAGGTTTATACCTTCTTGACCACTATCATTTGTCCATGTTTATTTGGTTTTTCCTCAAGAACATGCCTATAATAGTTGAAATGTGACCTATAATATCTTCTACATTCTCTCTACAATGTCCCTACACACTCCCGTGATTATAATGTCCCGCATTAGCTTTCTTAGCTCCATTCTCCAATCCATGATTATACTAGGTCTCTTAATTAGGCCTAGTTAAGCTTGTTTCAACCTTGATTAATGAGACCTAGACTATTCGCATTATGAAGGACCTTGTAAACCCTTAAAACACCAATTGAGACCTAGAGGACACCTTTGAAGCTCAAACCAAGCACGTCCATACACCTAGTTTCTTTCCAATGCACCAAACATGCACCAAGACCTTGTGCACACACCATGACATCTCAAAACACCACACCAAGACACTCCAAACATACCATTAGAGATCTTAAGAAGGCACTACCAATCACACTTCATGCCCCTAAATTATTTGCACCTCACCACTCACTTTTTTCCATCAACACCACATGACATTAATAACAACATTAATAAGACATGGTTCAACAAACGGGACACTATTTATATTGGGTGGAGAGATATGTGGTAGTGCAGTACTAAAACAATTTGTATGGAAAGAAGTAGTAGTGATACCAACATTTCCACCCTACCAATATTGTCATGGAAGAGAGGCTACAGGGACCATAGGTTTGGGTTCCAATATTATGACCTCACAGGGTATGGGAAATGGGTGTAATAGGGTGGCAACAACGCAAATGTGTTGGGGATGCACAGCCCTACCACCGATCATAGTAGAGAGTGGTTTAGATGAGGGATCTGATGGAGGATCTATAGATATAGGGTCGTGGGCTAGAGTAGGTCCCAGATTGTAGGAGGGGATCCGGACGAGAAAGTGTCATGGCTTAGAGAGCACAAGATGCAACATCGAAGAAAAGGATTTTTGAATTTTTTTGGAGTTCATATGGCTATGCATATGAGATAGAGTCCCAAACTAATAAGGAGAGGAGAATTTATATTGGTTCCTTGATACATGTGGGCACAATATGTGAGAGCGAGACCTCGTCATGATGACGAGGTATTGGGTCGAGGAGATGAAAAGACCATTGTGGAGAAACCCGAGAAGCCAGGTGTGAGTGATAACTTGTTAGTTAGATGATTTAGATAGATGTATGTGGTATTTTTAGTGACGTGCGATGGTTTTTGGTTTTATAAATTGGAAAATGGAGGGGTAGATCTCGCTGATTGAGAGTGTCCACCATGAGATCCTATATTTATTGTTAGATGTCTATAATACTACAGTGATGGTGGATCCAACACCACCTTCAATTGGGATTCAGCTTAGTTCCTTTCGGTTAGTGGGAGAGGTAGTGAGGACACTACAAAGGATATAGAAATGTGTAGGTATATGTGGCTACCAAAAACATATATGTGATGTTGAAAATTCTATTACAAGAATATGTAGCATTGGTATAGGAACATTTGGCTCACCTAGCAAATACCCGAGACATGCGCCTGACAGATCACGTCATTATAGACACGGCTAAGCGAGATCACAAGGAGAGGCCTCTAGATCCTGATCTAGGGCAACATCCCTAGCTTGCACAAACCTCATCATGTAGCATAACCCTATCGACTCGAGCATCCGAGATACCCCTACATGGGGTGAGGGTTATTTATTCATTTTGTAGATGGGATAGAGCCATTTTTATGATTTTTTAATGCACAAAAATTGATTATATATATGATGATGGTGGTGGTATTTGATGATGTTTGGTTATTAGGATGCTTTGTATTTGGCATCTCATTTTCCTACTCTCTGCATGTATGTATGTGATAATACCATGGTACTTAGGAAGAATGATAATATGATAATCGGATAGGAAATCTAGTGAGAAGGGGATCGATAAGACATACCAACCCACACAATGTGAAGAAGACAAGAGGTGGAACAAGTCCAAGACATTCAATGGTAGGATGTCGAGTGAAAATGGTGATGAATCCAAGTGGAGTGAATAGTCTGAGTAAGGATGTGTGTAGACACTAAAATTAGGTCACACTCCCCTTTTGTCCTCGATTATAAGAACCCTTTATTATATTTACCTAGCCCCCCTTCACCCCCATTAATATTAATTTAATTAATTTAATTAAATTAATGCATTATCCTCACTATATTTATTATTTAAATATTTTATTTAAATAATATCCCCACATACAGTTCACTTAGACACCTCACCAAGCCAACTCAACCTAAGACCTATTCTTAGTAAGTTCCCATAACTAACTAAGACTTACCCAAACCCTAAAAATCAATGCCTACATTCCCTCTAACCACATTCCCACATGCTCACAAGAAGCTCCCAGTCTAATCCGTGGGATAACGACATGAGATCCAAGGAAATTAGGAGGATCTCCCTAGTTTAGTAAACCTAGGAAATCCCACCTTGACCGACGTCGGTTACCCCTAACCATCACCGGTTACCCCCTAACCGTCACCGGTTAAGCTGGACCGTCATTGGTTACCCCTTTTAACCCCTAAAATACCTTATTCTCAAGGTTGGAAAACATTGGGAGAAAGTTGACGAGCAAGAACACATCTCAGAGAGATAACGCATCTTCAGAGAGAAAATTCCAGTGAAAACTCACATCCAAGGAAGGAGATTGAGCATCTTCTCCTACACAGCCATCCCAACCATGATCTGATCTATCCAAGCAAAGAGGAGTGTACATGCAGCCCATGCAGAAGATTTTCTTCAGTTGGTGATCACTTGCAACCTTCAAACCCATCATTAGCACCTCCATCCTCACACATAGACATTCAGAACGGAATCCAAGTAAGTACAACATCATACTTCCCTGGTTATTTCATTTCATCATCATTTTATCATCCATTGTTTTACCTTGCCCCCTATTGACCTTATCCACATTTTCACCTCCATATACCCATTAAAATCTCACAAAATCCTACTCTAGTCACCCAATACCTTGTCCCGACCAACCCAAGTCCTTTGTGTAATCACAAAGGAGACCCCAACTTGTTCTATGACATTTCCAGATCTGACAATAATCGCACCGGTTACACATAACCACCATCGGTCATCCTTGACCGACACTAGGTCTCTATGTTTTCCCACACAACCTAGAACAAGAGACCTACCCACCTAATTTCACCTCACCCTCATTCACCTATGATCTACCCAAGACCTTTATCAGACCTAGCAGAGACCCAGAACCAATTATTTGACCTTTGGATTCTATTCTAGCTTAGCCTGTTAGATTAGATCTATTTCTTATTGTGTTTTTAAGTGAGATACCTAAATCATTTTAAAATAACAATAGGATTTACTTTGTTTACAACATTAAATTTTTTAAAACAGTGGACTAATAGCCATCTAGGAAGTATCATACTTCCCAGATCTAGCATACGCTAGGCAGTTCACTGCCCATATTGTTTAATTCCTTCTGGTGGTCTTGTTTTCATTATAGGTAGTTCCTCCTAGCCAAAAGGAAGCTCTCACGATCAGCTATGGATCCGGAAGTCATACGCACGCAACAACCCATCAACCAACATTTGAACAGGTATTCCTCCTACGCCCATTACCCTATCTATTTTGTCATCAACACTTCAAAGAAACGATCTAAGAAAAAGGTGAAACATTTTGGCACACTGTGGGGACCCATCCGGGGTTCCTTGCATTTCATTCATTCCTAGGAAAAAAATTGTGTTTTTTTCCTTTCGAAAAGTGTACACACTAATTTTCTTCCCTAGTAATCCACCTCTTCTTTCTATTTGCTCTAAAGGAAACCCTTCTTTTGGTGTAATTAAAAAGAACCATTTCTTCATGTTTTCTGCATTATAGTGAAAGAGCATCCCTCTTCCTCTTCATCTTTTATGTCATCCAACTTCACACTTTTTGATTTGGGCTTAAAAATAAGTGCATTCCATTCTGATTTATTGCATTAGCTCACATTAATTGAGGGCAACCTATACACTGGAAGTCATGACCAGCTGATGGTTGACAAATGAATCATAGAAAAGCACTTCTATCCTTTTCTCTTTCTCTGAGTCTTACCAAACCACACAAAAATTCAAAATACATACATTCTTAAACAACATCCTACCTGGAAGAAGCTGTAGGTGATCACACGATCATGGCATAGTGGGCACCCAGCTCACTGCTCTGTCGAGTCATACTTCAGAGCAAAGCCCCCCACCATAACATACCTAAAACCTCACCTTTTAGATCTCCTTCTTTGTAGGAAGCCATCCTCACCAAAAAAATCTATTTCACAATTCATGTGTCAGTCCCTAAATAGCATAAGCTAAACAAACATAATAGAAAAGGGCACTCCTAGGATCACATTTTCTTAGTGTTTTTGCTTGGCTTGCATTTTGAGGTGAGAGATCACGTTCATCACTTTTTTTGTTCATCCTTGCATGCTCCTCATCATAGCTGGTGTATTCCGGCTTCACCTGAGTGTGCCTGGGCCATATCATCATCATTCTCAAAATTTTGGGTCTGATTCTACATCATATTTTAATTCACAACCACTTTCTTTCATCACTGTTTCAATTTCATAGTAACCATCATCGGTTACCTCTGACCGCCATCGGTTATACCCAACCGATGTCAGTTCTAGTCCTTTTGCTAACCTACTCAAAAGGACATTTTACTTCACTTTCTTCCACTTTTCACAGCCTCTGTCACTTTGTTATTATTCCCATTGATGTTTTAAACATCCTCAAATTTGGCATACCTATCAGATTTTACCTTCTACCTCATTGTTTACTCACTGTCCATTTTCTACAATGACCGGAAATGGTTACCCCTAACCGACATCGGTTTTCCCTAACCGGCATTGGTTAGCTTATTTCACATTCCAGCCACCATTTGGTACTTCATCCACTTTTTATCACTAGATTCACTTATTCCTACTGTTCTCTGTGTCATTTATAGAGAAGCAGCCCTACCTGATCAATACTGGTTCACATGGTGCTGACCCGAAGACAAGAAAGTGCCTCGTATTTCATGCTAGTTTTCAACCACTCCCACCTAGTCCTTCACCACCTTCTATTTTATCACCAGCCATGGATCCCATCCAGCCTACTACTATCACTACCGAGATGAGGAGTTCACATGACTCCTTGACCAGAACCCTGCCGCCTTGCAGTTTTACCTTTCCCACTCATCCACTCAAGATGCCTCGGGTCAATTGATATACGGCATGCCCATATCTATCCCCCGACTCTCACACCCACTTCCACATTGGCCCCATCTGGCTCTATGCTTCCCGCATCCACCTTACCCCCAGTCATTTTGTAGTTAGGTCTTATACCCGCTATGACTTCCAGTTTGTTACCTCCATGGCCCTCGTTACATCCACCATACCCTCGATGACTACCCCAAACACAACCTCATCTCCCCTAATGTCTCACACATACCTGTAGCTACATTACCACCTCCAGTGTCAATGACCCTACCCCATTTCAGAACGTGGTTCTTTCCATTCCACAATCATTAGCCCCTATTGCCACTAGGGTTACCACGACCCTTCCACCCCCATATACATACTACCAACAACCTCCTGTTTCATCCATTATTCATTCCGGGTACGTACCCCCTATTTCACTACCTTCTTCTCCACCACCCTACATGGCAGCCCCATACACTAGAGTGCCACCCTTGTTATATGCCCAAAACCAACCTCCTCATGCTACAGAGGCATCCAATCATCACAACCCACCAATGACCTAATTAAATTGATGTTGGACAAGATGCAGACATTGGAGGCATCGGTTTCGACTCCCGCAACACTCTCACCTACGATGAGATTTGCAACGAGCCTATTCACCCATCCATTCCTATCCATTCATACCCTTGTGCATTGGGAAATGCCTAAATTCAATCATTTCAATAGCAAAGAAGACCCACAACAACATTTGTGGTCATTCAAACATGGGTGTTATCTGATCGCTCATGATGATGCTTTGCTTTTGAGAACCTTTCCCATGTCCCTCACTGGACCTACATTAGATTGGTATAGTGGGTTACCTAAACACTCTATATTCTCATTCAATCAGGTAGCCCAAGCCTTCTTGGATCATTTCTCTATCAATATCATCAAGAAGGTTACCATGACCGATCTATATTCCACACGTCAGTATGAGGACGAATCTATCATAGATTTTGTCACTCGCTGGCAAGTGTAGCCTAATCAATCAACTTACCTTCCAACTACCAAAACTAAAACTCATCGAGCTCTTCACATGAGCTTGCACTAGACATATCTCCCCGACCTTGCAGGTCCAAACCTTCCAAACATTCGATGAGGCATTCACTATGGCACGAAAGTTAGAGATTCGGGCCATCGAAGAGAAGAAAATCCAATTACGCAATAAGAATTCAGCATTCAAGTCAAATGATACCTCTTCTTCTTCCAAACCACAAACCAATTATTCAAAAGCTAAGGGCACCGCTAACGCAGTGGTACTCAAGGCCGGCCCAGCTCATCCATCAAATCAGGCTACACCCTCATCTAATCTCTCACCTGTCCAGACTTTTCAATTCAGATGAGAGCAATGAAAATATACCCCAATTGGGGAACCTTACTCTTATCTTAGAAAATCTTATCAAAGCTTTGGAGCCATCACCCTTCCACCTATAAAACCACACACTAGTTTTGACCCTACTCACCCCATGCCCGCATGGTATAAAGAACATGATTTCTGTAACTATCATCGAGTAAAGGGTCATAGTGATGGAAACTACATCACTTTCAAGAATATTGTCTAAGAAATGCTCGAGAAAGGTGAGTTAACTGGATAATCCCAATGCCACCCCAACCAAAATCTACAAATCTTCAAAAACCATTTCCCAACCATGCCCCTTCATCCAATCAAACCGGTGAGACATCAACTCACGATACCCATACCCATGAGGTTCATGCTATCTTTAACAAGGTACATGTCACCTCCCAATTACCTCACATCCCTTCCATAGAGGAGATCCTAGCCCAAAATCCTCCTTCCACATTGGAACCAACCTCCCCTGTTCCTTCACCCACATAGAGAACACCTTTCATCTCCTTCATCACCAATGGAGGGGTCTTCCACTAACATTGAGACCATCTCACCCCTAGCTTCACCACTTAGAGAACCTTTACCCATAGTACCTCCTCCACCCATAGAGGAGCTCCCATTATCTCCTCCACCCAAAGAGGAGCACCCATTACCTCCTCCACCCACAGGAGCATCCATCTGTTCCTCCACTTATAGAGGAGCTCCCATCATCTCCTCCACCTATCATAGACCTAGTTGAGATACCTTTGCCTCTCGGTGAGCATTCTCCATCTACTACCCAAAATCCAATAGACCTACTTTCGGCTCTCTTACCCACGGAAGCTGAAGCTAGCCAATTCCCCATCTCTAAGACACATTTTATGGGAATTCCCATTAGGTCCTCACCAACTCCACCCACAGACGTGTCATTCTCATGTTTGGTTGATCACTTAGATTATGTGGATAGGGCTTTACTATGGGGGCACCTCTTACTCCCCATCTCAACACAGATGTAGAGATCCCTCACTGATACCTCCACTATCTACCCAAACACATCTCGACCAATCAAACCAAATACAACCACTACTTATCACAACCCCTTCCACGATACCTATTAGCACTCACACCACACCCTTACCCATAACCCGACCTACATCTAAACCCAAACCCACACCTACAACATTTTCCTCAACTAAACCTATTACCACTTTAGGGGTCACCCCGACCACCAGCCTTACTCATCCACCTATTAAACTGGATTTAGCTACATCCTCCAACGTCAAAACCACACCTACTCCGACACCCAAACTAAAGAAACAAACTCATCAACCTCATACCCCGACCACACCAATCACACCCACACTTGTCCCATCTATCTTAAGACCTCAACTACCCAACATGGTCAAGCAACCTTCACCCATCCATAAACCAATAACACAACAACCCATTCCTTCCTCACAAACCTCTAACCTACCCAGGCACACAACATGACTTACACCCACACCTATAGTCTTTTTACCACCAATACCTCCAATACCTTCAGCAATTTGCTTCACTACCCACTACACTTCAGTCATTGTCCCTCACACCCCAAGTATGACCCACGTCATCTACCTTCACAACACCCCATTATCCCCATGGGTAACTCACCCTCTTCCTCCATCTACTTTTCCTTCTAGACCTTGTACACCCACATCACCTTTACCCAAGAAGGTGCAACCCAAAAACAAAACCCCACTACCCCACAACAAGGTAGTCAAAACAACCCCACACCCTCCTACCCATCCATCTATTGTACCCCTACCCAAACAAACATGACTGATACCTAAAACCACACTGGCACCTAAAACCGTAACTCAACCCATTCCTACTCTTCCAAAAATAGTTCCTCGACAATCAACCACACCTACACCCAAACCCACGTTCACTTCCCATTGTGATCCACTAGCAGGGTCTTATGCCAAAATTTTAACCAACCTCCTCGAGACTTTTGTTATCACATTACCACCACTCTAACCTTATGACCCCCTCAAACCCAAGCCAAAAGGGTTTGATGATACTAAAATTTGTGCATACCATCGTGTGCCAGGGCATGATGTGGAGAACTGCAAGGCCTTGAAAAAACCTCCTTATCCAATTATGTCCACCAGAAACCAACTTTGATGATGACCTTCTTGATGAGGATCCTTCTTCACCGACACCCATTCCCACACTTCCCACTCAACAACCACAACCTCCACCCTCACCACTCCTAGAGCCACCCTCAAGATTTGAAATTAACATGGTTCACATCAGAGAACTTTCCACACCACCACCCAAATGTCATTGTGCCCAACTGACCTCACAAGGTTTTCTCCTCCGGTAGGTTTTTTCCTTCATGTCATTATACCACTCATCCTACACCTTCTCCATTTTCCAACTCCCCTCAAATCAACATGATACATGTCACTACATGTGCACAAGGGAAAAGAAAAGGCAACTAACCCACCAACCAATCCTATACCCAACATACCATCTGCACCCATACCTAAAATCACTATCTGCAGTTACATACCCCATTTCTAATGGCGTCACACATCACACCATGCTCAAACAACTACACCAATCTCCCCTCAAAATGTCCTTATATGACCTCATCCAAACCTCGGAATCCCATCATCAAGCCCTCATGGAGGTTCTTCAATCTATTGAGGTTTTACCCAATGACCCTACACCCGTAGCCTCCATTATCACACCCCATCATGTAGCCTCTCTCACCAAATTACCACCTTCATCCTCACCTCACCTTGTTCACCAAGTGGCCTCCCTTAGCTTCTCAGAGGAGGAGATCATGCCACACCAAAATGATGACCCGGACCCAGCCCTCTTCATCTTCATCCACATTGATGACATACGGGTACGCCATGTGATGATTGATGGAGGTGCTAGCATTAACATCATTTCATCCCATGCATTTTCTCAAATGCATACCTAACAATTACATGCATAAACATCCGGTCATGTTGTGTTCATTCAACGATGCTATCACCTCCACACTAGGCACTGTCATCCTTCACATTCGTGTGGGCCCCTACACTATTCCAAAATTGTTTTATGTTTTGGAGGGGGAATTCCAATATAACTTGTTGCTTGGTAGACCCTGGATCCATGTCATGGGTTGCGTTCCTTCCACTTTGCATCATTGTGTAAAGTTTGAACATGAAGGACACACTTATACCATTCTAGCTGACCCATCACCTTTCAAAACATGCAACATGCTTTACCGACCCAATGATGTGCTCATACCTGTCAAGCCATCTACCTCCATAACCAATACCACTTCACCTACACCTCCACCTACTAGTACAGCCATTGCTTCTTTCACCACACATACCTCCTCCATTCCTACCACTACTATAACCTCCACGGCTGACCCATTAGCTTCCCAATCTGTTAACTCCACCTCTGCATCGACCTCTGACACATCATCCATTCCAACTACCTACATACCAACCAATGATCCCTTGGAAGGTGTTTTTCAATGCCTCACTCTGGGGGAGTACCACCTATATAGTGTCAACACATTCCTTACTCCGCACGAGTATGGAAGCCTTCACCAACACCCTCATTATGATCACCATATAGGAGAATGCCTCCTTTATGGTCCTCCTCATCTTCATACTAGTCTCACCTATGGGGGACTTGATACTACCACCTACACACCTAAACCACCATCACAACCCCACCCATTTTCCACTGACTTCCAATCACTTACTAATCATCATTTCACCCACACCTTCTTGCACCACTATGTGTGGAAGGGTTTTGGTTTTGGATTTTACGAGCAAGGCCACCATACCGTTATTCCATGTACCACCCACAAACATAATGACCATAGTGGTATTGGCTTCCCTGAACCTCCTACCAAATAGGCCACATTGAACTCATTGAGGACCCTAGCCCTTCTCCACCTTCATCTTCATCACTACCTTCACCTGCTCCACCTTCATCACCACCCTCACCGATAGAGTCGATGGATCCTGAATCTATCCCCCTAACTTTTTTCATAAACACCATTTCCTTGGGGCCTTTGACTTATCAACGTGAAGGCGAGGCCCCTTCCACTCTTCCATTCCTATATCCTAAGATGATCGATGATGACACACCTACAATTAACGTCATTCAATGTCAAGATGATGAATCCATACTCACCTACCTTGGTGTAGAAGACTCATATATTCATCGATCGTTACCCTCTGAGACGTAAACCATGTTGAATGAATCGACTATCGAGATCAACATTCATACTCAGGATGACCCACACATCTAAAGATCGATACAATCTTTAGATGTTGCTTGAAAGAAGCCATCACTTCTTTTCTCCGAGATCATAACCACTGCTTTCACTTGGTCTTACACAAACATGCCCGATATTGACCCCACCATAGTGGTCCACAATATCGTAACCATTCCCGATGCCAAACCTATCAAACAAAAGCTGAGGAAAATGCACCCTCGCATTGCTCTTCTCATCAAAGAAGAACTTCAACACCTTCTTTCTGTTTCCTTCATCTTACCCATTGATTATCCTCATTGGATTTCTAACATTGTCCCTATTACTAAAGCAACAGGGGGACTCCACATTTACATGGACTTCATGTGACCTCAACCTAGCCTGCCTGAAAAAGATGACTTTCCCTTGCCTGGTATTGATCAACTGGTTGACCTCACCGCTGGTCATGAGATGCTCTCACTCATGGATGGCTTCTCAGGTTATAACCAAATTTTTCTTGCCCTAGAAGATCAACACAAGACCACATTCATTACCCCTTGGGAACCTTTTACTATCGAGTCATGCCTTTTGGCCTTAAAAATGTTGGTGCCACATATCAGCATGTTATGACTTACATCTTCCATGATATCATGCATCACATATTGGAAGATTACGTGGATGATCTCTTGCCAAATCTAAATGTCACTCTGAGCACCTCACCATCCTCAAAACCATCTTTGACCACCTCATTAAATATTGCATTTTCCCTTAAACCTAAAAAGTGTGTCTTTGTGGTTCTCTCAGGAAAGCTCCTAGGATTTATTGTTTCCCTCCATGGTATAGAAGTTGACCCTACTAAAGTCAAGGCCATTCTGGAAATGCCTCCACCCACTAACCTTAAACAACTCCATAGCCTGCAAGGTAAATTGCAGTCCATTCACCATTTCATTTCACAATTATCTGATCGGTGTCAACCATTTCATCATCTACTTAGGAAGGATGTCTCCTTTAAATGGGATGATGACTATCACAAAGATTTTGAGGCCCTAAAACAATACCTTCTCCAACCACCCATACTCATTCCACCTAAAGATGATCAACCTTTTTACCTATACATATCAGCTACCGATCATTCCTTGGGAGCCATGCTCACTCATCGCGATGAACAACATAGGGAGCAGGTGGTTTATTACATAAGCCATACTCTTTTGGACTATGAAACCCGATACAACCATCTAGAAAAACTTTTCTTAGCCTTAGTTTTCATTGCCACCAAACTCCACCATTACCTACTCAACCACAAAACCTATGTCATGACCAACACCGATCCCTTACACTTCATATACGCTAAACCTTATCAAAATCAGCAGTGCATGATGATGGCTTATGCTTTTAGCTGATCTTGACCTCAAATTCATTCATCAAAATTCCATCAAGGGCCAAGCTATCGCCAACCAATTGGCACCTATTTTCAAGGATCAACTCTCTAATTTTGACTTTCCCGATGAGTCAATTGCTACTCTTTCCTGGAAAAACCCCTTACCAAATGACAATGTTCTTCATGGTTCCAAGTGTCAGCGTGGGGGGGGGCTGGTATTATCCTCATTCCTCTGGATGGAGAACCCATGCCTTTGTCTTTCAAACTAGACTTTGAATGCACTAACAATATTGCCAAATACGAAGCACTCGTACTAGGTCTCCAAGCCGCATATACCCTAGATGTCAAATCAATCCACATCTTTGGTGATTCACAATTGGTCATAAACCAAGTCAATGGTATGTACCAATGTCGTAACGAGATACTTCAAAAGTATAAACATCATGTAGACATACTTTTGACCACCTTTGATCATTACACCCTTCAAACCATCCCACGTTCAACCAACAAATTTACCGATACCATGGCCTGCTTAGCTTCCCAAATACCCGCTTCCCCTACCGATTCCAAAATATTTTTCATCATACAATGCCTCCATTCACCTTCTTATTTACCTCATGATGTTTACTCGATCGAACCGACACCCCTAACCCGAGTGACCTTTGGTATAAATAATACTCAACTACCTTTCTCTTTCCATCTTACCTCCTGATCTCACCCGTAACGGACAACGTGCCTTCCTTAAAAAGGTCTCTCGTTTCGTCATTCTGGGGGACTCCTCTATAAATGTGGCTTTGATGGTATTCTCTTACGATGCCTCACAAGTTTTGAAATTCCTTATACCATTAAGGAGGTTCATGATGGCATATGTGGAGGTCACTTTAGTGGCCTTGTTGTTGCTAAGCGTATTCTTCGCCTAGGCTATTATTGGCCGACCCTTAACCATGATTGTTGTGACTATGTCAAACGTTGTGTAAAATGTCAACAACATTCCAATCTTCATCATACACCCAGTCATGCCTTACAGGTCACTTCATGACCTTTGGCCCTTCTCTCAATGGGGTTTGGATCTTATCGAAGAAATCAATCCTCATTCTTCCCAATGCCATCAATGGATCATAACTACTACAATACTACACAAAATGGGTGGAAGCCATACCACTCATCTCCACAAAAGCCGAGAAGATATGTGAGTTCATTAACCATCACATCATTTGTCACTTTGGTGTTCCTCATCGCCTCATCACTGAAAATGGAAAACAATTCAAAAACAAAACATTGCAAAAACTTTGTGACCTTCGGCATTCAACTTAGTTTCTCATCACCTTATTACCCACAAACCAATGGCCAAGCTGAATCCACTAACAAAACCCTCAAAAAATTCTCATGAAAGTGGTTGATGATACTGGGAAGGATTGGCATACGCACATTCCTTTTTCCCTATGGGCATACCGCACTAGTATTCGCACTTCCACTGCGGCCACACCCTTTTCATTGGTCTATGGTATAGAGGTTGTTCTACCTCTCAAAGTCTAGATCCCCTCACTCCGCATTTCTCTCCATGACATGCTTACTGATGATGACTTTCATCAGGACCACTTAACATAACTAGAGTTATTAGACGAACATCATCTTAACGCTCTGGATCACCTTCAAGTTTATCAACAACGTATCAAACGTGCTTATGACAAACGTGTTCATGAACGAACCTTCCAAGTCGGTGACCTTGTCTTGAAAATAAAATCAACACGTAACCAAAGCAAAAAAAGTAAACGGGAAAATTTTCTCCTAATTGGCTTGGACCATACATCGTAACTCATACCTATGGATCAGGTGCCTATCATTTATCCTCACTTGATGGTAAACCCAAACCTGAGCCCCTTAACGCATTGCATCTTCGACCATTCTATTGTTGACTCATTGTCCTACCTCACCCTTTGTCTCTTTACATGCTCATCCCTTGAGTGCCATCCACTTCATACACCTCCCTAATGATTAAACAAGAATCATGTGAGTACCCGTCACTTGTTATCTTCTCTTGAATATGTGTACCACGACACTGCACATAGCATGATTCTCATGGATACTTTTCATCTACCTTTAGATGAGATCCCATGGTCATTCCACCTTACCTTTTAAACAAGAGTCCTATCCTCCACCTTGGTCTTGTCCATGATTTCAAATACCTCACATGGGACCCAAACTCCTTGAGTCAAACTTCTAATAAAAGATGACTCCCTCAAAAGGACATCTTCCTCTCGAACCAAATTGCTGCTATAAATAGACTGCTCCCTCGAAGGACAACTATGTGAAGCTTAAAAAAAAAATGAGAGAAACCAAAGCTTCCCATCGATCAACTTCATGAAGACCTCAAGGAGTACCATATTATTTATCCCATATAGACTTCCCGCATCGATCAGTCTATCAAAACAAAAAAACCTTTTAGTCATGGACTTTCCCATTGTGACCTAGGACCCTTGCCCAAAAGCCTTATTACTTCAACATATAAAATTAACTACCTTTCACCCACCTTACCATTTCCACTCTCATTTCCTCAATCACCTCAAGGGACATCTTGGAATTTCGACATTTGGTGATCCTGTGACTACTTTCACTATAGAACCATTAATCATGCAATGCCTTTCGGGTCTTGTGTTCATCACCCCCTCCAAGGTATGATCTACTCGGTATGATCCTACCCAATCAGGTGGCTTTATTACCCCCTCTTATTTTTTAACCATCTTTGTTTACGTTTTGATTACCTTATATAGGACTTGGTACTCGATGCTTACCTTTGGGGTAGTCCTCCCCTTTCACCATAATCACCTTCACCTACATCATTTTACCTATAATCTACCCACACCTATTACACCTAAACCCACAACATGCCCAAAAACCTACCAACTCATTCTCATATTCTTCCCTAGCTCATGGGAGAACTACATCGACCTGAGGTCCCTTTTCGGGACTATGTAGGCAGCACTCCGAGGGCATGGGGCCCTTGGAGGTTAGCTCGGCCATTTTCTACCCTAAAACAATTCATCAACCATGCCTAACTCACCATTTACATCACATTTCACTTAGTTCCCCTTTTCTAACAAAATTGGAAATTAAGCCACATACATAACAAGTTGCTTACCACAACATACATTTATTACACCTACCATCTCTCTATCATCACTATGCATAGATTATAGAACATTTCACATATGACCCATAGTATCATTCATTTCCAAAATAATGAATCATAACTAAACCTACTTTCAACTCAACCATGCCTATAACCCGACACCATGCCTACCATGCCTATGCCTATAACTTTGACTCATCCATGCCTATAACATGCCTATAACTCGACTCAACCATGCCTATAACCTAACTCAACCATGCCTAACCAACTAACTCATCCATGCCTATAACCTAACTCAACCATGCCTATAACCTAACTCAACCATGCTAATACATGCATGCTATGACCTAACTCGATCCATCCATGCCTAAACCAACCTAACTCCATCATACCTAACTCACCTAATTTCCATCCATATCAAAGTAACAAATCCATATCTCATCTAACACAAGCCATACATCCAATATCTCATAAACATATTAACACATCACAAAATACCATGAATCTCATCATATAAATCAATAAATGTGTATCTCAAAATACATGCCTATCTCATCATGACCATCATCTCCAAAATGTCGATACACAAGCTGATATACAATACAAAATGTCATCGGCACGCAGGCTGGTCTCATATATACAAAAAGAATGAATGAATCAATACAAAAAAATCTTGGCACGCAGGCCGGTATATGCTCACAATATACAAAATCACTCGTACATCCTCACTATCTTGGCATGCAGGCCGACATATATATCAAAAAAATAACTAGCATACAATCAGGTGACCACATCTCAGGCATCTTGTCGGATGTCCTCCATCTTTGTGTCACCTGCACCCTCGCCTCCTGTGGCCCCTGTGGCACATCACCTAGCTGCTGGTCATTGTGCGATGGTGGCCTCTCCTGATCGGGCCTCGGAGCTCTCGACCTCCTGTGCTCTCCATACTATGTGTGTGGGATCTCATCCTCTCACTAGATGCCTACTATGCCTTGTACTCTCCGTAAGAGAGGAAGTTTATCCTGGCCACCATGAGTTGGTCCTGATAATATATCGCCTCACCTAGGGCATCTCGTAACTAGATATACAAGCACGCCTGTGGTGGTCCCATAGGTCTCGGCCCCTACCTACCTACCACCCCGCCCAAATGGGACCAACTCCTTGCACCTATGGTGGTGCCCCCTATCCTGTGCCTATATTTGGGCCTATAAGGCCCCAATCTGTGTCTGGGTTGTGGCCAACTAGCCCTGTAAACTTGCCACATGAGCCAATAAGGTTGCCACCTAACCATCTTTATCTCCATCTCCTCCATCTCCTCCACCCTCTCCCTCCGCCATTTAGGCTCGGGACTGCCACTGTGCTTTGTAGCTCTGCTAACTCTACCTCTGATCCCTCCAACCGTATGTCTCATGTAGTATATTTATCTACGTGATGATCGCCATCGCTACCTACCCCGTAGGGCATCTCTCTTACCTTTAATGGTAGCTAAGTCAGCTGCCTGGGCCTGTCTAGGTGGTATGGCTCGTAATGAAGCCGCCCACCACTACCTATACCTATCTGTGCATCCGGCATCATCAATCCATTGATCCACTGGTTGTTCCTCCTCCCATGTAGGCACTTTGTAGGCTATGGTAGAGGTAGAGGCCTCTCCACGTCATCTCTCTGATATTGTGGGAAGGATGGAGGAATATCTGTATAAGCCTAAACTACCATCAGACCCTATCTACTGGGATCATCTCATCCTCCCCGGCATGGCGACCCTGTATCCACCTCTCTAGTTGGAGCTCAGCTAGCTCCTCATGCATGTGCCTATATGAGGGGAATCCCACATATGGCCTCCAAATAATGTCCACTCCGGACAACCCCTCCAACAACTGCCAAAAATGGGCCACATCATATGTCGGCCTATCCGACCTCCACTCTCCTGCAACCGGCACCCATCTCCTGTATCCCAACCACACACATCTCATGCGGGAAATGCATCTACTTGGGGCATCCCTATAGGTCAAACACAGACTATGTGCTCATAGGCCCAATAGTGTAGTATAAATGTACAACACATGCTAAACCTGTGCAACCACCCATACGCCCACAACTCTCTATATAGCTACACCAAGAATGTTGGTGCCCAGGAAAAGCATGTCTCATGCACCATCATATCATGGAGCACCCCATCAGTGATCGGGAAAGCATCCACCCTCTGCATCTGGTATTGTATAGCAGCACACTTCCTCCATCAATAAAACCACTAGGCTCGTCTCATCCAAACGGGCTAAGTACATCTCACCATAGTTCAAAATGGAGTTATGGAATCTCAGCTTTGCCACCCCCTTGCCAAAAATTTTCCCAATCAGCTCCTCTGAGGCCTCGGAGGAGATAGAGTAAACCTAGGCCCCAATATGGGTAACCGCAAAATCCAGAACATGTCCTCCAGGGTGATAGTCATCTCACCCGTCGAAAGGTGAAACGTGTTGGTCACGGAGTCCCATCTATCAATGAGCATGACCATCAAATTAGGTTGTCGAATAGCATGTCGATAGCATTGAATCTCACTCAAGCCCACTACCTCCACGTGCTGTAGCTCTAAAGGGGTTGTTAAGCCACGCAATGTCACCAATAGAGGTGGAACCCTATCCCGCATGTGTAACTACGATCTCCCCTGCATCCAATCTAAGCACAACATTAATCTACCTTTACCATGACCATATTCATCACTTATCATTACCCACCACCCTATTTTTACCCTACCCATCTCAACCACCTAACCTACATCATTTTTTTCCCCCTTGTGCCCAAAATCTCGACCGGTGTCGGTTCATCCTAACCGACTCCGGTCACCCTTAAACCGGTGTCGGTCACCTGTTTGGTGACCGATACCGAATCATCTTTACCGACCACGGTTACCACTTAACCAAAGACGGTCACTGTTTTGTGACCGATCCGGCTCTTATCAACCGACACCGGCCAAGCTTGACCGATGCAGTCACTTTATCATGAAAAATCCATGACTTCCCAAACCCCCTTTTTAAAAAAAAAAATCCTCCCACCTGTCCCTTTTACCCCACCTACAATGACCTACACTACCCCAAAACCCCTACCCACCCCACCTATACAATTTACTACCCTCCCCCCCTCTTTTTTGCCCATTTTCCCCCATACCCACATTTCACTTTTGCCCACCCACAAACTACAAAACCCTACAACTAACCACTACCAAATCTTCTAATCTATTTAATCAACCATGTAGAGTTCGACGATTACCTCATCACGTTGCTGCCATCTCGGTGCCACATCGGGCTTATGCTTGGTGGTCCGTCCAATCCCTCTCCAGCCTCTGTCATCACCAAATAACTACCCATAACCTCCCACCAATCAACTATCTCTCCTGATCCCATGGACCCGCTACTCACCAACCCAACCCTCATCAAAACCGATCATTGCTCACTTGTCTCGTTTCCTCCAGACACTTTTCTCTCTTTTTCTCTTTTTGTCATTTCTTCACTTCGCAAATAACCAAATGAATAATACAAACGTGGATTTTTTGTTTTTATAACAAACTTGACCTAACCGACATCGGTTCCCCTTGACCGGCATTGGTCTTGTGCCCTACCTCACCGTCATCGATTTTCCTATACCAACGTCGGTTATATATGACCGCCATTGGTCACCTAACCTACACATTTCCCTTACTTTGCCATTTTACCCCACCCTTTACCTTGCTTCTTTACCCCATCCAACCTTTACCCAACCCATTACCTTACCTTTCCTAACCTCATCATTTACTACCTCCATTTTTCCTCCTTTGGGGACTCATTCTTTTACCCCTACCTCGGCCTTACCTGTGCGTGACCTAGATATTTGGACCTAGACCATCGCTAGTGCCCTTGTTTCACTCGGAAACGCTTCGTTCCTTATAGAAATGATAAGGTTAGGGTTAGGAGGAATACCTGTAGAATGTCGAGATGATGTGCGCGTCACAGAGAAAGAAAGATCAGGGCCGATCTGCGAAGAACTCCTTTTTGTCTTGGAAGGACTACTGCAAATAAGAACACAAGACCACAAGATTTGATTAAACGATAAATGAGGAAATCGCCTTGGGCCCAGAAATATAAAACTTCCTTTCGAAGGTGGTTAGTTCCCCTGTTAATATGAATTAACACAAAACACTTGCAAAATATCAATTAAATTATTTTGTTGAACCGGGTAGGGAGAAAGGCTGGTTTTTCTGGTTTTTGATCAAAGGAACCGATGACGGTTACCTATAACCGATAGCGGTCACTGATAACCGATACCGGTTGGTTCTAAGATCTTCTCGGGCTGGTTGTGGTGTTTGTAAATGGCTGATTTTTGGATAGTATTGGGAAATGGGATGGTTAGAAGCTAAGGAATGATAGTTAGAGGCAATGGTACGTTGGATAATGGGTTCGGGGACGGATTTGGGAAGATCGCAATTCCAACAAAGATAAGAAATGTTATAATGGAGGACATGTAAGATGTAACTTATTGGTTTTGATGAAGATGCAAGTTGATCTCCTTTCTTTGGAAACACGCCTCGTATTTCACACGTCCTCGCTTGGTCGAGTGAAGATCCGGACTCTGTCCTCGCTCGCAATGCCCTCTGTTGATCTCGAAATCCTTCGACCGATCTCGCAAATGAAATTCGATTTTTGTTTTGGTTTGGGGAGCCCATTTACGAGGCACCGATGGCGGTTGCGTAACCGACGGCGGTCGAGTAGAACCGCATCGGTTAGGAAAAAGTAGGCTATTTTTAGTAAAATAGCCCACCTTCCTCGCTTTTCTCCCGAGGGACCGGCGGCGGCTTGGTCAAGTGGCTAGAAGGTCGGTTTGGGTGCGAAAGGGGTCATTAGTTATGGGTGTAGGTGTGGACCAAGTTATGGGTCCTAATTAGGTTAGTTTAGGGTTAGGGCTAAGTCATGGTGAGGTGGCCAAGTGAGGTGGCAGATAAGGTGATGTGGATTTATCAATTACAAGGTAATTAATAAATAATTGTGTAAGGTTTAGGTGATGAGTTTAGGTTGCGAGATGAGATGTGGGTCACAAGGGATCGTAAGACACGAATTTGGTGTCTACATTAGCCCCTTATTGTCGTGTAGCTTGTTTTGTAAAGCTGCGCGGACAATAATATGAAGTGGTTTCCCCTGTTAAGGGTATAGGTAATCCCCCTCAAATCTATCACAGATTGGGTGAACGGGAAATCAGGGATAGGGTTGATAAAGGGTATATGTTGTTGAGAGAATGGTAAGGTGTGGGGTAGGTCCAAGGAAGCATACACATGTTGAAATGCAATAGTATGACTAGGGTACATGATTTGACGAGCAAACCAGCGATGTATAGGCAAAGGTCGATAGTTTATCCAAACAAGGGTGATATAATCCTGGTATCCAAGGCATAGGAAGTAGCTCCAGGGTATATAACAGGTAAGGTACAAGAACGTTTAGGCATGTTCGGCAGTACCAAATGGTTGGTTTGGTTGAGATAAACGTCACGGTCTAGGTCTAGGCAAAGTTGGTCAACAGATCAAGTCAAGGACCCTAATCATGCTAAAACACGAACAGGTGAGCTCGATTGAACAAAAAGCTACATGATGGATGGATAAATTAAAACGGTGATTGTGGGTATGGTATGGTTAATTGGTGCGGCCTTAAGTCGGGCCAAATGGTTAGGTGCGGCCTTGGGTCGGGCCAAATGGGTTGGTTGCGGCCTTGGGTCGGGCCAAATGGTTTGGTTGCGGCCTTGGGTCGGGCCAAATGGTTTGGTTGCGGCCTTGGGTCGGGCCAAATGGTTTGGTGCGGCCTTGGGTCGGGCCAAATGGTAGGTTACGGCCTTGGGTCGGGCCAAATGGTTAGGTGAGGCCTTGGGTCGGGCCAAATGCTAGGTTACGGCCTTGGGTCGGGCCAAATAGGTAGGTTGCGGCCTTGGGTCGGGCCGAATAGGTAGGTTGCGGCCTTGGGTCGGGCCGATTGGTAGGTTGCGGTCGTAGGTCAGCCGGATTGGTAGGTTGAGGCCTTGGGTCGGGCCGAATAGGTAGGTTGAGGCCTTGGGTCGGGCCGAATAGGTAGGTTGAGGTCGTAGGTCAGGCTGGATTGGTAGGTTGAGGCCTTGGGTCGGGCCGAATAGGTAGGTTGAGGCCTTGGGTCGGGCCGATTAGGTAGGTTGAGGCCTTGGGTCGGGCCGAATAGGTAGGTTGAGGCCTTGGGTCGGGCCAATTGGTAGGTTGAGGCCTTGGGTCGGGCCAAATAGGTAGGTTGCGAAGGTGAGTGTTATCAATATAAATATGCGAAAATATTTATATTTTTAAGGAAAACACAACACATGATAGGTTATGGTAGGGGATGGTCGAGCTAACCTTGGGAGACCCCATGTCTCCTAAGTGCTACCTACATAGCCCATTGCGCAAAGCAAGGAAGGGCCTCAGACCGATGTAGTTCTCCTTAGGACCGGGAGAGAGTGAATTTAGGCAATTTGGTATGGTTTAGGCAATTGGTCGCTTTGGTAAAAATTTGATGTTGGTAGGGTAATGTTGTTGGTGTTGGTAGGGTAATGTTGTTGGTTGGTAGGGTAATGTTGTTGGTTGGTATAGGTGAAGCGAAAGTTAGCATACCCAATCAAATAGGGAATCGTGTCCTGATTAAGGTCAACACACAATCCTAGATGCGAGGCAAAGCGGCAAGAGTGCTCCATAGGTGAAAAAGAGCTAAACAAACCACACAATGTAGAACGAGCCTGAAGCCCTACGTGCCGTGCATAGACAAGAAGTCCATAGTTGAAAAGAGTTGTATGATCACAATATATCAGGTGTACGTTACGTCCCTTGAGTTGAAAACAAATGGTGAGAGGAGGTGGATGGTATAGCTGAGGTTCAGAGAACCTGTTACAAAGTGAGTGTTCTGACGAAAGAGAACCTACCCTAATTAGACAAGTCCATGACCCAAAAAAGTTCTTTTGAATGAGGATTTATTTTATTGAATGTAGACCGATCGATGCGGGAAGTCTACAAGGGATATTGATTGTTTTATTCTTGAGGTCTTCACGAAGGCGATCAATGCGAGAAGCTTTGGATAAAGGCTGACGATGTATAGCTGTCCTTCAGAGAGCATCTATTTATAGTAGCGAGAGATGATTTTAGTGCATAGCTGTCCTTCGAGGAGCAATCTATGTATAGGTAGCAGTAATAGTTTGGCATATAGCTGTCCTTCGAGGGAGCAGTCTATATTTAATTTTTAGATGACTAGATATTCTTTTTGGCGTGAAGCATCTAGTTTAGTAGGAAGTGTGACTCAAGAAAATCCCATAAGAATACCTGCTTATTTTAATACTTGAAGTCATGGACTAGACTAAGAAGGGGAAGGCATCGTAAGGGGAGGTGAGGGGTGAGCTTGATTTTATTTCGAGATGTAAGAGACAAGTATATGTGGTGGTAAATGAGCTCAAGGGACGAGCAGTAGGTAGATAAGGAGTGATATAACACTAGATTCAACAGTAGAATGGTCGAAGATGCAAGGCATTAAGGGGTTCAGGCTCAGGTTTACCATTAAGCGAAGCTAAACGATAAGTGCCTGATCCATAGGTGTGAGTGATTATATAAGGCCCAATCCAATTGGGAGCAAATTTTCCACGTTTGCTCTTTTCTAGTTTGGTTACATGTTGATTCTCTTTGAGGACAAGATCACCAACCTTAAAGGTACGCTCATGGAGTCGCTTATCATAAGCACGCTTGATGCGTTTTTGATAGATTTGAAGGTGATCGAGAGCTGTAAGACGTCGTTCGTCAAGAAGCTCCAATTGGGCTAACCGCTCTTGGCGGAAATCATCGTTGGTGAGAATATCCTGAAGAGATATTCTAAGGGAGGGTATTTGTATTTCGAGAGGCAAAACAGCCTCGGTACCATATACCAAAGAAAAAGGTGTGGCATTAGTAGAGGTACGAATGCTAGTACGATAAGCCCAAAGGGCAAAGGGAATGTGATCGTGCCAATTTCTTCCGGATTCATTGACAACTTTCATGAGGATTTTGGTTAGAGTTTTATTAGAAGATTCAGCCTGACCATTGGCCTGCGGATAGTAAGGTGATGAGAAGCTAAGTTTGATACCAAAGTTGTCACAAAGGTCTTGTAACAACTTGTTTTTGAAAGATTTACCATTATCAGTTATTAGGCGATGAGGAATACCAAAACGGCGTAGATAATGTGATGGTTAATGAATTCGACAATTTTTTCCTTTTTGATCGAAATGAGTGGAATGGCCTCCACCCATTTCGTGTAATATTCGGTCGCTGTGATTATCCAACGGTGACGTTGTGAAGAGGTCGGGTGAATCTCACCAATAAGGTCTAAACCCCATTGTGAGAAAGGCCAAAGATCTCGTGCGACCTGTAGCGGGTGGCTAGGAGTATGTTGAAGATTGGCATGTTGTTGACACATGACACAGCGCTTAACATATTCGTAGCAGTCGTTATTGAGAGTAGGCCAATAATAACCTAGGCGAAGGATTCGTTTAGCCACGGCAAGGCCACTAAAATGTCCACCACAAATCCCATCGTGTACTTGTTGGATGGTATAGGTGACCTCTGCGCCGGTTAGACAGCGAAGGAGGATGCCATCAAAGCCACGTTTATAAAGGAGTCCTCCCATGACAACATAACGCGAAACACTTTTAAGAAAAGCACGTTTTCCGTTACTAGTAAGGTCAGGTGGGAGAACAGAGATTGTAAGGTAGTCGTGAAATTGGTGGTACCAGGTATCCTGTGAATTAGTAGACACAGTATTTATCATGCAAACTACCGGGGTTGAATAGGATGGTGCAAAAAGTTGCTGGACCACAACGAATAATTCAGAGTCAGTTGGTGCGGCGGGAATCTGCGAGGCTAAGCAAGCCATAGTATCCGCAAATTTGTTAGTGGAGCGGGGAATGGTTTGGATAGAATAGTGAGTAAATAAGGCTAGAAGTGACTCCACGTGGTGTTTGTACTTCTGAAGTTCCTCGTTTTTACATTGGTAGATGCCCATAACTTGATTGACTACCAATTGAGAGTCACCAAAGATATTGATAGATTTGATGCCTAAGTGTATCGCAACTTGGAGACCCAGAACCAGGGCCTCGTATTCCGCTGTATTATTAGTGCAGGGGAAATCAAGCCGGAATGAAAGAGGCATAGGTTCAGCGTCAAGAGGGATGAGAACAACGCCGGCTCCTCCGCCGCGCTGGCACTTAGATCCATCGAAGAAGAGGGTCATTTGATACGACACTTCTCCGAGCGAAAGAGTGGCGATGAGTTCGTCGGGGAAGGTAAAATTGGTAAATTGTTCCCCGGTGGTAGGGGCCTCCGCAAGTTGATTGCTGCAAGAGTTTGGCCTTTGATTGATTTCATTGTATAAACTCAAGGTCGAGGTCGGCGAGGAGCATGAGCCATCGAGCGATGCGTTGGTTTAGGTGTGGTTTGGCGTACATATAATGAATGGGGTCTGTGTTGGTGATGACGAAAGTTTTGTGATTCAGGAGGTAATGTCGGAGTTTGGTGGCTACGAATGATAGGGCTAGGCACAATTTTTCTACATGTGTATACCTAGTCTCGTAATCCACGAGGGTACGACTTATATAATAAACGGCCTGCTCTCGGCGTGCCGAGTCTCGATGTGCGAGCATAGCTCCTATAGCATGGTCAGTGGCGGAAAGATAAAGGTAGAAAGGGCGGTCGTCCTGGGGTGGGATAAGCACGGGTGGCTGCAAGAGATACGTTTTGAGAGCTTCGAAGGCTTGGTGACACTCCTCACTCCATTGAAAGGCAACATCCTTTTTTAGAAGGTGATGAAAAGGGTGACATCGATCCGAGAGTTGGGAGATGAAACGCCGGATGGATTGAAGTTTACCTTGCAAACTACGCAATTGTTTGAGGGTTTTAGGTGGGGGCATTTCTAGGATAGCTTTTACTTTAGATGGATCGACCTCAATGCCGCGCAAAGAGACGATAAAGCCAAGAATTTTCCCCGAAAGGACACCAAAGACACATTTCTTTGGTTGAAGACGAACAGAATATTGCAACAGGCGATCAAAAATAATAGTTAAAACATCGAGATGTTCACTGCGATGTTTAGACTTGCCAAGAAGATCGTCGACGTAATCTTCAAGGATAGTGTGCATAATGTCATGAAAAATGTAGGTCATAGCCCGCTGATAGGTCGCACCAGCATTCTTAAGGCCAAACGGCATGACACGATAACAGAAGGTTCCCCAAGGAGTGATGAAGGTAGTTTTGTGTTGATCGGCAGGGGCAACCAAAATTTGGTTGTATCCTGAAAAGCCATCCATGAGAGAAAGCATTTCATGACCCGCAGTGAGATCAACAAGTTGATCAATACTGGGGAGGGGAAAGTCGTCCTTAGGGCAAGCGAGGTTAAGATCCCGGAAATCCGTGCATATCCGAAGTCCCCCCGTTGCTTTTGTGACAGGTACGATGTTAGAAATCCATTGAGGATAGTCAATAGGCAGAATGAAGGAAACAGAAAGGAGTCGTTGGAGTTCCTCTTTGACCAAGAGGGCAATGCGTGGATGCATTTTTCTCAATTTCTGTTTGACTGGTTTGGAATCGGGGTTTAGGGTGATGTTATGGACGGCAATGGTAGGATCAATTCCTGGCATGTCAGCGTAAGACCATGCGAAAGCTTGGTTGCGAGCACGGAGAAAGGTAGTAAAGGCGGCTTGTTCTGATGTGTTAAGGGATTGTCCGATCTTCACTATGTGAGGATCTTCCTCCGTGTGGATGTTGATTTCTATAGTAGATTCATTCAGCATAGTTTGGGTTTCAGATGGCAAGGCTCGTTGAATATAAGAATCGTCCGCCCCAAGGTAAGTGAGAATGGAGTCGTCATCCTGGCACTCAACAACATTAATCAAAGGCGAATCCTCTTCGATCATGTCTGGATACAGAAGGGGAAGAGAAGATGGGTCCGCATTATCGCGTTGATAAGTGAGTGGACCTATGAATATAGCATTTATGAAAAAAAAAAGTTAGGAGGGATAGATTCCGGGTCCATCGATTCTGTGGGTGATGATGGCAAAGTGGGTGATGATGGTTCGGTAGGGGCGACATCTTCTTCTTCCAGGATACAGCTGACAGGAGGTGTTTCTTGTGTAGGTGTTTCGGAAAAACCGAGACCACTGCGATCATTATGTTTGCGTGTGGTGATGGGGATGAGCGTATGTCGGCCTTGTTCGTAAAGGCCGAAACCAAAGCCTTTCCACGCACAGCGAGTCAAGAAGGTGAGGGCGAAGCGACGATTTGTCAGGTATTGAAAATCGGATTGGAAGGGAACCACACCAAGAGGAGGTTCAGGGGTAATGGAAGATGCGTCAACACCCCCATACGTTAGGTTAGTGCGGCAATGGGGTGGTCCGTAAGAGATTACCTCCCCCACGCGACGGTCGTAGGTGGGATGTGCATGTAATTGTCCGTACTCCTGCGGGGTAGGGAAAGAACTAACGTTATATAGGCGATACTCCCCCAGCGTAAGGCGATGAAAAACGTCTACTAAGGGGTCGGAGGTTGGGATGTTAGCTGCGGGAAGAGAAGTGGTTTGTGCGACGGTGGTTTCATCAGTTGAAGGCGTAGGTGCAGTTGAGGTGGACGGTTGAGGTATATTTGAAGAGGATGGTTGGGTTGAATGTATGGGTGTCTTAATTGGTATAAGCACATCGTTTGGGCGGTATAACATATTGCAAGTTTTGAAGGGGGGAGGATCAGCTTTTACAGTGTAGGACTTCCCCTCGTACTCAAATTTTATGCATCTATGTAATGTTGAGGGAACGCATCCCATGGCCCGGATCCAAGGACGACCCAGCAATATATTATATTGGAACTCTCCCTCAAGGACATAGAAGAGTTCGGGTAAAGTACGTGGGCCTACGCGAATGTTGAGGATCACGGTGCCTAAGGTAGAAGTAATAGCGTCATTGAATGACCGCAACATGATGGGGTTGGCACACATGCAACTAGAAGGGATGTTCATTTGTTGGAAGGCTTTTGAAGAGATGATGTTTAGGCTAGCGCCCCCGTCAATCATAACCCGACGTACTCGAATGTCTCGGACGTAAGCGGAAATGAAAAGGGCAGGGTCAGGGTCTTCTGCACCAAAGTCGATAATTTCATCTTCCGAGAAACTAACCTGCAGCGGCTTGTTGTTTTGAGACAGAAGTGGTGGGGGAGATGGATTGTTTGGTGAGAGAGGCAACGTGATTGGGTGTTAGAATGGAGGCAACGGGCAGGGTTTCATTGGGTAAAACCTCTATCCCTTGAAGGATCTCAACGAGAGCTTGTCGATGAGATTCAGAAGTCTGAATGAGATCATATAGTGTCATTTTTACGGGCGATTGATGAAGCTGTTTGACCATGGTTCGGTGGGCAACTCCATTAGAGACGGGATAGGCGGGCCCGCGAATAACCACTTTAGGTGGTGGTGTAATCGGGATTGTTGAAGGGGAAAGAGATGCCGCAGGTGTGTTTTCTTTCGCTTTCCCATTGTTTTTCTGTCCTCGAGTAGCGACACTAATCATATTAATCTCGTAGATCTGAGATGAGGAAGATGGTTGGGATAATTCATGGTCTTCAAGCGGTGGGGTTGTAATAATGATAGATCTTGGTGAGGCGGGGACAGATGATATAGTAGAGGGAATTGACGCTAGAGGTCTTTCCCTTCGTATGTTGTCTTTCTTAATCTTTCTATCCGGGAGAGGTGACTGACGAAGGATAGTTTTTAGAGCTTTGCATCCCTCCACATCATGTCCTGGTGTGCGGTGATAAGCGCAGATTTTAGACTCATCGTAACCCATAGGTCGGGGTTTAGACGGGTCATAAGGTCGAAGTGGAGGTAGGGAAATGGTCGCATTCTCCACCAACATAGCAAGGATTTTGGCGTAAGATCCTTTGAGGGGGTCAAAATCGGATGAGGGTATTGGTTGTGCGGGTTTTGGTAACGTTTGGGCGTGATTGGTTCGTACAGGTGGTGTTTTAACCAAGGGGTGCTGACACATGTTTTTTACTAAACGCGGTTTCTTTGACACAACAGATTACGTTCGGCTGGTTAGATGATGAGGCTACGAGATGACGTGGTAGCGGGAAACAACCACGGAGAAAGGGAGTGACAAAAATAAATCTTTTGATGATGGGATTGGTTTAGGGTTGATAGGCGGACGGGATACGCGGGGGTACGATGTTGTTATACCCTTTGATCTCTCAGTATAGGTGTAGAAGGCGTAGGTCGCTTTGAAGAAAACGCAGGAGGTATGATATATTGATGTAAGGTGGAGGGATGAGGTCCCAATATGGAAGGTGGGTGTGAAGATGAGGGTTTTGATAGAGGCGGATTGCGTTTGTCTCCTAGGTGGCGGGGCGGGTTTATTTTTGGATAAATCGAGTCGCTTAGGCGGGTGTGTTAGACTGGGCATTGGTGAGGTCCCAAGCGTAGGGGAAGATTTGGCTAAGTTAATAGAAGTGGAAGGGGCATTTGGTAGAGGTGAGGGGGGTGAAGGTGAGAACATGGGCATTTTAAGCTTTTGTAGGCACTTCGGGTATATGGTGGAGGCATCAGGATTGGTTGTTTGCATTTGAGTAGAATACGGCGTACTCAAACGTTCCCATAGGGCTCGTCTATCGTCTGGAGACTGACAGTCCTCACGTGTGAATAGGAACTTTGGTATGGAAGAAAGGTGGGTTGTGATTCCAGTCCACTGTGGGAGTGATACAGGGGGTAGATGAGGCACTGTATCAATAGATGTTAAGAGGTCGACGGGTTGTTGAAAAGATTTAGGTGATGAGGGACTAATAGGCAGAAGGGCATGTTGGAGGGGGTCTGTCATGGCTAAAGAATTTAATGATGTCGGTGCGAGAGATTTCTCATCTAAGGATGTCAAAAGGAGTGGCGTACCTTCCTCTTGTGCGGCGAGAGTGGTAGAAGGAGACGTCTGGGAAATGGATAGATTAGACAACATCCGCTCGCAATCTTGGAGGGATGTGGTGTAAGAAGACTCATTGATGGGAAGGGAGGCCTGGGCAGCTAACTCTTCTATGGGTAAAGAAACGATTTCGCTTTGGTTGGATGGTGGTAAAGGAGGTTCGGCCTCTGTGTTAGTGAAGAGGCTTGATTCAAAATTTTCTCGATAGAGGCTTTTGGCCGGGTTCGAATCTGCATGGATCTCATGAACACTCTCCTCGGCTAAGACATCCCGGTTGACGGTCTTGTTGGGCCGAGTGATTCGGGAATGGTTTGTTGAAAATTTTCAAATTTCGGTTAGCAGGGGCATTAGGATTATCGAGGGCTATATCCCCGCATCCACCATTTCCTGCACTATGTTTTTCAACATTTTGCGGTTTTCATGACTGTGTCCCTTCACACGATGGAAGTTACAAAAGTCATTTTCTTTGTACCAGGAAGGTATGGCACGAGTGGAATCAAACCCGGAATGAGGTTTAACAGGAGGTAAGGTAATGGCTCCTGCTTTGAGCAATTTTTCCAATATCACACCATATGTTTCTCCCAAGGGAGTGTAGTTGATGGGCTCGGCTTTGTATTTATAGGTGGTTTTTGGTGGAGTATTGGACGGTGGTTGGGATTTGACCATCACCGCGTGGACAGCTCCTTTTGATTTAGAAGAAGTGGACGCATGAGGAGTGGTAGTGGTGGTATTTGGTTTATTGGTAGAATCAGGAATTCGGAAAGTGGAGTTTTTGTTGCGCAACCGCAATTTTTCTTCCTCTAAGGCTCGAATTTCTAATTTTCGAGCCATAGTAAAGGCCTCGTCGAATGTACGGAAAGTTTGAATTTGGAGGGTAGGGGAGATGTGCTTAGCGCAGGCCCGCGTAAACAGTTCGATAAGTTCGGTTTGAGGCAAGGCATACGTAAGTTGGTTGATAAGGCCCCGCCATCGTCCAACGAAATCTGCGATAGATTCGTCTTCGAATTGTCGGATGGCATAAAGGTCGGTGATAGATACTTTCTTAGCAATGTTAATGGAGAAATGATCCAAGAAAGACTGGGCTAGTTGATTAAAAGAGAAGATCGAGTGCTGGGTTAAAGCACTGTACCACTCAAAGGCGGGTCCTGATAAGGACATAGGGAAGGTGCGGAGTAACAAGGCGTCATTATGGGCAATCAAATAACAAGCATGTCTAAATGATCGCAAATGTTGTTGAGGATCCTCTTTACTATTAAAACGAGTAAATTTCGGCAACTCCCATTGAGGAGGATACGAATGAAGGGGGACAGAAGGGTGAATGGGCTCCCGACAAACTTGTTCGTATGTCAAGGCGCTACGACTTCCCGAAACCGAAGCCTCCAAATTTTGCATTTTGTCCATCATTTGTTTGATGAAATCAGTGGTTGGATGAGATGATGGTGCACCAGAATAGGGATGTCCCATATAAGGTGTTGAGGTTACTGGATACGTGTATGGGAATGAAAAGGTAGGCGGAGCTTGAGAAGGAAAGCTCGTGTGGATAGGTGGCAGAGAGCAAGTCATGAATGGAGCAGTCTGCAAAAGAGATGAGGTAGGGGCAGTTGGTGGTAACGAAACGTGGGGTCCAAGATTAACAAAAGGAAAGCTAATCGGGGTCGTATGAACCTCTGCAGCTGTCGGATTGGGAGACGGGGCTAGAGATGCAGGAAGCAAGGCGGTATTATCAGGAGGAGTGGGAGCTAAATGAGCAGCTATACTGATAGGCATACCAACAAGGAGCTGACCATCAGGTGTACGGTCAGGGGTATGAGACAAATAGTATTGTACAGCGCTGGAATTAGCATCCAGAAACTTGGCAAAGTCCTTATCTCCCACAGGGATTTTAGGAACTTCACTGGTATCAGTAGGATTCCCCATAGAAGGTGAAGGGGGTGATTCAGGCAAAGAAACAGAGCAAGCGTGTGAAACCATGGCGGCGGCTTGTTTTCGAGTGATAACAACCATGGACAAGAACACACAGGAAAGTTTTAATCTATCAAGAACAAAAACAAACCCAGAATGATGAATTTGGCAAGTTGCTGGTTTGTCAGGGGCTGAGAGAGACAGTAACCGATATCGGTTTACTAACCGGTGTCGGTCACAGGGGAAACGACGTCGGTCCCTTAACCGATGCCGGTGTCAAAAATCTAGGATAAGAAGATACAAAGGGGCTGCTAATTTGATTTTTAGCAACGTTGAGTATTTTTATCAACTTATTGATCACGAAAAGCAGTATGACGAGAGAAGAAGCGAATGAAAGAACAAGCAAGATGCACACGCAAATCCAGAGATTAACCCTAGGGTTAATTTTAATTATTGTGGGCTTATGCCTTTAGACGTAGAATACTGTCAGAATCCTAAACAAGAGACTTAGAGGAAATGTCAAGTCGTTTTGGCTTATAAGGTTACCTCAATCGGGCGGAGGAATACCGCGGAAAAAGGGGGATGTTTGAGTTGTTGTGTTAATTGTGAAGTGATTCGGTATGTGTTGTGCAGTGAATGTAAGATTAATTTCCTGTCAATACCGTGGATATCACCCCCACGTGTATGACCTGTTACTTAATCTATGTTCACTAGAATTGAAAAACAACAGGCAGGAATGCAATGCATGTGTTTTAAAAACCCAAATCGAAAGTGATATTCGATGAAGCAAAAGAGATGACTTTTACTAATGCAAGATGCAAAAAGCAAAGCAAGTTCTTTTACCAGAATAATAAAATACCTTGTGAATATCTTTAGAAGAAGAAAACAGCAAGTATGCTCCCTATATGAAAGCAAGCGAGAAATAAAGAAAAACCCAAAATGGGTCCCACCGGGCGTGCCAAAATGTTTCACTCGGAAATGCTTCGTTCCTTATAGAAACAGATAAGGTTAGGGTTAGGAGGAATACCTGTAGAATGTCGAGATGATGTGCGCGTACCGTAGAGAAAGATCAGGCTGACTGCGAAGAACTCCTTTTTGTCTTGGAAGGACTACCTGCAAATAAGAACACAAGACCACAAGATTTGATTAAACAATAAATGAGGAAACTGCCTTGGGCCCAGGAAATATAAAACTTCCTTTCGAAGGTGGTCAGTTCCCCTGTTAATATGAATTAACACAAAACACTTGCAAAATATCAATTAAATTATTTTGTTGAACCGGGTAGGGGGAAAGGCTGGTTTTCTGGTTTTTGATCAGAGGAACCGATGATTTTACCTATAACCGATAATGGTCATCGATAACCGATACCGGTTGGTTCTAAGATCTTCTGGCTGGTTGTGGTGTTTGTAAATGGCTGATTTTTGGATAGTATTGGGAAATGGGATAGTTAGAAGCTAAGGAATGATAGTTAGAGGAAATGGTACGTTGGATAATGGGTTCAGGGACGGATTTGGGAAGATCGCAATTCCAACAAAGCATAAGAAATGTTATAATGGAGGACATGCAAGATGTAACTTACTGGTTTTGATGAAGATGCAAGTTGATCTCCTTTGCTGGAAACACGTCTCGTATTTCACACGTCCCTGCTTGGTCGAGTGAAGATCTGGACTCTGTTCCTCGCTCGCAATGCCCTCTGTTGATCTCGAAATCCTTCGACCGATCTCGCAAATGAAATTCCGATTTTTGTTTTGGTTTGGGGAGCCCATTTACAGGGAACCGATGGCGGTTGCGTAACCGACGGCGGTCGAGTAGGAACCGGCATCGGTTAGGAAAAAGTAGGCTATTTTTAGTAAAATAGCCCACCTTCCCTGCTTTTCTCCCGAGGGATCAGCGGCGGGCTTGGTCAAGTGGCTAGAAGGTCGGTTTTGGGTGCGAGAAAGGGGTCATTAGTTATGGGTGTAGGTGTGGACCAAGTTATGGGTCCTAATTAGGTTAGTTTAGGGTTAGGGCTAAGTCATGGTGAGGTGGCCAAGTGAGGTGGCAGATAAGGTGATGTGGATTTATCAATTACAAGGCAATTAATAAATAATTGTGTAAGGTTTAGGTAATGAGGTTAGGTTGCGAGGTGGGATGCGGGTCACAAGGGGTCGTAAGACACGAATTTGGTGTCTACAGCCCTTTGACCTCATGTGTTCGCTATACCCTCGTGGCACTGTTACCTATGTTGATTGACCAAATGACCTTACCTAGCCTATTTCGTGGATCGTTTATCCCGATTGTACCTTTGGTGTACCAAAACATACCTAAACGTTCCTACACCTAACCTACATTGTGTTTCCTAACCATATCCTATACCTTGGATACCAGATTCACTTCAACCTTGTTTGGATAAACCTATCGACCTTAGACGATGTAGATTTTTCTGCTCTTCAACCCGGTAGCGTGCTTATAGTTTATACGTGTGCATGTGTTTGACTGTTGCTACCTGTGACCCTGACCCATTACCTAGATTTCCCGAGTAGACCTTTCACCCTTTTCCCTATCCCACTTTCCTTTTCCTCACATTTACCTTTTATCAAACCACTCACCGCTTCAGCCTGTTGCCTCGTCAGTTCCTGGTTTGAGGGGGATCACCTTCACCCACACATGGGACAACCACATCTTATTTTTGTTAGCGCCGCTTACCAATACAAGCTACGCAACAAAAAGGGGTAAAATGTAGACACTAAAATTAGGTCACACTCCCCTTTTTCCCTTGACATATAAGCACCCCGTATTACATTTACCTAGCCCTAACCCCCTTCACCCCACTAATATTAATTTAATTAATTTAATTAAATTAATGCATTATCCTCACTATATTTATTATTTAAATATCTTATTTAAATAATATCCCTACATACAGTTCACTTAGACACCTCACCAAGCCAACTCAACCTAAGACCTATTCTTAGCAAATTCCCATAACTAACTAAGACTTACCCAAACCCTAAAAATCAATGGCTACATTCCCTCTAACCACATTCCCGCATGCTCACAAGAAGCTCCCAGTCTAATCTGCAGGATAACGACACGAGATCCAAGGAAATCAGGAGGATCTCCCTAGTTTAGTAAACCTAGGAAATCCCGCCTTGACCAACGTTGGTTACCCTTAACCATTGCCGGTTAAGCCGGACCGCCATCGATTACCCCTTTTAACTCCTAAACTACCTTATTCTCAAGGTTGGCAAATATTGGGAGAAAGTTAACGAGTAAGAACACATCTCAGAGAGATAGCGCATCTTCAAAGAGCAAAATTCCAGTGAAAACTTGCATTCAAGGAAGGAGATTGAGCATCTTCTCCTGCACAGCCATCCCAACCATGATCTGATCTATCCAAGAAAAGAGAAGTGTACATGCAACCCACGCAGAAGATTTTCTCCAGTTGGTGATCACTTGCAACCTTCAAACCCATCATCAACACCTCCATCCCTCACACACAAACATTCATGAATGGAATCCAAGTAAGTACAACAGCATACCTCCCTAGTTATTTCGTTTCATCATCATTTTATCATCCATTTTTTACCTTTCCCCCTATTGACCTTCTCCACATTTTCACCTCCATATACCCATTAAAATCTCACAAAATCCTACTCCAATCACCCAATACCTTGTCCCGACCAACCCAAGTCCTTTGTACAATCACAAAGGAGACCCCAGCTTGTTTTGTGACATTTCCATATCTGACAGTAACCGACACCGGTTACACATAACCATCATCGGTCATCCTTAACCGACACCGGTCTCTATGTTTTCCCACACAACCTAGAATAGAGACCTACCCATCTAATTTCACCTCACCCTCATTCACCTGTGATCTACCTCGAGACCTTTATCGACTGCCGAGACCCGAACCAATTATTTGACCTTTGGATTCTATTCTAGCTTAGCTCTGTTAGATTATATATATTTCTTGTTGTGTTTTAAGTGAGATACCTAAATAATTTTAAAATAACAATAGGATTTACTTTTTTATAGCATTAATTTTTTTAAAACAAAGGATCGACAGTCATCTAGGAAGTACCATACTTCCCGGATCTAGCATTAGCTAGGCGGTTCATTGCCCATATTATTTAATTCCTTCGGTGGTCTTGTATTTGTTACGGGTAGTTCCTCCTAGCCAAAAGGAAGCTCTCACAATAAGTTGTGGATCTAGAAGTCATACGTGCGCAAAACCCATCAACCAACATTTGAACATGTATTCCTCCTACGTCCAGTTACCCTATCTCGTTTCTTCAACACTTCAAAGAAACGATCTAAGAAAAAGGTGAAACAATGTGATGAGATATTAGAGATAGTGTGATCAATCCAAGGGGGTAAAGAGCCCAAGAAAAGATAGATTATTTTTTTGTAAGACCTAAGTGGGGCTAAGAGGCCTAGAGAACACACATGATCAACTTAAAGAAAGAAAATAATATGTAATCAAGTTTTTTTGAGGTAAATAGCCATGAGGGGGAAAATATTACAAAGGTATCGGTGATAATGTCGTCAACTTGATGTAGAATGTGGCTTTGGCCATGGGTCATGAGTTCTTTGATGGTGTGTTTTGTAATAACCACTTTCCAATGAACTTGGACCACCCGGCAAACAAGGTGTCATCAATTTGATCCTCTAGTCGGTGATAATATCATGATAGATAGTATACATGTTGGTACAAGGATCGTAACAAGGTGGTAGTCTATAATTAGGTTTGTTATAGATGGTTTAGGATAAGGTGGTTAGTTTTGATAGGAATTGACTCTATGCTTTGTATTATGAGATGGAGTTTTGAATGGGACGCTTTCCATGCAGAACCCGATAGTCAACATGAGGATGTACACAATACCCATGATGAGATCGAAGAAGGAGCTGAATCAAAAGGTTATGTGGCCTTTTTGGTTTAGTCAAATCTAACCTCAAATTCAAGCTTCTTCATGTGGCATCAATAGGCTCTACAATTAGAAACATCATGCCTCATGTCATGTGTAATATGTCTCATTCGTAGAAAACTCGAGGATCCATAAGGGAAAGAGATAAGGGGAGAGGTTTTTAAAATGTAGAGGGCTAGTGGGAGTGCTTGATAATGGTACCAATGTGATGGGTGAGGATGGCATTGATGGAGTAGTGTGTCACCCAGTCATTGAGGCATGATAAATAGGATCGTCACCCATTATATTATCGGCTTCATATTCAAAGTTGGAAACCTAATCTTTTATCAAGGAAAATGGGTCGGCTAAGTCAATGTTGGTATGTGAGGGTGTGATTGGTGGAGAAATATGAGGCTTATGCATCATTTTGGGAGAATTTTCAAATGTTCTTAGAGGTTCTTTTTTTATTAGGATGATATTCACGTCATGAATAATTTTGGTGTGTAGGTTTTCTTGGTATCGTAAGACCTCCCCATCACAAATCTAGGAATATCCATCTATATGAGGGTCATCTAAAGCATATCCATTGTCGTAATAAGCATCCACCACAAAATATTCAACTATGGTTTCATGTTGGTCCATTCGTTCATGTGGGGGATGTGTTGTTTGTGAAATAACTACAGGAATTGAAGGTTCCTTCTTGTGAGGTCGTAGGAAGGAGGTGTTGTCGATTAAAAGTAGACCGACAACTAATCAACCCTTTCACCTAATGTAAAATGTCAAGATGGAATCAGACCATTTTAATCATGATGATACTTAAGAATATATAATCTCTTCAAACAAAGAAAATGTAAGTAATGATTTAATGATCTCGTATTTGTAACTCTTTACCAAATAATGTAATGATCTTGAAGAAAAAAACATAACAACAAACATAAACACATTATTCACAAATATAACATAATTACACAATTTGCAAGATGAAGAAGAATATAAACATGTAGAAGAGAAACAAATTTTTAGTTATGAAATGTACAATGATCACTAAAACAAGGTCTAACAAGAGTAATGATTCACACACTTGGGTACATTTATAGTTCCCAAACATATTAATATATACATGATTCCTAAGCAAGAAAACTAGTGGTTGACAACTCTTTTTGCCTCTTTTCTTTATCTCTTGCATTCTTTTTGGTCTTACACATCTTACACCCTTGAAAAAACTTAAATTATTTATCTTTTATGGCTTTGGACACTAGAACTCAGTTAGGAAACTAACAACTTCAATGCTCCTATCCCTCCTAGGTGTTACTAGCCCTCTCTATCCTTCACTCTTCTAGGTCTATTTTACCTTTTGGTCATCTTTTACACTTTTGGGTCAGCCTTCTAGTTATTATTTATTAAATTCAAATAACATAATCATATATTCATAGTTATAGCTCTCAAACAAGGGGCCAAGAACTAGCATTATCTATTATCACCTAATATTTCATCCAAAGGCACAAAGAGCATTACAAAGCATCCATATAGCACATTCACTCAAGGGACAAGGGCTGCATCACTTTGCATACACAACATAGGAGGGGAAGTTCATTCTATTCCATCTCACACATTATATATATTTTTTACATTATATATCTAGCCCACTATCATTGTACAACTTGCACAAGGGCATCCTAGGGCATCATTACACACACTTTCACATAAAACTACATGGAGTTTGAAATGTAGTGCAGCGCTCGGTACTAAGTTCACTCTTCAAGTGACCTTCGGGTCAGTCCGAATCCACATTCTACATCTTTTTTATTAGGTTTGATGTGTTTTGTGGGTATGTGCAGCTAGGTATCTATTTTTGTAGGCTACATGTGTGAATAATGATAGTGGAACAAATCTAGAGTGAAAAATAGAGATCAACAACGTAGTTCTTCCTGCACATAAAATATCAAAACTTGAGCATCTGGGTGGACACTAGCACCTAGATCCAGCCATTAGTGCTCGGGTGATTCTATCCTATCATGGTCACTTCCCTACAAATTTATGGGTTTCATAACCTCCAAAGTGAGCCTCGAAAATGTTGCTTCCGGTTTGTTTCAGCTATTCACCTTCCCATATCACTTGGAAATCAACTAAGTCATCTATCTCTTTCATTTTCTTAGGTTTTCATATTGTATATGATTTGTTTCTTATGTCTTACTGTATATTATTATTTGTATATCATTCATTACAGTAGTTACTTTGAAATATAGATTTAATTCAATTTATATTAAATCATTTGGTGAACCCACTCGTTCAAACCCTACCTTCCTTCAAGGTCTTCTTTTTATAACTATCACCTTTAGTGGTCATTTTGGTCCCTTTGCGCACATTGAGCTTCCTCCATCTTTCTCGAAGTTCTCTAAATAAATGGATAAATATTTTAATAATTTTCTTAATTCAAACAACATTCCTCTTGAAAACATTAAAACTTCTGATAGTGAACAATCATATGATGAGGAAACTAACATTGATTAAGAATAGTTAGACAAGATCACCGATTTTTGTTCTGCTTTTACGCACTCACCCTACACATATTCCACATGTCTTAAATTCTCTACTTATTGCCAAACATGCTTGAGATTTTGCCTTTCACCCTCTCATGGGTTCCTCCTTGGTTGTCATGGCCTCCACACCACCCTCCACTATTCCTATTTCTATAGCTATAACTACAACTCCTCTCCCTCCTCCCAATACTTCCCACACACAACTTGGTTCCTCTTCAGGCACTCAAGACCTAGCTTCTTTATACCATGATCTATAAATCTAAATCTACTAATTACAATAAGCTACTTCACATTCCTATCCATCTCTAGATTCCTCATTACTCCATATCCCTTTCACACCCGTCATTCCTCTTATATGCTCCTCCCAACTTCATTACACCCAAGCTTCCTACCTTTAATGGCCATGGTGACCCTCAGGAGCATCTTCGATCTTTTCATGTGGCATGTCTTGACTATGTGGATGATCTTACATTACTAGCTAAATTGTTTCCTAGAAGTTTGCAAGATTATGATATGTGATGTTTCTCCCGATCTACCCATTCATTCGGTAACATATTTTACACACTTATCTAATGCTTTCCTTGTGCATTTTTTCTATCAATATCAGTACTAATATATCTTATGTACAACTAGATCAAATTAAACAAGAATCGAACAAACATCTAGCAAACTATGTTTTATGTTATAAGAATAACCTTGTTAAGATGACCAATGTACTAGCTGACTTTGAATTGTAAGATCTCTTTATTCAAAGTCTCTTACCTCCACTTCAAGAGAGTGTTATCTTTGAGACCTCTCCTTCCTTTGATCAACTATGCCATACATTCAAATTGCGCAAAGGAAAAAAATTTATCCATGGGAAAATTGAAATACTATGATGTTTCTTCATCCTCATTCTCCAATAAATTACGGACTAATTCTACCTTCAAACCATCTCCTAATCCCATTGAAGATACGACCACCGTTAATGTTTTTTTACACTAGATAAACTTCAATCAGCAACCCACAATATGTAATTTTACTAAACTACCTTACACACCTCAGCTACTATTACCACAACTTATACAAAACAACCTTATTACTCTTCCTCCACCACCCAATATTGATCCTTCTCACCCCGTGGCTGAAACTACGATGAAAATGCACGCTGTGACCACCACTAATGCATTGGGAATTCTACTGATCATTTATTTAAGCTTAAAAATCTAATTCAAGATCTTATTGATACCAATGTAATCAAGCTCCTTGAGCCATCTACTCCAAAACCGGTCACTGATAATTAAAAGCTAAAAATATTCAATGAGCCTTTACCAAAGCATAATAATCAAGTTCCTTATTCTTTTGTAAACCATACATATTGAGTTATGCCTCCTCCTTCCTCTAGGCCGCTTGACTTTATTTTTGTTATCACGACGTGACGTATTTACACCACCAATGATCACATTCTTGGATCATGATTATCACACTAAGTTTTTTTATTCATTACATATCAATTCTTCTATTGGTACATATACCGTCAACAATGTTATGTTTTATCCTTTGGCACTTACCAATGCATGCTTTGTGGCACTTCTTTTAGCTATCAAATGTCCCACCTCTCTAATCACATTTCCAGTTCCTAATTCTTATGGTCATGTAATTATTCCCATCACATTTTGATCTCTTATTATCTTTACACCATTCTTGATTAGTTTTGAAATCGTAGGTTGTGACATGCTCTTAGGCCTTCCTTGGCTCTACGCTACCTAGGCCATCTTTTCCATGCATCACTTGTGTCTTAAGTACATCCATAAAAATAAGTTATCACCATCAAAGGTATTCCACCATGTACACCATTATCTTGGCCCACTCTTGCTGGTATTTTTGCATCAATCATGACATAGGCCTCCCATGTCCCTCAATTCTAAGGTTACTTTTGCACCTAGTTCTCCTATTCACACACGACCTACATCATGAATTTTTCATCCTCATCAATCCATTATTCCACCCCGTCGGCCTAAGTCCCATACTTGGGGAGCCCTTTTCTCACGTATTCTCCACATTGGTCTCATTCACATGTACATAGTTATTCTCCTACACCACCAATCCTAGATCATGTTTATATACCTTTTTCTCCTAAGATATTGTCTTGGGCGCTCACCCTTCACAATAATCGAGATAGCCTTCTATCCATCACATAGTTGGGGTGATTTAATAACAATTGAATTAAATATAATTTCGAGTAACGATATGATAAAATATAGTAAGATACAAATGTTAAGCACTCAAGCTATGAAACACTATAAGTAAATGTGAGAGATATACATCTTAGTTTATTTCTATGTGATCCGAAATTATCTAGGCAGGGTAAATTGTTGGAAAAGATTAAAATAACATCGTAACTATCCCCTATGAATTCTACAACTCAAGAGTAGAGTCGAGACAGGGCGCTCGATACATGACATAGGCACTTGGGTGTTAGTGACTATTCTTGGGTGTTGGTGACTATGTAGAGGCGTGGTATCTACTTTATTTTGTGTCACAAGGGTTTCATTGCTAAATCCTATTAGTCACCTAATCTTTTGAATTTGATCGGTGAATGTACTTATAACCTATAAAATAAACCCTAGCTACATGCACAAGCTTACAAACACATCAAATTTGAATGAAATATGTAAAATGTGAAGTCAGATTGACCCCGGTGGTTACCTGAAGAGTGAACTTATGATTAAGCACTACACTACATTCATGAATCTATGTAGTTCTTTGTGGTTGTGTGTGAAATAATTTCCTTAGGTTTCCCTCGTGCCAATGACACCAAGATAGTGTGTTGTAGCTAGATTGGATGTAAATGTATGTTATAAAATTCAGCACTTCCCCTTCCTATGTAGTGTATGCATCCTGAAAATGCATTCTATTTGACGCTAGTGATAGTACATAGATGTGATTTCCCTTGGAAATTTCCAAACAAAATAATAGACAAAGTATGTTTTGTATATATATTGGTCTCTTGTATGAATTTTGACTCTAGTGAAAAAAATTCCTAACTATGAACACGAGATAAGGATTATAAAACTAAAAAGGCCAACAACAAATCTCAAAAATTGTAAAAAGAACAAAGAGAATAGAATCTAATCTCTAGAATGGACACAAGAATTTGGGCACTTTGCTGTTCGGGGTGGGCATTGTTCTCATGAGATAAATAACGAAAAATATGAAGTGACAGACAAATAGGGATCTTTGTGACCTTACCAAAACCGGGTTCGAAATGACAGATGTGAGATAAAAACATAATAAAAACAATCAAAGCAAGTAGATGGACAAAGTATTGTGTCGATAATGAATAATTTTCTTACTTAAGATTCATTCATATAAACAACATACTTTGATGAAATAGTAAAATAATAATATGTGTATCATTTTTTTCTACATTTCCCCCAGCTTATACTTTTTGAATGGAATTCAAGTAGTGTAAATGAAGTAAGGAACATACCTGTATAGATTCCGGAGAAGCCATGTTGCAAAGTACATGTAGAATGTAGAAACTTATAGCGTGGTAAACCATGGATCAACATTTTAACCCATGTGGTGTACATGGAGATAACAAACTATCGTAAAGAGTACTTGGAGAAATAGTTGAAATGATTTGGACATTTTAAATTATTGCCGAAGGAGATGGAAGAGGTAGGGAGTGATCAATACCCAACCCGATTTGTTGGAAAATGGGAGGATTTGGGAATCCTACCACTAGAGGAAGAGTGTTGGGGAGAGAGGTATATTTTTACTCTAGATCAATGACTACATCCCCAAAAGGTCCTACCACCGCAGCATTAAAAAAAGACCAAATTTAGTATTGATTAGTTCCTATTGAAAATTTGTTTATTTCAATTAAACATCCCATATATGAGCATTATAAGAAAGGAAATGACGTCTCATTTCCCCCACTCCTACAGTAATGGGTGTTATGATTTGAATAATGTTGTATGTCTTCCAAGTTAGGTCATCTGGAAGTGATAATAATGTAATGTAACTCCCAACTCCCAAGTTAGGTCATCTATGATATATAGTAAGTGTGCTTATTACACCAATTAATTGATTTGATTTGAGTGATAGGATTATTTTTTCAATAATGTAATTAGGAAATTACTCATAAAGAGGTTTTTTTATTTTTCCCAGTTAGGTCATTTGGGGGAATAGATTTGGAATAGTATAAAGTATTGATTGTTTTCTAGAATGATTATACCTTCATTTGAATGAGATCAGAACAAGTTGTAATAGTAATATACTAGGAGTGTTGATTGATTTTATTGTATCCTGAGAGGGATTATGAGATGATCTCCATTATATGCCCCCTTTCAAAGGTGAGAGGGTAAAGGGTAAGGAAATGAACATTGATTTGAAAACAAGATGTATAAGGCATTTGTAATAGTAAATGAGAAATAATATGGGATATTATTGTCAAAGTATGAGTATATTTGAATTATTACATGTGTCAGATGTGAATATTAGATGGTGAAATTTATATGGTATGATGTTAGAGGAAATTATGATCCATATGGCACAAATGACAAGAAAAATAGCGCTACGAGGCTTAATATATGATCAAAACTCGTATAACGTGTATATTTTGTAAAAGTGGTTAGAAATAGTGACTAAAGTATATGGTAAACCAGAATTACTATATATAGTAATAGTGAAAAGGTGCACTATAATTTCATTTGTACTGAGATCAGCTTAAAGTTAGAGCTCTAAGATATGAGGATTTCATGTGTTAGATCACCGACTTTTTCTAGATTTGAGAGTGTGGTGGCAATCGTGGCTTCAAAAACGACCGAGGAGCTGGTAAAGTGTTATTATTTTTGAAAACTTTTGTGCAATATGTGTATTTTTAACATTTTAGCAAAATTTTAAGTTTTCTAATTTTTGGCATTGTTGACCAAGATAGGAGCAGATAGGGCGTTTATGTCCCTAGGGACACTAACTCCCGGTTCCTGGTTCTACCGACTCCGAGTCCAGGTGATTAGCACTATTTTGTGTGATACATGTATTTTTACTTATTTTTCAAGTATGTATGGTGTGTTAATGTGATAATTTTGTTTCTTTTTGTGTTGTGCTTGAGGGATGTACACTCAAGTATTTTTGTGTGGGTCATCACTTGAGTACATTGCTTACTTTAGGGTCATCGATATGGAGTGGGATCTATTAGACCGTGTTGGCCTATGACACGTTGCTAGATTGGGGGAGATACACAAAATATGCCTATGGTGATATCTTTGTGTGAGTGATGGTGCTTAGATACTTGCAAATTCTGGTTTTTGACAGAAAGATGACGGTGACGCTTTAGAGGATGTACATAGGATACTACAATTGCTTATAGTAAGAAAAATAATGTATATTATCATCATATTGGATTCTCATAATCGATGAGAGTAGCACGATGGTATTTTATAGGGACATGTGTACAAGATGGGATATGTATTAGTTTGGATGCCTTTTTGAGATTTAGGGTTCCACGGCTGCAGAAATTTATCACAGTGTTGATAGCTTCTTCAATGGCAATGGAGGGTGGTGGAGTGGGGATTTTGTATTAGATGCATGATTTATCGTAGTATCAAGTATAATGGTACTATATATGCCTCAACACGGTGTGAATTGGCCCATTTGTACAGGGACCTGTATAAATTTACACAAGAGTATCGTGGTGGTGGGCTAAGAGCCACTACTTTATTACATGTGTGGGCATATGAGCATATTTTTATATTGAGGCCACTCAAAGGGACCACAGTCCAATGCATGTGACCCGAGATATTCATAGTGAGGTGGGTGGGCACCCCTAGTAGGAGGATCGATACAACCACATATAGCTTGATGATAGATTAGACGGGCCTAAGGCCATTATATGGAGACCATATATAGACTATAGAAAATAGGTAGAGGATGGTTTGGAATTGTGGTGAATACGATGCACCGTGTGGTTAGAGGATTGTTTCCCAAGGGTGAATGAGTTGTTCTAGGGTGAGAGAGTATCGAGGTAGTTTGGCATGGCCCAATATGTGCCCTCAGAGCCATATATATTGTGTCGATCTCCTAGAGTTTTGAGACAACCATGGGTGAGGATGGGCCCAACAAGAGCACAACTAGTGAATCCAGTTCGAGATGAGGTAGATGCAACCATAGAGCCTATATAGGTGGATGACACAGGGTACACTCAGTGTATAGCCAATGGTTAGAAACACATCGATGGGTGTTGTTATTTCTAGTAGTGATAGATGCGATCGGTGGACCCACGATTAGAGGAGTAGAGATTCGTAAACTTGTCCCGATGTAGATTATCTAACAAGAGCGAGAGCAGAGCATAAGTGTTGTTTGTATGTTGTTTGTATGTTGTTTGTTTGTTTTTCTTGAATTATATGATTTATGCATGTAAATATTTCTAATAACTAATGTTGCTTGTGGGATTATAGGTGATGCTTATTGGTTTTGATTGTGGACACCTCCATACGCATGTTAACTAACAACATTCCCCCATATCTGCTCATGGGAGGAGGTATAATAAAGTGGGTTGATGCTATTATGGGCGAGCATGCCCATTTATTTGAGCTAGTGGTTATATCAATGACAATGTGCACAATTTTGTTGAGCAAGCACGATGAAGATCATGGAGAGGAAAATTCAACAAGATAGGCCATGGGAGGAGGATGCCTAGCTCAATATATATTTGCATGTTATGTTGAGCTATAGGGTCGATATGCGGATTAGACAACAGAGCTTGTTGTGTTATAGAGTCAAGTAGAGAGTTATCTAGGCAAAGATAAGTGGCGCAGAGTGAGTGGTGAAGCCTCTAGTGCTAAGGCTCCCTCGATTGTATATAGTGATAAAAAGGATGTTGTATGATGTATTATATGTAATGTAGTGATGCATGGGGTCTTACCCCCAAGCGATTGTATTTTTAACTTATGATTTTTGAGAATATATATATATATGACTTGTGTTGATGTGGCATTTAGTATTGAGGTGCATTTTAAACTATTTGCTTTCTAGTTTTTATTGAGTTTGAGGAATTCTATAGGCATTTGTTGAGATGCTTAATTTTATATATTTGTTGATGTTTTGAAATTTGGAAAGAATAAGCAAGTAATGTATTAGATAAATAATGTGTGTATAGGAATGTATGGTATAACATGTAATAAGTTGAAATTTATGGATGTAATATGGTAGATAAATAAAAGTAGCAATAAGGATGTGTTGATAATTGAAGTATGATGAGATGTAAAATAATGTTTATAATAACACGTGATGAAAATGGAGGGGAAGAAGAGATATTTACCCCCAACATTCAATAATGAACCATAGAACAAGATTACATCGTCAGAAATGGTTTTATCATGCATGCAATAGATGCTAGAAAATATATAGCATGAAGCACAAAACATGTGGTGTGAAAGGAGAAGTTCATTGATATAGTATTCCCTCAACAATCAAGCATGAACCTTATCACGAGAGTGCATCATAGGGTAATGGAATGGAAAATGGATTTCATCTACCAGAGGTGAAGAGGCATGCAATGCATGGAAGGAGAATGTGAAGTAGAAACGGTGTGAGATTAAGTTCTAAATTGGATGTCAGAGGGAATGGAGCCAAGAATGGGAGGTGTGGTGGTAGGAAGTGTGGAAGCAAGAGGCTTAGGAAGCCAATGAGGTACTATAGCAATGTGTGAGGAATGAGAGGATGTGACTATAGGTTGATTAGTTGGAGGACACAGATGGATAACGATTTTAGAAGGTGAGTGGATGACAACCTTAGATGGAGTTGAAGGAAACAAGTGAACAATGGTGGAAGCTCGCTTATGAGGGATAGGAGAGAGAGAGTGTTCATGGGAGTGAGAGAAAAAATAAATAACACCTTTATATTCTAATTGTTGTAGGCGATCATGGAGAACATATCGTGATTATCACGGTGGCCATTGATACGATGGAAATTACAAATGGGTGATCACATTGGTGCTACAAATGGTGAGGTGGATGATGTTGGTTAGAAGGTAGATGAATGAGCCACTTATCAAGTAAGGTTTATAGGACATCATGTGGTTTAGCATTATGTGAGAAGTGCAATATTTCATGAGTGGGAAATGAAGAATACTTAGGTGAATTTCGATGCAGTGGAGGGAAAGTAAGATGCTTACATGGAGAGGATGGTGGGGATCATGCAGGAGGGTCAATAGATGAAAGAGGGGAAGACTTAGTAGGCATATGAGGAATAGAAGAAGTGGGAGAAGGTGTTAAGAAATTATCCGTAATGAGGTCCTTTTCTAGATCAATAACTTTATAGCACAAAAGAGTAAATGATTCGCATGTATCATATAATATCTTTTCCTTTAAGGGAGGAATTAAGACATGACAAAAAAAAAAATTACATTTCTAAATCAATAAGATGAAATAATAACTTATGCATGCAAGAATTGAATCATAAAATGTAATCTACAATTGGTTCATTCTTTCCATGATGTAAAGAAGGAAAGTGTTCATATGTAACTTTAGGACCATTTTTAGAAATAAATCATCTAAGAAAAACATCCTCCATATTGTAATAAGTACTAGTGGACCCATAAGGAAAATGAGTATACCACTGGAGAGCATGATCAACAAGGCTATGATGAAATGCTTTGAGTAACAAATGATCATTAGAATAAGCAGACATGGCTAAATGGTAATGTTTGAGATGTAAATAAGGATTATCAGTGCCATCAAAACATGAGAAATTAGGCATGATGAATTCCTTTGGGAAAGCATAATTTTGAATCTTTGTAGGAATGAGATTTCTATGCAGATAATTATTGTTAATGAAATCATAATAGGATTTAGTTTTGAGGGTGAGGGTATGAACTTGATATTGCAGAGTGCAAACAACATACATGAGGGAGTGAATATTGTGTGCAGCAATGATTGGTGAAGTGAGATGCATATTTAGGGGTTAGATCTTTCCATTATGATGGATCATGGGAACTTGAGAAGGAAGGGTGGATGTGGAAGGAGGTGCAAGAGGAGGATAAGAACATGGAGGTTCTATGTGAATGCTATATGTAGGATCAGAGACACAATAAGATGTACACTATTAGTAGGAGTAGAATCATCATGGGAAACATTGGAATCAACTTTAGAAGTAGAATAAATATGAGTGGTAAATTCATACTCAGCAATTGTAAGATAAGTAACATCATCACTAACATGTTCATGATCAGAAAAATAATCAACATCACTATCATAAATATTTTCACAAGCAAGTATTTCATCAAGAGTATCATTAGCATACAAGGAAGTTATAGGGGTACTAACATCATATTTATCATTGCAATCATTGGAAATAATTTCAGAAGTAGGAAGAGTAGGAGATATAGCTTTACATTCATCTTGACTACTAATAGAAGCATCATCATTCACATTTACATTGTCATCATTAGAAGTAGAATTATTAGCATCCATATTGTCACAAGAAAGAACCTCATCATGCAAAAAATCTATATGAATTATATCATTAGCTATAAGAGAAGGAGAGGAAGATGGAACAACATTGGTGGCTATGGGAGGTGAGGGAGAACATGATGCAAATCTTTGGTCAGGGGAGACTATGTAAATATCAGGGGTGTCAAGGCCAATAGGAAGGGTTTTTTGGAAGGCAATGAGTTTTTGGAGGACTGTGGGATCATATTGAGGATTGTGGAAGAGATCAAAAAATTAGATTCTCAAAAGGTATTTTCAAAAATAGGTTGTAAGCATGTATCGGCCATATTATGGTTGGGAGATGAGGAAATCTTCTTGGTCATGAGGTTTTTGAGATCCTAAGGCAAGGATTTCAAATAATTTTGGGTTCACCAAATGATTTGATAAAAACTAGATTAAATTTAATTTCAGAGTAACTTATATGATTAAATATTGTAAGATACAAATGTTGAGCACTCGCACTATGTAAAACTATAAGTAAATGGGAGAGATATATGACTTAGTTGATTTGTGTGTGATTTGGAAATTATTTGGGTAGGGTAAACTATTTGACAGATGCAAACAATGTCATAACTATACCCTATGAATTATGGAACTCGAGATCGTAGTCGACATGGACGTTTGATACAGACAAAGGTGCACAGGCACTAGTGACTATTTCTGGGTGTTGGTGACTCAGTAGAGGCTTAGGATCTACTTTCTTATGTATCATTATGGTTTTATTGCTAATTCATGTTAGTCACCTACTCGTCACTCTTTGATTTCTCATAAAATTCAAAACACACCCTATCTACCCTCACAATCTCACATACTCATCAAATCTAAATGAAATATGTAAAATGTGAAGCCATACTAGCCCCAGTGGTTACCCAAATAGTGAAATTATGATTGAGCATTGCACTATATTTTAGACTCCATTTAGTTCTTTGTGATTATGTGTTAAATAGTGTCCTTAGGTTTCCCTCGCACCAATGATGCCAAGATAGCGGGTTGTAGCTAGATTAGACGCAAATGTGTGGTATGGAATTCAACACTTCCCCTTCATATGAAATGTATACAACCCAAAATTGTTGAAATCAGCAACTTCTAGAAAACATGACAATTTTCTATCTCATACTCTCTTACATATCAGGTGCACACTTTCATTTACATACTCTTTACATATATACATATTACTCTAATTTTTCATATACAAAATTTTGAATACTCTCTCGCTCTTCTTTTGTAGGTCCATCCTTATACGTAACAAGAACCAACTTACATAAGTAAGCATAATCTCTAATAGCATAGTACTACGGATAAACTTCCCTCGTAGGGTCTACTTCCCTTTTCTAGTCTCCACGATTGACTTTGTGATCACTTCAGCTTCACTTGTCCACTCGGCATGCTATCAGAAGCACTCGTCTCTACAAGATTACAAGGTGCATATCTTTTATTTACTTTATGTTATGGATTATTCACTCAATAACATAAAGTGGGGGCCAATGTAGACACAAAATCATGCACTTGGGTACATTTCTAGGTCCTAAAGCATACTAATATATAGACACTTCCTAAGTAAGAAAAATAGTGATTGATAATTCCTTTTATCCTCTTTGATTTATCTCTTGCATTCTTTTTGGTCTTACACATCTTACAACCCTACCAGAACTTAACTTATTTATCTTATATGGCTTCAGACAATAGCACCTAATTAGGACACTAGCACTCAGCTTCTCTTATCCCTCTTGGGTGCTCCTAAACCTCTCTATCCTTTTCTCACTCTTTTGGGTATCTTTTACCTTTTGGGAATCTTGTATACTTTTGGAATGGCCTTCTAGTTGTTAATTACAAAATTCAAATAAGGGAATCATATATATGCATAGTTATAGCTCTCAAATAAGGGGCCAAGCAATAGCATTATCTACTATCACATGATCTTACATCCAAAGGCACAAAGAGCATTACAAGGCATCCATATATCACATTCACTCGAGGGATAAGGGCTATATCACTTTGCATACACATCATAAGAGGGGAATTTCATTTTATATTATCTCATGTATTCTATATATTTGCTACATTTTATATCTAGCCCGCTATCATTGTGCAACTTGCACAAGGGAATCCTAGGGCATCATTACACACACTTTCACATAAAACTACATGGAGTCTGAAATGTAGTGCAACACTCAATACTAAGTTCACTCTTTGGGTGACCGTCGGGGTAATTCTAATTCCCCATTCTACATCTTATTTATTAGGTTTTATGTGGTTTGTGGGTATGTGCAGCTAGGTATCTATTTTTATAGGTTACAAGTGCGAACAACAATAATGGAACAAATCTAGAGTGACCAACAAATATAAAAATGAATTTCCTCTTACACAAAAATAATCAAAACCTAAGCATCTAGGTGGACACTAGTGCTTAGATCCAGTCATTAGCACTCGAGCACTCATGTTCTCCCATCGGTGCTCTGTCCTCCCCCATAGGCACTTTTGTCCTACACATTTCTAGGTCTCGTAATATCTAGTGAGCCTTGAGTGAGCCTTAATGATCCTACTTCTAGTCTATTTCAACTATTCACTTATCCATATAACTTCCATATCACTCAAAAATCAGCTAATTCATCTATCTCTTTCATTTGCGTAGGTTTTCATATTGTATATGTTTTTTTTTATTACGTCTTACTTGTATATTATCATTTGTATATCATTCATTACAATACTTACTCTGAAATATATATTTAATTCAACTTGTATTAAACTAGGAGCTTGTATGTCCCGTTTTGCTAAAGTATATCATAATTCTAAGGGTTAGTGTCCCCTTAAATCTTATAAATAGCTCCCAGAGAGGGAACTTTACACATTGACATGTGGAAGAAGTGATGGCATGCATATGATGAGTCCAAGGATTCCATAAGAAAATGTTAAAAGGTAGGGGAAAATTGAATACCATAGCTTTGACACGAGATTCCCGTGTGAGACGGTAATGGGTAACTAAATATACCCCATTAGAGGCATCTTTGGGTAGTCGTATCATTAACAAGTAGTTCGTGTGGATTTTAGGTTATCGATAGAATAACCAAGAGCTTTGATGAAGTCTAATGAGGCCACACATGTGCCTACTCCCTCATTAATGAGAGAACACTTAATTGAAGTGTGACCAATCTGAACTGAAATGAAGAGTGGTGGATCGTCTGCATGAAGCAAGAGCTCATTCAATATTATAGAAGCTATGAGAAAATGAACACATGAATGAGTATTTGTGGCAATATCAATACAAATGGATATTTCCTCACATTTATGGTGGATGCTTTCTTTCAAGCCATAAAATTTGGTAATTTTCCCCAAAGAGGGAGGAAAAGGGATTTTCATGTCAAACAATGAAGTCATGAGATGCTCATAATAGTGAGGCAACGTGCACATGAGTTCCAAGAAGGGAATTGGACCAGGAATTAGGGTGAGTGCTACAAGAGGATCCCACTCATCATGACTAGACTATGTAGTAGGTGAGAGCATAGGGATTCCTCATAAACATAACCATAAGGAGCAGGGATATTTAGAGAGACTCCTGAAATTTATTTTTACTCATTTCCTACATCATTAACCCCGCAGAAATGCGAGACTTTGAGTGATAGCTCAAGGCACTTAAGCAGTAGTGAAAAGAAGTCAAGAAGTAGCGCAAGCTTCCTATATATCACAAAAACATGGGATTTTTGACAAAACTTTATCAAAAATATCAATTTTTTGTCAATTTGGTCCAAATTTGACAGCACATCACCTCCTTTGATCCTGCAAAGAGCACAAAAACAAAGAAATCCTAACCAAACTAGTTAAGAAACTTCATATTTATTTAAAAATGCAAAAGAGGGTTAGGAAACCAAAAATTTGAAACAAATTTAAAAAGCTTGAAAATGAATGTAAAGGACAATGGAGTATGTCCCATCAAGTGTGCCAAATGTGTTCATATAAACTTTACACAGATAATTGAAATAGACTAACACCTAGTAGTCTAAATAGCTAAGCTAAAATATATCATAGAATCATCATGATTATAGCTTATCGGAATGCGAAAATGAATTAAACATGAAATTACTTATCTAATTACAAAAATTCCTACTTAGTATGTATGATTGCCTTTAAAATGGACCTATGAAGATCACAAGCAATCAAATTTGTGTTGTTGCTTTAAGATGGTGAAAGGATCTCTCTAAGCAATGGCTACAAGGCCATGTTTAGATCTTCCTTTACTAACCAAACATGAAGAATGGATGCAAGAGATGATCAAGCTATTCCAAATCAATGGAGAAGGCTCTTAAATCATATATCTTATATGAAATACTATTCAAAGTATGGTGTAAGGTGTGAAGGTAGGAGATTGGTCCTTTATATAGATTTCTATTTGAGAGAAGCTTGAATCCCAATGAATGTGGAATAAAGGATAAAGTAGAATTAAACTTGTTAAGAATGCTTAGAATAATTAACAAGTGATTAGAAACTCATGGGAGGTTGAGGGTGCTTTAACTAATCAACTAGGATTAATTAATAGGCTAGAATAAGCTTTTTACGTTATTTGAAGGTGATTTAAGAGGAATTGATATAATTTGAAGCATTTGAAAGTGGGATTTAGCCAATAAAAGGGCTCATTCATTAAATACATTATCAAAAAGGCTTAATTAACTAGTAATAGTTAATTAATTGATTTGAATATGATTATAACTAATGAAGTGTCTTTAATTGGCATCTGGAATGTGGTAGAGGCTATTTGATTAACGAAGTGTTGTTAATTGACCAAAATAGAAGGAAAAATTAGTTAATTAGCGGAAATCACTAATTATAAAAGAAATGATGAGATAAAGGATAATTAGTACAATTTTATCAATAAAACTGCATAAGCGGATTTTAGGTGTCTACATTTGCCCCTCTTTGAGGTGGTGTAAGTGACGCCACTTCAAAGATAGTAGAAAATTATAGCCAAGTAAATTTTGAAGAAAAATTAGTAGAATGAAGGATGCCCCCTCGAGTGTCGATGGGGTGATAGAAGAGGTCGATTGACGATCAAAAATATGAAGGAAACAGATAGAAGAATTAGGTGGAAGAAACTCTGCTAGTAATGAGAATTGATAGATGAAAAATAGAAATAGCTTGTGCATCCAACTCATTCAATAAACAAATTTGTTTCATCACTTTTCTTAAATGATCAACATCATCGGCCCTTATTAAAATATACACATACAAAAAAAGTGTAAAATAACATTGAAAGTTATAATACTAACATTTGTTCATTGCTAAAAATGCTTAACTCCATGCAACATACATAATGCAATGCAATACGAGAAATTAAACAAGATAACATGACAGGGAAACAAGTACAAACACACATACTCAAACAAACAACATTCAAGATAGTTGCACTAATGTTTTTGTTATCAAGCTTCAATTCCCGAATGTTCGTGTTTAACAACAAGGGTTGAAAATGGTGCCCCAAGCAAGGATACATATGAGGGGAATAATGGAGGACACAGGGTCCTATGAAAATCATTCATACACTACAAAATATTACTAGGAAACTCATTGTGCCAACATAGTACAGACATAATAAGCAAACTAACTTTGTAAATGGGGGTAGATCAAAATGATCCGTGAGTCATTGTGACAAGAACAAGTGAGGACCCAAGAAATATGTTTTGTAGGAAAAATTTTGATGTTTGAGGACAATGCATTTGATACAAGCTTCAGCTGCATGCATTTCATTTACCAATTTTGGAAAAAAATTGAATTTTTACCAATTTTTGGATTTTTTGAAAAATTTTACCAAACGTTTTTTTTTTTTAATTTTGAATTTTGCACAAATTTTGGATTTATAAAAATTTAAAATAAGAAAATGATCTAGAAGAATGAAAATATTATGGGATATCACCAAATAATGCTTTGGAAAGAAAAAATATGCCCCATGTAGCAAAAAGGGTCGTCGGGAAGCAAAAACATGCCCCAACGTAGCAAAAACAAGTGAAAAATGATTATTTATTAAAAATAACCATCGCGACGAGTGCTAGAAGAAATTTGAAGAGCCACGGTGATCACTTATCCCATCAGGAACATAACAAAACCACACGTGGGGTAAAAACAACTATAAATACCATGGGGGAAAAACATCACGGCTAGTTATTTGTTACTTATGCCTATTAAGATTTGTGAGAGATTTTCTCTTATCTTGGAGAGAAATGGTGCGGATTCAAAATTTCAAACACCGTGTAGACCAAATCCAAGAGTTTGGGAGATCTTTCATGGACCCTACACCTGTAAGTACACAAAAAAAATATTTTCTAGTGCATTTATGGCATTTATTAGCTAGGGAAAATTGGTGGGCTCGTAGTAGTGCAATCCTTAGGCACGCAAGTGCGTGGTCTTGCGCTAGCGCTAAAGGGGTGCACGCGAGCGAGCGCCTTGGGTGCTACACTAGATTTAGGGTTTTTAGATGTGCACAGTGGAAAAGGAGATAAGTATGCGTGAAAATATGTGCACATGTGTGCAATTGTTTATACGTGAAAATGAGCATGTAGGCACTTTAGAAGACACACACTAGCGCAAAGCTTGCATAAGTACCAAAATGAAAGTGCTAGTGCAAGAAGTCTTATGCTAGTGTGAATTTTTATACCTTATGCCATTTTAGAACAAAATCCCAAAATGTCCTGACCTTAGTGAAAAAATTAGGAATGAATAGAAGAGTATAGAAGCAAGGAGAACACCTTAGGAAGATATTTTTAGAAGAAATGATGCTTTAATGAAGTGTTGTGCAATTTTGTAGGTGAAATTGTGTAAGCTAGATATGCATGAGTGGCATGGGCGACTCGGATCATTTGAGAATAATTTTAGATGATGGGAAAAGTGAGGGGTTATTGTTGTTTTGGAGGCTACATGCCTTAGCTATGTAGCTCATATGCCCCAGATCAGACTAGATCACGCCCTGCTCACTGCCTTAGCAGAGAGATGGCGTAGCGAGAGCCAATGCTTCAGACTACCTATTGGTGAGATTTTTGTGACACTAGAGGATGTTTGGCACATTCTCTAAGTATCGATTCAAGGTGACTTGATAGAGTATGATGGAGATCAAGGTTGGATCTGATCCTGCCTTTATGATATGTTCTTATGATGAGACCTACCTCGAGAGGGGATGGAAGTAGACCTTTATACACTCTTTGATGATTGATGATTTGCTCGCATACCAATCATGTTGACTGACAAGATAGACACACACTTTCCCCTGAGATTAATCGAAGTGATATATAGGCTTATGGATGGTGAGCAGCTTTGTTGGAGCCAGTGTATATTGGTCGATTTATATTGGGATATTCATTTGATAGCATACTGAGGTCAAAAGAACCTTAGATCAGGGACTCTGCTATAGATATGGGCATGGGACTACATAGTTATAGGTCATCCACATGAAATTATGTTAGGAAATAAATGATAAAATATGTGGAATAATCCCACACAGAATCACAATAGTAGAAACTAATATGCATAAAATATTACAAATCTGAAATAAAAGTGTAGAATAAAAAGAACACAACACAAAGAGACAGTATTTAACGTGGTTCACCCAATTTGGGCTACGTCCACCAAGAATCACTTTCTTAGATTTTATTACAAGCCACCTTTTCTCTTAATACAATACCCAGATCTGTTTGGAGCTATGCTAAAAAAACTCTACATAATTCACACTTGAACTCACACACATCTGCAATGTTACATCAACCCTACCATATACACAAAACCACATAACTAGGAAAATACTTAAGAAGTTTTACAATACCGTGGGTACCAAAATCATGGGTCAAAACTATACCATAAACTCATGGGACAAATATCCCACACATATGAGAAGAGAATGTTTCCTGATATATCAGGTGAGACAATTGTGGAAACTTTACAATACTCTTAGTGTACAGTCTTCAACACTTCACACATAAAAACAAGCTCCACAACATAACAAGTTCTTCGATACGAGAATCGGTGAACCCTCATGCTATGGATGGGAGACAATGGGAAAGGATGTTCGCTTGCATATGGGAGATACCTTATATTACATATGAGAATTTGATGACCTATAATTACAGATAATTAGATGGCGGCCCTACAGTTATATCGGTGGCGGGATGATGGCCTACAACTAGGTACTATCGAGATAGATCATTTTATCATTAGGATTCGGGGCTACATCTTAGAGTGGTACCGAGTAGACCATGCTAAGAGATAGTTTGGCCATGTCCAAGGCATCCTAGGTGATGAGATGTGGTAAGTGCATAAGATGCACGAGACTTATGACATGGGACAACGGATTTGGTAGTTTCGCGATCTTGATAGCTTTACCTACACTATGTCGTGGTCATGGATTCCATTGCCCTGGTAGTTGATCTATGGACTATATCTAATTATGGAGCATGGTATGCTACATTTTTCCCCAATGTTTGACAATTCCATAGGTTTTCATACATGCAGGGGATAGCCGCAATGACGCTCGGGGTATACCAGGGCCGACTCTCGAGCTAGAGTTAGATTAGCCAAACAAGAGGTCGACAACTGGGACTACATGGATAAGTCCTACATATTCCATTAGTTTAGGAACCTGTAAATTCACCGGATAGGTTCCAAAGGTGCCCTTATAGCGAGGTTATCCACAGGTGCACATCCAAATTACAATGGTGCAAGGTTCACCTCCACATATATTCATCCACCACACACGATCTATTGAGGGATGGATGGAATGGGGAGATGGATATAGTGGGGATAGTAGAGATGGTTGGGATGGATGGGGATCACCACCACATAGTCCATTGGGTGGGGGATGGAGGGAAGATGATAGGTTACTACTAGGATCGGCGCCGAGGTAGGTTATGTCAATTTCAAGTGATCTAGCTTCCTTGAGGAAACAATTACAATAGGTCATCGTAGATAGGGGCCAATTAGTCACCGATAGGATCCAAATCTAGGTAGATGTTGCAATACTCACGGTATAAAGTGATGCCCTACATCTAACATTAATAAGCAGATTCACTATAGATCCATATATCATGCCAAGTTCCGAGGGACAAAGTTCGGTTCCTTTTAGTCAACTTGCAGGAAGTAGATCTAGATCAATATCACACCAACCATATCGTTCAATGAGATCAGTGTAGATGCCACCTCCTAACATCGGGATAGGTATTCGAGTGTTGGCGAGAGTCATCCATGACTCTATATTGATGTACTATTTTTTATGTATGCCTCGAGATGAAGGCACATTTTTGTATTGATGTAATATGTATTGTTTTTTATTATGCCTCATGATGAAGGCACATTTTTTATCCATGCCCATGATGGCTTATTGTATCTAATGTATATATATACACATGGATATTTGTATTTATATGGATATATGATGATGATGGACTTGTTTATTTTATCGCATATTATGTTTATGAGATAGCATGTTTAGCCCATGTTTTTATTATGGTCTATGACGAGGGGGGATAGAAGGTGATCCCTCTTTCCCCTCTTTTGATGATATTATATGATGTTAGCTTAACATACATGTTTAATTTTCATTTGTATGATGATGTAGCTTAGCATTTATTGATATGTGATGATGTTTAGATGTGATGATAGATGATTATTGATGATGAAATGATAACAAACTGTATTCAAGCAAACAAGACAAGAACAAGTTAATCAAATCTAATCAAAACAACACAACTATGTATAAGTATGCAAGATAAAAATAAACCCAATGTACTCCACAACAGATTAAACTAACATGAATCCAATTCAAAGTACACAAAAACTATGTATAACCAAACAACTAAAGTAAGAAAACTATAGTAACAAAATTATGCACTCTAGACATTTATTTATCTCGGTCTCATATTACTATTTAGAAGGTTCTTGAGTAAAGAAAGTACCAACCAACCCCATCTTTTGGCCATCTTATTTTACTTTTATTTCATCATTTCCGTACATTTTTATCTACATGCCCAGTCTATTTTGGAATTTTCCCGTCATTTTAGCCTGTTTGAGGTTCCCAAGGTAGTCTTGGGGTGCCCATCAACACTGGGTCCAACCAGGGGTGCCCCGATCCTTTTCTACTTTCCCACCACTTTTTGGGCTCTTTCTAGTTGTTTCTTCTTCTTATCTTTTTCCTAGTTGGCCATGTCGGGGTTAATTATGAAATCAGATCAAGAGAACCCTATAAATATAAAGTTATGAGACCATAATGAGGGACCTAGCATCATCTACTACTATCACTCATCTAGATTTGTATCCATCTATTACATTTACATCCACATAGCTCCATCATCAAGGCACAAGCTAGGAATTCTACATCACACTTCATAGGGGAGGGATTATATTATATTCCATGTATACATGTTATTACATCTACATTTAGTTATTACTTATTACTTCACAAAGTGAAACTATCACAAGAGCACCTAGGGCACGACATGCACACACTCACCACCGTAACTAAATTTGATTATGAAATGTAGTACAACACTCGATTAGTCACCCACCGTTGTGGCAACCGAGATATGTCTAACCCATTCATTTGTATCTTCTTTTTTAGGTTTTGATACTTCTTTTGGTCTTCTCACATATCTTCCCTTCCTCTTGAGTTATTGGAGACATCGAGCACGAAAGCTAGTGAAGTAGATAAGACACAAAGCGAGGTTTCGCACCACCTCCCGACCACAGTGAGAACTAGTTGTAGATATTTTCCACGGCACCAAGGTGCTTGTTTTGCTTACCGAGTGCACGTGGTTGCCCTAGTACTCTTCCAAGCACCCCGATCTGCTCGAGATCCTCCAGAGCCATCCTTTCCAAAACCTCTACATAGTCGTTCCTACTCATGTTTTCTCTAGTCACCTCTGTGACACTCTATGACAATCACCAGTTATCAATTGAGTTCTTTCCTTACCTCTTTCTTGCATATTAGGGTTTTCATTACATTACTTCAGTTATTTAGTTACTTTACATATTGTCTTAGCATAGTTATTTACAGCTTTTATGTCCTTCTAGATTAGATTAACTATCCCCAACTTTACTCCTTGTTAGTTAGTTTTAGTTAATCACAAACTACTATTGTGTTTTTTTGCGGTATAGTTTTTGAGATGATTTGCGCCATTTTTGTTATTATCTCAAGACAATGTTCTATTGTTTTTGAGTTTTCTATGAAACACATTTGAATGTTTTGATTTTTCCAACTAACATATTTAAATGTTTTGATATTTTTAAAAAGTTATAAAAATGTTATTGTGATTTTCTATAATTTTTCCGTAGCTATGTGTAAGAAAATGAAGAAACCTTGATGACCCCAAATGATAGATGGGATGTACAAGGGAAGAATGCCATGCTTATGTTCAATAAGTGATGATGCAAATTTTCCCCCAGCGTTAGATGAGAATATACAAAGGTGAATTCATTGCATACAAAATTAGGATCATTAGGATCAAGGTCAAGAGCGATAGGCTCAAAATTATCTCAGACATAGGAAAATACTAGCTTAGGATAAATCCATCATAATCCTAGATAATGAGATGCTTATGAACAATGGAATCTCCAATGGCATCAAAAACTATTTTTCACAAAAGGACCTTTCTAAAGTGCCACAATTACGTGGTTTTCACACTTGGATGCATTGATTTCTCTTTACTTTTTCTGATTTTATATTTTTGTTAATTTTCTAATATTTGATGGACCCCATACTTAAACATAGAAATACTTGAGATACATGGTGTTCATGGGTTCCCGAAGTTCCTGACCATCAGAATAATAAATCTTGTATGCACTTAAACCAATTTAGTGACCAAAACGTATGGCCCTAACTAGTTTGGCTTGAACTTACCTTTATTTTCACGGTCCTTTGTGGTATTGAACTGATTTTCTTTTAGAACAAGGTCTCCTACCTCAAATTGGAAAGGTATCACTCTTTTTTGTAACTTCAACACACTCGATTCTTGTTAGGAATACTTTTGATAGTGCTCACATTTTATATTTATATGATTCAATAGTTTGTTATTATTCAACTACTCATTTTAGATTTACATTTGTTAGAAACAACTCATTATGTTAAGTGAGTTGTTATTTGAGATTTGTTAGGCCTCCTATTTTAAAGGAGATGTAATTGCCTATATAATGGCATGTTTTTCTATTGAATAATAGATACGAAGAAAATATTTTGTTGTGTAAAACTTAAACCAAATTATTATTTGGTATCAGAGCGGTATGGAATCTTAAGAATTGCAAGGAGCATATCCACTCTAATTTATGGTTGCCCCTGTAGATGAGATCTGCATTTTTTGTTGAGTTAGCATTTTGCATTAGGTTTCTCAAGTACGTTAGTGTTTTCATTATTATCTAGTCTATTTTGGTGGTTGCATGCATATTATTATGCTCTATGTGTTGGATTCAAGCCATTCCTGTGTATTGTGGAGATAATGAGTCTTGTTAGAATAGAGCATTAAACTTGGTATTGGACATTGAAGTCACTTCCCAAATTATCATTTCTGTATCATTTTCATTTTATGCATCCATGGCATCCAAGGTTGTAATGTAATCAAGTCAGTCATATACACAAACCAGAGCTCGCATGCAGTTAACTACACTCTTTGATATCAACATTGCCATGTTTGAATACTACCAAAAGAGTTTGCATTGTTATCCTATCAAAGTATGACTATGAAGACTTCCCAAGGCTCTCACATGTATGAAGAAAACTTGTATTAAAACTCTGATTTTTCTTTGGGAGTGTAACCCACCCTACACGTGGAAATAATATGATGGTGCCTTCTATATAGTATAACGTGGAGGATCTTATACTTCAAGCGAGAAGTTTCAAATTTTATTTTTTGTTGACCGTGTAAGTCTATTTTGTGTGAATCTTTGACATCGTTGGATAAATCTATGCATGTGGTGTAGTCTTGAGATTTGATCATAATTTTCTCTTCACCAGCTTAAATGGAAAATTACACCATCGGATCTTAATTATTTTCCATGTGGCTTGAGATTTGTGGGAAATGCATCCGGATTTGTCTTCATTTTGTAACAGATCGGTCAATCATTCAACTGACAAAGAACTCAAGTTATATACAACGAATGGTTCTCATCATTATTTTTTTGATAAAAGGTAAAAAAGGGTTGAGGGGACATACCCGTACATAATGTCAAAGCTCAATATGAATAGATGAAAACATTACATACCCAAAAATATATATTATAAAATTCCATAATAAACGAGCTCCACTAGGAGCAATAGAAAGGAGTAGCTAAACAACAAAGAAATAGAAAAAACATATAGAACTAACAACACCACGTAACTAATAACCAAAAGGACACGAACAATAAATGAACAACACCCTCCCTAGATCACTTATCGGCTTTTTCAAGCCCCTCTAGCACCTTTGCCCATTCCTTAGCTAGAGCATATATGTTTCCAACCAAAGATACCAAGTCGATACCTTCGAGTGTCACCTTTCTTTTCTTTCCCTAATTGTCCATAGACTATAAGCATTAGAGAGATGACCCGAGTTTGGAGATGATGCGGTGTTGATTTGACCATGACTACTCTCCACTCCATGTAGCTATGAATAATAAAACGAATATGGTCCAACTCGTTGGTTATGAAACCATATTTAGCTTTTAGAACTTTGATTTCTCCGTCATTCCCATTATTGACGACTTCCTCAACCTATGCTTTCATCTTATGCCAATCGTTGAACAAAAACTACACAAAGATCTTAGTGAGCCTCATATCTCCCTTAAGTTATTCAATGTCCATTGTCATCTTGGCCAGATGGTTCTCCCATTTCATAGGTCCAACATGCCCCATATCCTCGAACTGTTGTTCCAATTACACATTAACATGAGCGTGAACATTCTATTTACTAGATCCCCTTTGGTATTCATCAAAACACTATGAACCTACTTAGATTTTATCTCCTAAGATTCTCGGCTGCCACGATTTCAATACCATCTTTATCCTATGTTAGAATTTGAGGATTCTAATAAATATTGATTTAATCAACATACATATTACATAATATTACAATAAATATTTAAATAAATATTACATCATAACATAAGTAAATAAAGAAATACTTACAGAAATAAATAAGATAGGTGACACAATATTTATAGTGGAAAACCCCAATAGGGTAAAAACCACTTTGAAAATAACCTTTTACTTCAGAGAACTTATTTTACATCCAATAAGATCACCTCCTCCTTTGAAACCCTATTTACCAAGGGTAAAACTAAATCACTTGATTTGCACACCTTTGATATATTTCCCGAATATATCAAATGAGGACCTAAAGTTCTTTTTATATAAGGTGATCGGGTATGTCTCTCGACCCACCTTTTTAACCTAAAATGGTTGACACATACACCTAGGTTTATAATATTTAATATTATAAATATAATCATTTCATGATATTAAATATTTAACCTAAAGTATATACCTAGGTTAGCATATTTAATAATAGAAATATAAATATTTCATATTATTAAATATTAACCTATATATTAGTGATGGACCCATATACATTAAGGGTTGGCCAAACCACTTAATCATTATGTTCCAACACTCCCCTTAATGTTAAGTGGGATAACATAACATATGTCAATAGATTACCTACCCGTGGTACACTACAGGATTTACAATCCTTAAACCATAAAGGTTTTAGGCTAGCATATCGGTTGAAGGAATTATAACACCTTCATCATACTCAAATTACCTTTTAGTACAAAATGATTTGGAATCCCAAAGATCATCCCATGATCAGTGGCTAAGTATGATTTGTGAGTTTTACATGTTCTCACAGGTTCTCATAAAAGGTTATTGAACCCAAGCATATAGGAGTCTTTTACAACCAAGGACTTCCTTAACAATATGCTTGTATTGGATGTTTACCAGTACACTCAATAGCATTAAAGAGTTTACTTAATACCACCTTTAAGATATTTCTACACTTCTTTCTAAAAAATAATTCGAGGAGGTATACATGCCCGAAGGTCTTTTTACACTTGCCCAAAGGTCTTTTACATATGTCCGAAGGTCTTTTTACAAAAACTAAGTTCCATTAAGATGTGACATTGTCATGAACACTCCTCTCAATGGAAACTCTGACAATCCAAGCTTTTCACGAAAGTGACAAAACTTTACAACACTCAAGGACTTTGTGAAGATGTCGGAACTCCGCTTCTACAGTCAACATGAATATGAGATTTATCTCATCACTTTGCATCTTCTCACGGGTGAAGCGTATATGTATCTCAATATTCTTTGTCCTCTGATGTTAAACTGGATTCTTAATCAATAGTAATATAACTCTGACCACCACATAGAAGATAAATACTTCCTTTAGCTTATATTTGTATCTCTACCAACAACCGTTGTAGCCACATGGCTTCTTTACTTGTTCCATTGTACTTCTCTACCTCAATAGAAGAAATGGAGACTGTTGATTAAATTTTTTGCTCCAAGTAATGGTTTCTACACCAAAAACTTGAACACATATCCAAAGATATTTTATAACACAACATCGTATGGTTAGAATCACAAAATCTATATAAGATAGCATCGTTGTTCTTATTATAGTGCAACCCATAATTGATTGTTCCTTTCAAATATCTAAAGATTCTTTTTGCAAGATTCTAATGATCTCTAAAAATGGTTCTTACATAAATCTTAAAGTAATTCCTCTTTGTATAGGAAATATCTGATCTAGTTATAGATAAATAAATCAAACTATCAACTAACATCGTATATAAAATAGGACCAACATTTTTCATATGCAGATTTAGGATCAATATTTATTCCAACTTCCATTGAAGTAGAAAATGGTTTACAATCAATCATAAGAAAAATTTTCAATACAATGGTTGCATATTGTGTTTTGAAAAATAATAATAGAATGAAATACAATCATACAAATAACATGATGTGAGAGACCTAACTCATTCATTTCAAAGTACTGCTTTAATTTCTCTTTAATCCTATGAATTAAATTAGAATTGTCACTAGACATAAGCAAATTATCAACATATATACATATAATGATAATATGTAAGCCTTATTGCTTAATGAATATATCATTGTTAGAAGAACAATTAACAAAACCTAATAGTTTAAAAAAGGAAACAATTTTCACATACCAAGCTCTAAGATCTTGTTTTAAACCATACAAGGATTTCTCAACTTACAAATATAGTTTTCTTTACCAGTTTATTAAAATCCTTTAGGTTAAAACATGTAAAGTTCTTCTTTTAAATCACAATTCAAAAATTATTTTTCTTATCCATTTGGTGAATTTCCCACCCAAATTGAGTGGCAATTACAAATAAGGCCCTACCAATACTCATTTTAGCTACAAGAAATGTCTCAACATAATCAATACCAACTTTCGAGTGAAACATCTAAAGAACAAGTCTAGATTTATATTTGTTAATACTATCATTAACATTATATTTTACTATGTATATCCACCTAGACCCTATAATACTTCACGGCTCAAGTTTATACAAGGTAATTAATGCATGGTACATATGATGGATTCTGGTCATTTTCCTAAGGTTAATAGGATTTGAACTTTCTAATATAGATTCAGCCCAATTTAATTTCTTATCTAAGAAGATAAGAGTTTTAGAAACATCTATAACATCAAAACATCATTATGACCATTTATAAAATCAGAATCAAAACCATCATTTAAAAACATTTAATGAAGTAAATTCAAGAGAAGAAGACAACACACGTAAACCTTTCACTAGATTATATCTAGATATTTCATATAAGCTTTGATAATTAACATGTATTAACCTTTCATGTCATAGTTTTAATTTATTCAAACTTTGAAATATAAAACAAGATGCAGAAGAGAAATCATCAAAAATATAAAAATATTATTTGAATTCCTTCAGCTATTTTACTCTCATTACTATCCTTGATATACCAAGTATCCTTCATGCATGGATTCTAGTTATGTCCATACCTCTTTCGGATGTTCGATATTATTAATGTGTAGAAGGTACTCATTGTTCACATTGCGTAAAATCATAGAAAGAGCCTCCTGCATTCATTGCAAGAATGTATTCATGTTATCTACAGTTGCTTGACAATTGGTGGGAGCAACCTCAAATCCAGAAATAATCGTCTAAAGTTCCCGCCATAAATTCTGTTTTGACCCAAATGTTGTAGTTGGTTTCATTTAGGATCTAGGTTTTGTCAAGATAGAAATAGTTGGACATCATTATTTTCCTAAACTTGTAAAACACATCTCATTATAATATACAATGTACCACAGAGTTAGATACATATTTATCGATAATAAAAACAACACTTTTAATATAATCAGATCTAAATTTTATAGATCTAAAAAACTATTTGATCATAATTAATTATGTCATTACAATACATACTAATTAACCTCACATGATCAAAATAATAACTCACAATATAAAGGGCTCTGCATTATACCTCAGATCTATAAAAAAAATATTTTTGACCATATAGAAGTGAAGAAGAGACCCCGAGAATTCATAACAACTTCAAATTTCTGAAAAAAATTAATGTAGAAAAATCCGCCCGCTTAAATTTGACGCCTAAATGACCATCATAATGACTTTTTTCTCACATGTGGTCATTTGACCATCAATTTTAACACAATGAAAGTTTCCTAGAACCTACGAGCTTAAATTTGACGTCTAAATGACTATCATATTGTCTTATGTTTGGTCTATCGTGACGGTCATTTGACCATCAAATTTAATGAAGCCAAAACTTGTTGTGTATTTCTAGAATGTGAAATTCTAGAATTTCTTCGTATAATATTAGGGAGGTTATATTTCAACACACTATAACAACCTATTATAATTTATAATATAATAATATATACATTTTTAATAAAAAAGAGGTATATAGTTTATAGGATGTAAATAAAAAACAACATATAGTTCATAAAAATTATAAACTATAGTATATTTTTATATAAAAAAACACATAATCCTTATTAAAGGGGTTTAAAGGACATAGACCAGGTTAAAAGAATTTTACCAAGTGCAAGTAGATTTATGAGAGTATAGATCTCTGCATATTTTATAGAGGGGACAAGTAATTTCACTCGACCAATGAAATAAATTCAAATCCCTATTTTCATGAACCTTGTCTCCTCCCTTCATTTACTCTTAATTTTACCCTGCACACATTTAAAACTATGGAAATATTTGTAAAATATTTTATCGTGGGCCACCAATAAACTAGCCCTTTTTTTTAATTCTTCATTTATACTCGAGAGTTCCACATTTATACATGAGATATTATCTTATTTTATTCTCCACTCCCACTCTTATATAAAAAAACTTTTAAATAAGTTCATTTATATAGTTTTTATAAACTATAAGATATAAATGAATGGGACCGCCCCCTTACATGGATAATATAAATGGTTAGGGACACATGTTAGATTTTATTTAATAAGTATTAAGATTTTAAAAATAGTCCCTTCGTGGCCAAGCAATAAACACAGACCCCCTTTCCAAAAAAATAAGCACTTAAGTTTTTTTTTTAAACATATATAAACCAAATCTAATAAAATTTATATTTTAAGCGGTTTAAACTAACCATATATAAAAATATGATTTAAACTTAAGTTTGTATCTTTTTTTTAAAAAACTATATATGCCTAAATTTATAAGTTAAGTTTAAATATGATTTAAACTTAGGCTTAGAATATGGTCTGTTGACTCTTCTCTCAATCCCATGTAATTTTAATATGATGTTTATATAAATTATTATATAAACCTTATTCTATATTAATTTTTTTATTTGAAAATAATAATATAGTTTTCAAATTATATATGATATAGTTATAGATTAACTATAAACTATAGTTTTTCAAATCGAATCCTTTTAGAGGGGACCAAAGAATATGGGTATGAATTTACCTTCCAAAATATTTAACCTGCAAACATTTGAAATTATAGAAAACATGAAAATTATTTCATATAGTAATAAATCATTTTTTTCTGTATGTGATTTTCACGTAAGGTAAATATTTGAAGCCTCTTTTACCTATGCACACATCAATATCCAAAAAAACATTAATTCCATATAATTTACAAAATGTAAATGAAAGTAAGAATCATATCATATTACATCTCCCCCAAAAAAAAATTAGGGATTTAAAATTGAAAAACCCTAAAAATTTTACCGAGAGTTTAATTGCACAAATGTAATGCCAAAATAAATTGAAGAAAAAAGAAGGGGACCTGGATACTTTTAAATACCCTTTCGGGTTGGTTGAAAAAACCCAGTACAAATTAAATAAATAAAATACACAACATTTGATCTTTATTTATTTATTTATTTTATTTATAGTGGAAAACCCCGAGGGTAAAACCACTTTTAAAATAACATTTTACTTCGAGAACTTATTTTACATCCAAAAAGATCACCTTCTCCTTTGAAACCCTATTTACCAAGGGTAAAACCAAATCACTTGATTTGCACACCTTTGATATATTTCTAATATATCAAATGAGGACCTAAAGTCTTTTTATATAAGGTGATCGGGTATGTCTCCCACCCCACATTTTTAATCTAAAATGGTTGACACATACACCTAGGTTTATAATATTTAATAATAGAAATATAATCATTTCATGATATTAAATATTTAACCTAAAGTATAACCTATGTTAGCATATTTAATAATAGAAATATAAATATTTCATATTATTAAATATTAACCTATATATTAGTGATGGGCCCATATATATTAAGGGTTGGCCAAACCACTTAATCATTATGTTTCAACATCCTCCTCTCGAGTCGCCTTCCGAGAGTTAGACTCGTCACTCAAGTCTTCTTCCTCCGAGTCCGAGTCAACTCCATTCGCATAAAATTCCGGGGCTTTAGTAAGGGAACTAGGCTTGTCATATCCTAGAGCTACTATTTTGACAAGAGCAAGAATAAAGCCCTAGTGGAGCGGAATATAGACCCTTCTACTTTTAAACTAAGAAATTCAAGTGCTCAAGGAACGAAAAAGAAAGTAGGGGATGCTAAAATCATGGTCGCGCCTGAAATGATTAAGCGTAGGCAGGTGATAGGTGTAAATGCATTCGTGACAGCCCTCAAGAGTGAGACTTGGCTAAGGGTGAGAGTAACATCGTCAAAAGGTTTAGGTAAAGACAAGTGGAGATAACCAAGTAAAGTGGGGAGTGAGATTTTTACCTCTCGATAAACAAGTTCAGCTCGTCGTCGAGGCTTCTTTTTGGGTTTATAGACCTCCCTCCCAATAAGAAGAAGACCCATCGGTTTAGCGACCGAATCCATAGAAATATCAATGTAAATTCCTTTCATTTCAACAATGCTCTTTTTTGTGGTCTTCCAAGCACTAGAAAAATCTTTACTAAGATTTTCAAAATGGCCTTCAAAATTTTAAGGTTGGGCAAAAACCCTTAATCTCAAACATCGTGGCTTCAAGCATCACCCCTTCAAGATCTGCAGGGTTCAATTCTAACCATATCTCCTCCCATTTGGCAACACAATAACCAGTTCGTAAAAGTTCCTAATTTCTCGGTAGATAGAAGATTACAAGCAAGCCCAAAGATATTACTTTTCCAGGCACGGAAGGCAACAAAATATTTCAAGAAACATGAGCAGATCCTCTCCCAGATCTTCATATCATTCAGAAATAAATGCCCACTATTCATATGACATATGAACATGATGACTTTGACACACCAAGACTTGACATTGTTTTATTATGTTTCCGTTAAAGTCATTAGGTAAGTGTGCTCGCACCTTGGAATCAAGAGCTTTAACTTCATTGATAAGTGTCAACTCATTACAATTAACCCCCATGTTATCAAAATGATCAGCCATAAAGTTATCCTTCCTATAGACATGCTTGAAAGTAATAATTTCAAAAAAGTTGACATTTCCTTTATACTCTTTATAGAGTTTTGGATGGAAATTGAAGTGGATCCTTTCCCAGAAATGTTGTTAATTATGTTCATAGAGTCTCCTTCCACCTCCAATTTAACAAAATTGTATTGAAGAGCTATTGACACCCCCAAAATCGTTGCTTCTTTAGTAACATGGTTTGTTTGAGTGCCAATATTTTGATGGTACCCTAGAATAAATCTTCCTTCAGAATCCCAAAACACCCCGCCATAGCCAACTCTACTAGGGTTTCCTTTAGAAGCACCATCAAATTTCAACTTAATACACTCCTTGCTAGGTTTCACCCAACCTTTGAGTCTAGGGTTTAGAATAGGAGTACTAGTTGATAAGGACCCCAACCCCCAATTTAAGGAAAATCTAACTTCATTCTGAAGGATAGTCTTCTTTTGAGGGTCCAGATTAGAGAAATTAGCATGGATAGTATCAACACAATGAGCTTTAAAATTCTTGATCGAATCCTTCTTACGTTTGAAAATTATTATATTTCTCTCTTTCCAACTCTCCCATGCTAAATGCATAATAGATAAGGTCCACAAATATTTTAATCCTTGGATCTTAAAGGAATAGACCATTGGACCACAATCATTTAATGGAATCAGGAAAACCCAATTGATTTCAAAAAGATTAAGAATAGTCTTTCTAACCGAGACTAGATAGATACAGTTGAGAAAAAGGTGTGAGGAGTCTTCACTCTCTCTTTCACTCGAACACGCATGTTATCCATGTGGAAATTTCTCTTGTTTAGGTTACTAACAGCTTAGAATATTATCATGGATAACCAACCACCATAACATATTAATTGTGGGAATTAAATCTTTGACCCAAACACTTCAAAAATTGAAGTTATCAATTTCCCCAACATCGAAAAGAAATAATTGTAGGCACTTCGAGCCGAGAAGATTCCACTTTCCTCTTTTGACCAGTAAATATTGTCATCTTCTAAACTGTCCTTATTAACAATAACTCCCTAAATTTGTTGTTAATAGACGAAATCTCATTTCTATTAGAACCATCCAGTTCTATAGTTTTCCATTGGCCAAGGGGTTCATCAAAGTTGAAATAATCTCTGACCTTATTCCCGTATTTGGCTATAAAATATTTGTAGATTGTCGGATGAATGACCTTAAGAGGAAGGTTCCCTAACTATTTATCCTCCCAAAATTTGATCATTCACCCATTGCCAACCATCCATTTGCTACCCTCAGAGACTAAGTGTTTTCCCACTTTATCGATTTCTAGAAAAAGAAGAACCATTTGAATCACAGTTTGTAAGCACCATTCATTGGCGGATAGAGTTTACCAATATTTTCCCTTGATAATAGATGTCCAAACACTATCTTCCTTGACCATCCTCCAGATCATTTTAGACAGTTATTCATTTTGGTCTAGTCTCTGATACCTAGACCTCCATGATTTTTTGGTGAGAAAACCTTTTCCCATGCAATAAGAGGAATTCTATCTTTTGGTTCTGAGCCACTCCATAGAAATATTTTTGAATACTCTCCAACTTACTAGCAATAGAGGAGGGTAACATATAGATAGACATCGAGTAAACATGCAGATTCTGAATCGAGCATTTGAGGAGGACTGCCTTACCTGCTTGGGATAACAGAGAACCTTTCCAGCCTTCATGTTTCTTAAGAAACCTATCAATCAATAAATTCCATTCAGCATTCTTAGGTTTTTCTGCTCCAATAAGCATACCTAGATACCTAATCGGGAAGGTTTTAGTCACACAACCAAGAATTCCAACTATTTTATTTCATCTTCTTTTTGGAGTGTTGATAAAGTAAACCAAACTTTTCCCATAATTGATCAATTGGTCTGATGACTCCTCATAATCGATTATTATCTCTGCTTGAACTCAACAACCTTCAGGATAGAGGATTCACCCACCAATAGAGTTTCATCCATGAAATGTTGGTGAGAAACACTATTACAGCTTAACAACAGAAAAATACCTCGATTCTCCCTTCCAAGGAGGCCTTATTAAGAGCTCTATTGAGGGTCTCTGCCATGGTTATGAAAAGAAAGGGAGAAATAGGGTCACCTTGTCTTAATTCACGCATGTTGTTAAAAAAACACAAGGGGTCCTATTAATCAAGACCGAGAACTTAGCTATGGAAATACATGATAGAATCAACTTGAAGTCTTCACCAAAACCAAACCTAGTTAGAAATTTTAGAAGAAAAGGCCATGAGACCCTATCATAGGCTTTCTCCATATCAAGTTTGATAAACATGGCTTCCTTTTTATTCTGCTTAACCGTATGAAGGGTCTATTGAATAGTGACCATACCATCCTGGATCTGTCTTCCCATAACAAAACCTTCCTACTTGTCGAGAGATAATAGAAGGAAAAACGAGATAAATTTTTTAAGCTAGGATTTAGGAACATATTTTATACACACAATTACATAGGCTAATAGTTCTAAAATTCTTGAAATCTATAGGATTATGATTCTTGGGAATTAAGGCTAGAAAAGTGTTGTTTAACTCTTGAAGAATATTTTTATTCTTAAAGAATTATTGAATAGCATTAAAAGTATCTTCCTTAACAATCTCCTAGAAATTTTGAAAAAGAGAGCCGAGAAACCCATCCGGTCCCTGGAGCTTTGTCTAGATTTAGAGATTACATCATAAATTCAATTTCTTCTATAGAAGGGATTTTGGTAAGCATGTTATTGTCAACTTCATTAATCAAATGGGGATACGATCCAGAAAGTGCTCTTACTTATTGTTGTTGGAAGAGCTAGTTGAAGATAGAAGCCTAATGAAAAAGGAACTAGTAGCTTGTTGAATTTCCTTAATGTCATTAATCAAGACTCCCTCTTCACCTTTTATACAAAGAATTCTATTAGTGCTCCTCCTTTTTAAATTTGATATATGAAAGAACTTCATGTTCTTATCACCTTCTTTGAGCCATTGAACCCTATATTTTTGTTTCCAAAAATATTCCTCCTTCAAAAGAATGTTATGATAATTAGCTAATAATTCCTTCTTTTTATTGTTCAACTCGAAGATTGTCTTCATCAAGAGATTCCATATTAACTTGGAGGGATGATAATTCATTAGCTAGAGACTTTTTTTTCTCAAAAAATATTACCAAAACTTATTTTATTCCATCCTTTCATATTTTTCTTAACATGAGCTAGATTTTTAGCAATCTGAACAACGTTGTTCCTTTGATTTTCAAATTCCACCACCCTTAACTAAATCATAAATTTCCCCATCTTGTAGCCACATCTTCTCAAATCTGAAATGGACTCTTGTCCTCATCTTTGATCTAAAATAGGATTGGATTGTGGTTAGACCCAATGCGAGAGAGAGAGAGAAGAGACTAGCTTCTTTGTTCAACCAATCTCCTTTTCTTCTATTAGACCAAGTAAATCTACTACCACGCAGCTCAATATCCATGAGATTTTGAGAGAAATGAAATCCTGAAGGTCTTTTATGCTCTTAGTTAAATCAATATTACCCCCCTTATTTTCTCCAGGACTCAAAGGGGTGTTGAAATCACCCAAAATCACCCACTCAGTCCCATTAATAATTTTTTAGAATTTAGAAAGATCAGCCTAGAGATTTTTCCTTTCACCTTTGTTATTAGGGGTGTATATATTAGATAAGATCCAAAATTCTTTAGACTTATTATCTTGAAATAAAAATCCATATGATTATTTCTACTAAGAAGCTTTGAACATTTGATTTTTTCATCATTCCTAATAACTTCTATTCCTCTAGCAGTTCCAATCGAGCTAACAACAAAACTAATAATTTTTTTGCAATACCTGCAATTAGCTTCCAAGAAAGGTCCTTCCTCCATCTTGGTTTCCTGAAAAGCCAAAATGTCAAAATTGTGTGTCACTCCAAATCTTTTATAAGCCTCCATTTAACAAGGTTATTCAACCCCCTTACATTCCATTTAATAGGGTTATTCTTGGGGTTGGTTGAACAAATAATTTGGGTTGTTTTCCTTCCTTGCATAGGATCTAATCACAATCCTATCCTTTTCCAAATCAAGGATAAGGATAGGAGGAGAGTCCCTTTCAGATTTGAAAAGATGTGGCTGCTTGATGAGGATATTATTGAGTTGGTGAAGGAGTGGTGGAATATAAAAATCAAAGGTATGGCTTTATTTAGAATTGTTAAAAAGCTTGCTCATGTTAAAAAAACTAAAAGAATGGAATAAAAAAAATAGCAACATTTTTGAAAAAAGAAATCCTGGCTAAGGAGATTTCTTCTCTCCAGAAATATTTGGAGTCACCTGGAGGTTTAAAATTCTATATTTACCCAAAATAATGAGAAGGATTTACTTGCTAAGTATCATAACATCCTCCGGAAGGAGGAAATTTTTTGGAAATAGAAATCTAGAGCCCTTTGGCTTAAAGAGGGTGACAAGAACACAAAGTTCTTTCATATCTCTACTCTCAAAAGGAGGATCTCTAATAGAATTCTAAGCATAAAAAATGGAGAGGGAGTTATGCTCAATGACTCTGAGAAAATTCAACAAGAGGCGTGTTCTTTCTTCAGTAGGCTTCTGACCTCTTCTCGGGTTCCTAACAACACTAAGGAAGAGTAGTTTCTTGACGTGATCCCCGTATGATAAATGATGATGAAAACCTCATGCTCACTAAAATACCTTCAATGGAAGAAATTAAATTCATGGTCAAATCTCTAAACCCTGATAAAGCCCTCGAGACCTGATGGTTTCCCAGATTTCTTCTTTCAAACTTTTTGGGATATTGTGAGAGATGATATATGCAGTGCTATCCAGGAATTTTTCAAGAACAAAAAGATGCTACATGAGCTAAATAGCACTTTTCTGGATTTGGTTCCTAAGAATCATGATCCTATATAGTTTAAAAATTTCAGGCCCATAAGTTTTTGCAACTATGTTTATAAAATGTGCTCAAAAATTTTGGCCTTAAGAATCCAGGTTGTGCTACCTTCAATTATCTCTGATCAGCAGGAGGTTTTGTTATGGGTAGACAGATTCAAGATGGCATTGTCACCATACAAGAGACCCTCCACTCTGTGAAATAGAACAAGAAAGAAGCTATGTTCATTAAGCTGGATATGGAAAAATCCTATGACAGAGTCTCTTGGTCTTTCCTTCTGAAGATTCTCTCAAGATTTGGCTTTGGTGAGGATTTTAAGGAGATGATTCTATCTTGTATTTCCACTGCCAAGTTCTCGGTCCTGGTTAATGGGACTCCTTGTGGTTATTTTAACAACATGCGTGGTTTAAGACAAGGTGATCCTATCTCACCCTTTCTCTTCATTATTTTGGCTGAAACCCTAAGTAGAACTCTTAATAAGGCTACCATGGAGGGCAAAAATCGAGGTATCTCCCCGTTAAATTGTCAGAGGGTTTCTCATCAACATTTTGTTGATGATACCATGTTGATAGGAGTTGCTTCTATCCCTGAGGCTAGATAATTCAAGCAGTTAATGATGGATTATGAGGAAGCTTTGGATCAATTGATAAACTATGGGAAAAGATCTGTCTTCTTTATCAATACCCCTGAAAGAAGAAGCATCAAAATTGCTGGTATTCTTGGTTGCCCCTCTAAAACCCTCCCAACTAGATACCTTGGTATGCTTATTGGGACGGAAAACCAAAGAATGTTGAATGGAATTTCTTAATTGATAGATTTCTAAAGAAACTTGAAGGGTGGAAATGATCACTTCTATCTCAAGCGGGAAAATTTTTCCTTCTTAAATGCTCTATACAGAATTTACCAGTTTATATGATGTCTATGTATAGATTACCCCCGAGATTGTATACACGCCTGGAGAGCATACAAAAAATATTTCTATGGAGTGGAACTAAATCAAAAGATAGAATTCCTCTAATTACCTGGGATAAGGTTTATTTCCCCAAAAACTTTGGTGGCCTTGGTATCAGATATTGGACTAAAATGAATAAAGCTATGCTAGCCAAAATGAGTTGGAGAATGTTAAAGTAAGATAGTGTTTGAACTAGTATCATAAGATGTAAATATTGGCCTAACATATCTGCTAATGAATGGTGCTTTTGTACCCATAACTCTAATGCTTCTTCATGCTTTTGGAAGTCCTTAAATTGGGCTAAACATGTGTTATCTGAAGGATGCAAATGGCTTGTTGGAAATGGTCACACCATTAAATTCTGGGAGGACAACTGGCTGGAGAATTTTCCTCTCAAGACTATTTTCCCTACTATCTACAGAGACTCTGTGTCCAAATATGGGACTAAGGTTAGAGATTACTTCAATTTGGATGATCCTTTGGGATAGTGGAAAACCATATCTTTGGATCATTCTAACAACTTAGAGATCTCTTCTATTAACAAAAATTAAGAGGAGTTATTATTAATAGAGAGAATCCTGTTGAAGATAGCTTATACTGGTCTAAGGAAGAAAATGGTATTTTCTCGGTCAAAAGTGCCTACCACTCTTTCTTTCATGAGGAGGAGATAGGTGATAATTTTAATTAGGGAAGCATATGGATCAAATAATTAATCCCCAAGATTAATATGTTTTGGTGGTTGGTTATCCATGATAAGATTCTAACTGTTGGAAATCTGAATAAGAGAAATTTCCACATGGTTAATAGATGTGTTTTGTGTGAATCTGATTGTGAAGATGCCTCACACCTGTTCCTTAACTATCCCTTTCTTGTTTCAGTTAGGGAAACCATCCTTAACATCTTTGATGTCAACTGGGTCTTCCTGGACTCCATAAAATTGTTGTGGATCCAATGGACTAGTCCTTTTAAGAGCCAAGGTTTGAAGTTCTTATGGATTTTCTCTATAATACATTTGGCTTGGGAAATATGGAAGGAAATAAATAGAATAATCTTTAAAGGCAAAAATAATCCCATGTTAAAATTGGAGCCCACTGTGTGAGATCCATCCTTGCTAACTTCTCTATCTTGAACTCCCAAAAGAAGTCTTTCTCTCAGCATGAATCTTGTTTCTCCTTGAAGTGGGGTCTGGGACCTTCTACCCTTAGGCCCCCTGGTCTGAACCCTAGACTAAATGGATGGGTCAAACCTAGCAAGGACTGTTTAAAATTAAACTTTGATGGTGCTTCCAAGGGAAATCCTGGTCGAGCTAGCTGTGGTGGGGTCTTTCGTGATTCTGAAGGAAGTTTTATTCTTGGATACTTCTACAATTTGGGCACTCAAACTAATAATGTTGTTGAAGTTATTGGGGTCTTTTGGGGTCTATCTATATATCTTCAACATAAATTTTTTAATCTAGAAGTGGAAGGTGACTCCCTGAACATAATTAATAACATAAATAAGAAAGGTCCCATCTTTATTTCCAATTTTAACTCTATTAAGAGTATTAAGCAAATGGCCCATTATTTTAATTTTATCTCCTTCAAACATGTGTATAGGGAAGAAAATGTCGTGGCAAATTTCTTTGCTAATATGGGGGTTAATGGGCATGATTTGACACTTTTGAGGAAGGTGGAAATTCTCGATCCCAAGGTGCGGGCACACTTATTAAAAGACACTAATGCTCACGTATAAGGTCTCTTCATGGGGTATCTATCCTGTCATGATCCTTTTTGTATGATGAATTTGCATTTATTTCTTAATTATGAGAAGATCGGGTTTGTGATTTACACGTATTTTTGGAGAACTCTATCTGGACAACCGCTACTATAGAATCATTTTGTGGTGTGCGAGTAAGCTCTTAGATCTCTAGTTTCTGAGTCATTTTGTGAAGAGGCCTTTGTTGTTTAGCGAGAATGGGTGGGGATCTTATCAGGACTGAACTTACTAACCTCGCTAGGGTCACTCCCGAAGCTATGTCCCTATTTGATAGCAAGGGTTTTACCCCCTTTCTAAAAATCTTTGAAGGGCACTATGAGAATCTCAAAGAAAGACTTTGTTAGCACATGGAAAGTGACCAAAAAAGGTGTTATTGTTGAGATGAAGGGGATCAATTTGAGATCACTGTGGATTCGGTGGCTAAATTTATGGGCATTCCAGTGGTGGGGAGGGAGGTCTACAAACTAAAGAAGGAAGCCTCTAAAGAACTAAATCTGTTTCTTAAAGGTAATGAGAATCTCACCTCCCATTTTGCTGGCTACCTTAGAATGTCTTTACCTAATCCATATGATGAGGTGGCTCTCACCTTAATTCAATTCTTAACCCTGAAGGCTGCCACAAATGTATTTATGCTTACCACCTCCCAATGCTAAACCATTTTAGACGGGGCAGGCTTTTAGTTTTCCCTATTTCTTGTATCGTTCTTTGTGTGCCTCTATTTCATAGTTTAAAATGCATAGGATCTCTGTCCCTCTCCACCAGGATTTATCCTTGCCCTTGTCAAAAGGGCAGCCCTAGACATTGACAAAAATGGTGCCCTCAAGCTGGATTTAGAAGCCTATAAGGACAGGTTCAGGTCTAGTTCAAAGAAGAAGGATTTGAGCGATGATGAAGATTCTCTGGATGGCGACACATAAGAGGATGGGGTTGAGGTGGTCGCGCCTAAAACCTAAAGGTTATTAAATATAAGCAGACCCCGAGCACTGATCCAAACACTAAGGGTGAGTCTAGCAAAGACGGTGCCCGACTCCTATAAATGCTCAATTGGAACAGCACTATGAGGTTATGGGTCATGTCGGTTCGATCAAAAGGGACAACCACTTGGTTAGGATAGTGGCTGATATCAAAGAGCTCAAGGGGGACATGTAGCTCACTAAGAGCTCGATCCAGTTTCTTTTTAATGATTGGCACAAGATGAAGGAGCAAGTGTAGGAAGCAGTTAGCAATGGGTAGGGTGGCGAGATTGAGATCCTAAAGGCCAACTTTGGGGCCATAACCAGGATATGGATTAGGTAAAATCTATCCTCCATAGCTATATGGAATGGAGCATTGTGATTGTTAAGTTGACCCTACTACACCTTCAAACTCTAGGGTAGCTTGCCAATTCTTATTGTGTTGTGGATAGTCAAGGAAGGAAATGGAAGGCGACCTGAATGGTTTAGACCTAGGCTCTTTGGCTATTAATATTGATGCTCTTGCAAAAGAATGGGCTAAGGTGCTGGAGGGGCTTGAAAAATCCTACAAATGACTTTGGTGCGGGGTGATCTATTTTTTCACTATCTTTGTCTATGGTTGTTAGTTCCTTTGATGTTGTTAGTTTCACTATGGTTTTTTGTTGTTGTTAGTATCACTATATGGGCTCCTAAGTGCTCTTATTACTATGAACTTTTATACTATGGTTTTTTGATGTTATTATAATTAGTAGTAGCTTCTCTCATGGATATTTTTTAATGTACGGGTAGGGTCCCCTTAACCCTCTTTTTACCACTAATCAAAAAAAAATCATTTAACCACTTGGTTCTTAGTTCTTCTAAAGCTCCTAAGATCTAGTTTAGATTGAGTTCCATCATCAATATCATTTTAACTCTGTTTCTTCCTTGTAACCTGCTTGGAGGGTCTCCCTGAACTAGTTTTTTTCTTTTGGTGTAACCTCGAAGGCTCCCCTTTGTTGGAAGGAGTTTTCAGAGATGTCTCGTTTTCATTTTGTTTGGGGTCCACCTTCTCCAATTTATTCAATTCAAAGAGAAAATCTTTTTGAGTAGAGACAACTTCCTGGATAATGTTATGAATATTGTTAACTTCCAGCTGATTTTCATTTCCGGTTTTCATATCATTATCTACACTTTCCAACAACTTGTCAAAAGGGTTAGAAAACAGATCCAAATATTCATCGAGGCTTCTTCCATCCATCTTTTTGGTGGGATATGTTCCTTGCGACTTCCTTAAGTAGATTATCCAATTTATTTGAAGATAAAACTTTTCAGCTTCAACATGGAGCTTTGCCTTTTGAAAACGGGGTTCAGATAAAGCTTTCCGTTAGTTCTTCTTATTCCTTACTTCCATAAAGCCCTCATCATCTATTAGCTTCGGATTCTGACTTGATTAGAGTTAGATCTATCTCCATTATTCTTTGTAATTTGAATACCTTTATTTGGATAAAATTCTTTGGTGTTTTTGTAACCACATGAGCAGTTTCCTCACCTTTATCCAAATCCTTGGTATGCTTCTCCTGATACACCTTTGAGATCATCAACTTGCATTGTTTCTTTACATGCCCCCAGCCCTAGCATTTCTCACATCTTTGAGGGAATTTTTCAAACTCTATTTTTTGTTCCCAGCGACCCAATCTAGATCACAAAGAGATGGATTTAGGTAAATTCAATCCCATCAAAGAATAGATGCAAAATATCGTACAAACAACTCTTGATTTTATAAGCATCATGTTATCCACAGTAAAAAGGGTACCAAGAGTATTTACAACTCCTTTAATAATATCCACATCCCAAAGTCCCAAAGGTAGACCTCGAAGTCTCACCCAGATGTGGAACCGGGTTAATATTCTCTTTATCAGGGTTGAACATTGGAGTCCATTTCATCAAAAAGAGTCCAATTTTATCGAGGAACCAAGGTCCATCATTAGGGATCCTCTGAGGGTCTTTAGATTTGTTGAAACTAAATAGAAAGAAACCATTCAATAAAGTTATAACATCCATATGCCCCTTGGGCTTCCATTTCAAAACAAACCAAGATCTAATGGATTCAATGTTAGGCCTTCCACCTACCAGTTTACCTATCAAGGAATTCTCCATTTTTCTCAGGTTCCAATCTATAATGATATCAGGAATATCTAAGTACTTTCCTGTTTCATTCTGTTTAAGCTGAGGAATGATTCCTAAGATTTTTTCCTTACTAGAGTTCAAGATATTCACATACGATTTAGGGGACCCATTTTCCACATGAATCCCACCCACAGGTAAAGTCTCGTATGTACCTTTCTCCCTCAAAGACCGATTCTTAGCATATATCTTCTCTCCGGGTGGGATATGTCTATTGTCATTTTATATAAAACTTAAACCAAATTATTAATTTTGATACACTTTGAGGTGATCAAGGGCATGAAGTCACTTCTCATCCAATAGCTCTAGCTCTTCGATCCGAGCCACTTTGTATTCCTCTTCTTTATCCAAGTAATCTATTAGCTTTATGTGCAAATAGGGTATCTCGATCGTAAGGGGTAATATGGCTTCTATGAAGAATACTAGGGAATATGGAATAACACCAGTACGGGTGCAGATGGACGTTTTGTAAGCTCGAGGGGCGTGATGAATCGAACATTCCAATTACGGCTCATTGTATTCACCATATTCTCCATAGTATGAACATGGATTTTATTTGAGGCTTTGGCCTACCCATTACCTTGAGGGTAATAGGGGGTTGAATACTTGAGTTATATTTGAAAGCGTTGACACAATGCCTTTATAGTTTTGTTTTTGAATGACTTACCATTTTCAGCTACAATGGCATAGGGGATGCCATATTGGTAAATAATATGGTTCATTATAAATTTGGATATTTGTGCACCCTTGACATAGGTTAGAGGAAAATCTCTACCCACTTCATGAAATACTTAGTGGCAATAATAATGAACATATGGCCATCAAAGGATGTAGGGAAATTTTACCAATGAGATCGAGTCCCCACTTTGAAAAAGGCCATGGTGTCATAATAGGCTATAATGATTGTGTTGGCGCATGTATCAAGTTGCCATATTTCTGAAATTACAAACATTTATTTACATACTTGTAACAATCATTCTCCATGGTAGGCCAATAATAACTTATTCTCAGTAGTTTTTTAGCCAGGATTTCCCATTTGTATGGGACCAACAGATGCCTTCGTGCACCTCCTTAACCACTAAGATGGATTCGACCGAATTAAGATAGTGCAATAGATTCCCATCATAGCCTCTACGATAGAGAGTTCCTCCTAGTAAGGTGTAGCGGGCTATATCTTTGGATAAGGTTTATTTTTTTCCTCCATCATGAAGGTTGTCAAAAATGTCACTATACCAAGGGGGAAAAGGACCAATAATTTCACATACCATATAAGATTCTAGCATGTCATATGTTGGTATTCGTAGATTCTCAATGAAGATTGACATGTAATTGTTCCCAGGTGGGATGCACAACATAGACCCTACTATGGCCATAGCATCCGCTACTTGATTTTGTCCTATTAGGATGTAATGAAATGTAATTTTCTCAAAGAATTCCTTTAGAGTGTCAACCATTTTGTGTATGGGAACTCGAGTCAGAATGTTTGGGGGATAAAATCTCCTGAAAGAGTGATTAGCACAACTCCTGCACCTGATCCATGAAATATAAAGGATCCATCAAAATATAGTTGTTATATAACATATTCTTCAAGGTACATTGTAGAAGCATATGGTAGTTCTAGACTCAATGGTTCAAGACTGAAAAGGTGCCTCAACTAGTTGATCTAGCCAACACTTTCCCTTTAACCGATTTCTGATGAACATACTCGATATCAAATTTGCTAAGTAAGATGATCCAATTGGCCATCTTTCCTATAAGTGTTGAATTTTATAAAAAGTATTTCAATGGATCCAATTTTGATATGAGCTTGTTCTTATTATTCAGCAAATATTGAAGAATTTTTTTAAAATAAAAAATGACGGCCAAACAAACCTTCTCAATCTACTGGTATTTGAGCTCGTAATAAATCAACATACGACTAAGATAGTAAACAACTTTTTCTTTTTGCTCTATACCATATTAGGCCAACAAAGTGTACTAATTACAAATTGAGTAGCAGAAATGTATAGTAGCATGGTGGTTCACCTACGAGTAGGTGGAATTAGAACACGGGGTTTGGACAGATATTCCTTAAGAAAATAAAACACTTGCTATTGTTTCTTGACCCCAATGAAATTTTACATGTTTCTTCAAAATATGTGTGAATGAGTGGCACTTGTTTGAAATGAGATGAATCTTCTAATTGCTTGAATCTTCCCCTGTACACTACACATTTGCTTGATGTTAGTTAGAGGAGGAATCTTCATTATGGTAGTAACCTTTGCATGATCTACTTCAATTCCTCTCCCTGATACAATGAATCCTAGCAATTTTCCTGATAACACGTCGAAGACACATTTCTTAGGGTTGAGTCTGACTTTATAGTCTCTAATACGTCGAAAGATGTGCCACAAGATAGCTGGGTGATCTTCTATAGTCCTATATTTACTCAAGATGTCATCCACATAGTCTTCCATTATGTCATTTATCATATCGTGAAATATTACAGTCATATCCCACTGATATGTTGCGCTACATTCTTGAGGTCGAAGGGCATCACTTGATAGAAAAATGTCCCCAAAGGGGTTGTAAAAAATTTCTTATGTTGATCTTCCTCGGTGATTTTAATTCGATTATACCTTGAAAAACCATCCATGAGTAATATAATTTCATTATCATCTATTGAATCGATAATCATGTCGATATTAGGAAGATGGAAGTCATCCTTAGGATAAGCTTTATTTATATCTCTGAAATCTATACATATTCTAATACCAATGGGTTTCTTTTGTATAGGGAATGTGTTTGAAATCCATTCTTAATAATCAATAGGCATGATGAAGCCTACTACGCCAATAATTTATCCAGCTCTTCTTTTACCAAAAAGGTGATGTGAGGATGCATCTTTCTAAGCTTTTATTTTATTCACCTCTATGTGCACAACAAGGTTATGAACTACTAATTATGTATCTAGCCCTAACATGTCAACATAGGACCAAGCAAATATATCAACAAATTCATGCAAAATAAATACAAATATTTTTTGTTCTTGGGTCGAGCAAAGCTCCCAACTTAACCATTCTAGGCAATTCCTATGTACCAATATTGACATCTATGGTCTCCTCCACAAGCAACTTGGATTCTTCCTCTGTATGTATAGTATCAAGGGGAAATTGAGATATTCTTCTTCTAAAGGCGTCTCAATAAGATTTTCACCTTCGTGATGGTCAAATTATTTGTCCATTGATTTGCATTTTTTTCCACAAGTGCCTCAAAGAGGTTTTCACTGTAGGACTTGGACTTATTCTTTTTGCAAGGCTTCTCTATGGAACTTTTTCCCTTGATTATTTTTTACTTAGATGAATACATAACTCAGCCTCCTCCCTAAAATACGTGCATGTGTTAAGGTTGATGGAGAATCCTTTCTTATGATCACCCAATGGAATTTCGTCATGAAGACCCTTAAACCCACTAATATCCTCATCATTTTAAAATATGTCGATTGGTACATGTTGTTGTTGGTCTCACTTAATAAGTGATAGGTATATAATATCTAATGTTGGAATGGTAGGGGATGTGATAGGGGTTACAGCTTAAGATAGTCATGGCGTGAAAACAAGTTCATGGAGATAAGGTATTCGCAAAGACTACAACAGGAATCTGTTTCACTTTTGTATTTAGATGAACTATCCTCACGCTCAGAAGATGAAGCCTAGACTTTCAGGGGATGAGAACCATATGGCCAAATGCCAAAACCATATTTACACACCTTACGATAGGGTATTGGAAGAGCTTCCCACATACCTTGTTCGATGATGTCGCATCCATATCCTTTGTATCCCATAGCATACATAATTTTATTTGGGATAACAAACTGAGGCAATTGATATCATGGATCCATTTCATCATCTGATGAACATGATACAATATTGTTAAGTAGATTTACATCTTCTCTTAAACCACCAGGAGTAAAAGGTTTGATGTTACAATTTTCTCTAGACCACTAATATTTGTAACAAGGCCTACCATGTGCTTTGGGTGATAGGGAGGTTAGAAACTAAAAGGGCATGTTGGAGATCATATTCTCCACATCCATTTGCAACAATGGTCACCTCCCGTGAAGAAAAAGGAGAATCTAATGTAGAATCTCACCATTATCATTCGTAGACAAGGTATCTAGATCAACTTGTGAGGTGAGCATCTTTAATTGAATTGAAATGGCCATCTCTCAGGAATGACATTCATAATTGGTGGGAAAATAACCTGACAATGCTCTACAATGAGAAAAGGGTTGAGAATCCCCTTGAATAGTGATAATTTGTCCTTTATGGTATAACTTCAAACACTAATGATACGTAGGAGGTACGACCTGTATGGCGTAAATCCATAAGCGACTAAGAAGTATGTTGTAAGGAAGATCCAAGTCTAAAATATGGAACTTAGTATCATGATTAGTAGGCCCTACTCCCAGCGATAAAGTGATCATGTTGGCTGATTGTTCTTCATTTTCATACGCCTTGATGGCGATGACCTTAGTTTCTAGATCAATTTCAGTGTAACCTAGTTGTCGAACTAGTTTCAAAGTGCAAATATTCAAACCCAAACCACCATCCACAAACACCATTTTAATCTTCTTATGATTTAAAATGAACTCAATTTGAAAGAGTAAGTTCTGGCTAGGATCCTCTTCAAGAATCTCTTCATGACTAAAGGTTATATGCTCCATTGGAGCAATCAGCGCGACCATGGCCTCGGAAGCACGTAAGGTAAATATTAAATGAAACTCATGAACCCTATAGTTTTTTACATAGGATGTCCTCATGAACATTATATATTTTAATAAGATCTAAGATCGAAATCTTAGCAGAGTTTTTTCTCAAGTTTCTCTAAAACATCATAATGATTTTCCTAAGGGGTAGGCGGAGGAGGTTGCGGGATAACAAGGTGAAAATTCCATGTTATCATGGCACACTTCTTCATTTTAATATTAATGGTGTTTATATGCTCAAAGGGTGGGTTAACACAACCAATTAGGGCATCAAAATAATTATTTGTCTTTGCAACATAGTTGGCATTTTTAGTTTGGGACGATTATCCTTGATCCGAATTTTCCTTTCCTTTGTTATGCTTAGGGAAAGGTTCTTTGTAAATTCCCAAATTTACTTTGGAAGATTTACTAAGGCAGAAAAATCCATTTCCACATCACCACTATCAATTAGGTCCTGGATATAGTGCTTCAATTTTAGGCACTTATCATTTTTTTGACCCCGTACACGATGGAAGCTACAATAATCATTCTCTCTAAACCAAGATGGTTTAGGTGCATCATCAGCATAGGGGATTGTTTTCGGGTATTTGATCATGTTAACCACCTCTAATTATTTGAGTATCGATGACATAGATTCGAGAGATATGGGTAAATGCACGACATTTAAACTTATGGGTCGAAGGTCCATTCACTAGTTTCAAGGAGAGAAGCTTTTGAATTTCCCGCAACCTTTTAGAATCGTAATATTGTCACCTATGACATTTTTGTTCTTGTTTGGAATAAAATTTTATTTATCATTAGGCTTTGAATCATGATTAGGTTTTGAATCACGGTTGTCTCATGAGAAGGGTTTCAAAGTCCCTTTGTCAAACAATGCTTTTTCTATTTTTCTACCTTATTCTATAACCTCCTCAAATGTATTACCACAATGCATTTGCAAGTGGAAAGTGATCTTAGGGTGTAAGTTAGGTACAAAGATGTTGACTAATTATTTCTCCGGTATGGAGTAAGGGAAGCAACTAGCTAACCCTTGCCATCTTTTTAAGAAACCAATGAAGTTCTCATTGTTACATTATTTTGCATTGCATAAGTCAATCATAGTAATGTCATTCTCCATGTTGAAGGAGAAGTGGTGTACAAATATTTCTACTAATTGTGGCCATGTAGAGATGGATCCTTTTGGTATATGCAAGAACCACTCAAGCACTTGACCCCTTAAACTCTACAGCTTTAATATGTATAAGATAGTTATCACTAAACACGACCTCTTGAAATCCATGAAGAAGTCTTTGACATGATCCCTTGGATCACCCTTTCCCTTATATTTTTCAAATTTTGGACAATCAAAGTGTCTAGGGAAAGGGACTTGTAACATATTCCTATCGAAAGGATACGGACACAAATCTTCAAATTGATATTTCTTATTAGGTCTTAACTTACCTTCTTATAAGGCAATAAGGGTGTTCTTCATGGATAAGAACTCTTGATCAAAGAGTTGGCCCTATGTCAATGGTTTGGGTCTATACAAGCTATTAAGTCTAGTTATTTCTTTACCTTTGTCATCTATATATAACTCCTCATAACCCCTTTTAGGTATGTCTTGACGAGGAGTCTTAACATAAAACTCTTGATGCGAAGCCTTAGGTTTTTCTTGGTGAGGAGTCTTAGTATAAAACTCCTAGTATGAAGCTTTAGGTTTTTCTTGTCTAGGAGTCTTTGTTGATTCCTTATGAACATGTGAAGCCAAAGCTTTCCAATTGACGAGAAAGGGCTTATATTTTTTGTTCTAAGGTAACCTCTTGGGGTGGTATCTCTTTATGAGTTTCATGAGAGGGAGGTTGCTCATGATTAACATGTTCTTCATGATCCTCACAATGTATTTTGACAATGGGGATGTGATATCCACCATCATTTTGAGAAGGCACTTCTTCCTCATTCCTTTGGCTGGAAGTAGAAGCATGTCCTGGGTTTAATATTTCATCAACGTTATGTGGAGGACACTCTACTTCTTCCTCTCCTTGAAAAATTCCAGTAAGGAGAGAGATCAATCATAGATGGAAACTTGGCCCCTAACTCTACAATGTGCATAAGAACCTCATTTCTATTTTGGAACAAGAAGTTATCTATTTGGGCGGGGCTAAATTTAAATTCCACCCGAGGAGAATTCTCCTCACCACCACTATGATCAACCATGGTGTTGTCTTCAAAAGTGGGTTTAACTTCTCATCTATAAAGGTATTTGACCCTAATTTTCGATGCCTCACCCTTATCATAGGAGGCATAATGAGAAGGTTTTACTAAGGTTGATTTAAAATGGACCTTAGGAAAAACTAAGCAAAGCGTAATAACGACGTAAAATCATCACAAAGAATTTCAATCCAATATTGGTAATAATTCCAAAGGCAATATGAACCAAGGACACCAAAGAATAAATAATGACACACCTATAAGGTACATGTAACAAGTATCTAGGACACAACAATAGAGTACAAGACTATGATCCAATCACAAGAATAGTTACTCCATATGTTTTTCAAGTATAGGTTTGGTGAAAATAGTGATAACACAATATCACCACTTAGGTCAAGTTTAAAATAAAAATACCTAAAAACTAAGAAGATTTTGACACGATATCCCAATAAGGTATACTAAAACAAGTTTTAGAAATAACAAATTCCAAGTTATGAGAAAGGAGGCTACAAATGCAAGCAGCAAACATAATAACTCTATTTGGACATGTTAATCACGCTTTGTAGACAAATGCAATATTTTTAGTATCAAAATGATGTTACCATATGTGAGCAAGTGTAACGACACTTTTTAAAACTCAAGGAAATGCTATGATCAAAACTAAGTTTGAGTATATCAATAAGTTGTTATTTATATAGGACGCGCAACAATACAACTTAGAGAGTTAGATAAATTTTCACAAAGAAAACAAGTCATAAGTATCAAAACTATATTGATATGATACATACAAAGATAACAACTCAAAGGAATTCAATGATGAGACAACTTAACTACAATGATAATCTTGACATGGGTATCAAGATAAAAAGACATACCAACACACTTTCAATACTTACTATCATAGTCGCAATAAGGAAGGATGTGAGCGGGTGCAAAAGTGGTGTACACGATCTTTGATAGCACTACGTATATATGTTCCCTTTTGTCCCAAATGGGAAACAAGAAAACAGATTAGACCAAGTGGTGATGAAAAATACTTCGCATAATTTTGGTAGAGTTTTGCCTTGCTTAGGACAAGTGAAAAACTAGGACAAAGTAACACTTTGTAAATTTCATGATGAATAATATTAGGCTCAAACTTCGATGGACTCTCCCTTGTTCGAAATAACAAGGTTTTGAATCCAAAATAATTCTTTCTTCATGAGAGCTCGATAGAAAACGATGGATAAAGTCAAGTTGGCCCCAAGCCAAAAGCTTCCTATTGGTTCACTCTCTAGGTGTCACAAACTATCTCTCATGAGTGTGGTTTGCCAAGAAAATCCCGTTAGGAATATTCAAGGAGTATCCTGATATCCTCGACTTTACTTTACCCCCTTTGATACAATTAACAAAATTACGTTCATTTGTATCACACTAGGGCTGCATGAAGATAATTTTGATGCTAATCTCACAAAGGTGTACTAGTCAATTGGGTAGCAGGGCACTTCCCATTTCATTCACCATTTCTCTTAAGGTGTGAACTAATTTGGGGTTCTTGGGGTAATCCTCACAATGAGTTTTATGGCTTATGCCAAGATACTTCCCCCATTTTAAAGCGGATGAGTCATAGCTCTTATTCAAACCTACAAATATAGTGTGTTGAATAAAGTGGTGTATTTTTTTATCTTTCGGATTAAGAAATGAGGTTTAGTACACCATTGGAAACCTGCAACACATGTGTAGTTAGATTTTGTTTAGATCCCAAGTCTTTGACAAGCGTTAGGTCCTGCACACAAATGATTTTAGTAATTTCTAATAGAAAGTGAACCAAAGTTAATTTTAATTCTCAAGATCGTCCTAAGGACGCAAAGAAATAAGTTCATACGCAATAATTTGATTCAACTAGATAAATGTAAAGGGAAACTTTAAATAAAATGAACTTTATACAAAGCTTGATAACTTGTTCATTCCTTAGGCCAAAAAAATGAAAGATTAAGTTTCTAATTTAACCAAATGTTAGAAAAATGAAAAACAAAAGTTGTTTTGGTTCTCAAGATCACCCTAAGGTGTAAGTGAAGAGCATACACAACTTTAGCTAACTTAAGTAAAGCATGGAAACAAAATCATTCATCAAAACTTTAAGGAAAATGTTAGAAATCTGATTAGAAATGTTAAAAACCTATAGAAAATAGTTAAGAAAACACTGCAAACAACATAAACTGAAAAAATCATAAACTGAAACCCCGAAATTAGTGCCAAATTTCAACATAGAACATAGTAGCACAATCCTATGCAATAGTAGCACGATCCTAGATGTAGTAGTAAGCATGAAGCCTTGAGCAAAGATAGAGTGAAGAATTAACACAGTAAATTGAGTTTGTATCAAAAAACATTGAAAGTGTCGCATTAGTGTGGCTAGAGGATCAGTAGCACGAGCCATACATAGGGTAGAAAAATACAGTATTGCATTAGCGCATATAAAATAAAGATAGATGCGCAAGGGGTTCTAATAGTAATGTGAGCTTAGATGCAGAAATGTGAGGCTTTGAGCGGTAGCGCAAGGCACTTAAGTAGTAGCGTGAGGCAATCAAGAAGTAGCACAAGCTTCCTGTAGATCACAAAAACATGATATTTTTGACAAAAATTAATCAAAATGCTTTAAAAAATTAAATTTGGTCCAAATTTGATAGCAAGATCGCACCTCCTTTTATCCTCACAAAAGAGTACAAAAACAAAGCAATCCTAACCAAACTAGTTAAGAAACTTCATAATTATCTAAAAATTTAAAAGAGGGTTAAGAAACCAAAAATTTGAAACTAATCTAAAAATCTTGAAAATGAATGCAAAGGATAATGGAGTATGTCCCACCGGGCATGCCAAATATGTTCACATAAAATTTGCAAAGCTAATTGAAATAGACTAACACCTAGTAGTCTAAATAGCTAAGCTAAAATATACCATAGAACCATCATGATCATAGCTTATTGGAATGCTAAAATGAATTAAACATGAAATTACTCATCTAATTACAAACATTCCTACTTAGTATGTATGATTTCCTTTAAAATGGACCTATGAAGATCACAAGCAATCAAATTTGTGTTGTTGCTTCAAGATGGTGAAAGGATATCTCTAAGCAATGGCTACAAGGCCATGTTTAGATCTTCCTTTACTAACCAAGCATGAAGAATGGATGCAAGAGATGATCAAGCTATTCCAAATCAATGGATAAGGCTCTTAAATCATATGTCTTATATGAAATACTATTCAAAGTATGGTGTAAGGTGTGAAGGTAGGAGCTTGGTCCTTTATATAGATTTCTATTTGAGAGAAGATTGAATCCCAATGAATGTGGGATAAAGGATAAAGTAGATTTAGACTTGTTAAGCATGCTTAGAATAATTAACAAGTGATTAACAACTCATGGGAGTTGGAGGGTGCTTTAATTAATCAACTAGGATTAATTAATAGGCTAGAATAAGCTTTTTAGGCTATTTGGAGGTGATTTAGGAGGAATTTGATATGATTTGAAGCATTTGAAAGTAGGATTTAGCCAATAAAAGGGTTTATTGATTAAATACATTGTTAAAAAGGCTTAATTAACTAATAATAGTTAATTAATTGATTTGAATAGGATTATAACTAATGAAGTGTCGTTAATTGGCATCCGAATGTGATAGAGGCTAGTTAATTAACAAAGTGTCGTTAATTGACCAAAATAGAAGGAAACGTTAGTTAATTAGCGAAATCACTAATTATAACGGAAATGATGAGATAGAAGATAATTACTACAATTTTATCAATGAAATTACGTAAGTGGATTTTAAGTGTCTACTAACTATAATATTAATCAGTATCATAATATATAGTTTATATTTAAATAATATAGAATAACCTATATTCTTATTATTTAAATATGAACTTTATATTTGTGGTTGTTAATCTAATTAACTAATTAATTAAATCAGGGTGTGCCCCATCACTTAAGAAGTACATAACCCTTTGGGTTATTTAAATATGACCTTAGACCATATATTCAGGATATCAAATATTAATCAATATCAAATAATATTCTAATGTGAATATGAAGGTAAATATAGGGAATAGAAGTGAGGAGGGAGTTACTGGACTAGTGGATGTAAAAGTTTCTCACATAGTGGATTTATTCTCCATAGTTTTTACCCATTTAGGGTTTTTCCACGTTATATGTGGTGTTTTGTGTTTATGTGTTATTTACATTTATTTATGTTGTGTTACATTTATTTATAATGTTTAACTTTACATTTAATTAAGTTGGTGAATATATTTTCCACCCCTCGTCTTGACATGGTACCAGAGCGGGATTAATAAATTAAATTAATCCTAAATAACCTAAGGTTGTAACGGTTGGGAAGTTAGGTGGTTAAATTATTTGGAATGCTATTTAACCCCCCTTCCCTCTCCGCATAGTCATTTTTTATGTTGGTTGCACAGGTGGAAAGTTACTCAGATTTTCAATCGTGTAAAAATCATGTTCAAAAATTACCAAGCCCAAAAACTAAGGTAAGGGCTATAAATTTTTGAAATATTTTTATATAGTTTATATAGTGTGCAGGGAATTCAAGAAATCAAAAGGGGAAAGTAAAAATTTAAAGTGAAAACTCAAGTTTATAGGGGGAGACAAGATTCGACAAAATAGGTTTTTTTTATTTTTTTTTTGGTTGTGTAAAAACTCTTGTCCCTGTAATACATATGTTTTTACATTTTTCACTGTAAATTTTGAACCCCTATTCCATGTCATGAATACGTCCTCTGTAAATTATTTGCACCTATATTTTAAATACAAACTATAATATTTGTATAGTTTTTACAAAATCTTTGTATTTTATAAAAACACAAGATAAATATGTATGTATAATTTTTTTATGTATACATATACATATATATATATAATACTATGGTTTATAAACCTAATTTTAATCTATATAAACCTAAGTCTAAAACCTAAAACCTAACCTAAAAACTATGTCATGACCGGTGGAAAGACAAAACATATATTAAAAATTATATTGAGAATTAATATTGGGGGTGACCCCCTCAAACAGTCCCCATCCTAGCTTTGTGCCACATGGCACAGCCTTCTCACCCTTGCGAAGCCCTCGGCCATGCCCGCCACATGTCCCTCGTAGGACCCCCTCCACTATACTATCTATAACTCCCCTCTCCTATCCGTAGGTAATATTCCCACATTGGGACGGTGGGAGAAGGTGATAGGCTTTATAAGCCTTACCACACATGTTTGGTGGTGTGACTTCGGTCACACCACCCCATTTTGTTTTAAGCCCTTGTAGGCACAACTTGGTATTAAGCTTAAGTTCCTTGAGCGGCTCACCACGAATGCTAAGTGTTTACTCATTATGTTTCTCAAACGTGGTATTAGTATGGCTCGGTTGGCATATATGTGACTTGGTTAGTTAAATTTCATAGTTATAATTTGGAAATTATATGGTATAACTTTGGCATTATGGCTCGGTTGGCATATATGTGGCTTGGTTGGTTAAATTACATAGTTATAATTTGGAAATTATATGGTATAACATTGGCATGATAACTCAGTGGATAACTCACCGAGTTGGTTAGCCAACTCGACCAAGTTGATAGAAAATCCTACCTAATAAGGAGCAAGAGCTCCAAAAAATTGTAATTAAATGTTTTTTTCAAAAATGTATGAATTATTTGTTTATTTTTTCCAAAAATATAGACAAATTATATAAATTATTTTTGAAAAATAGTAAAATTATCATTTTTATTTAAAAATGATATGATACGACGACAATTTTTTCGTCATCATTTTGTTACAAAACTAAAAATCACTTAATTTCAATCTAATTTTTTGATATCATTCGACATATCCGTGTATACTCTTATTTTAATCCTTGTTTAGTAATTTCTATTTTACGCAAAAATGGGGTCTAATCAATTTTCAATTGATAAATATCACATGTTGAATGGAAATAACTATAGGATTTGAAATATTCGATTGAAGGTAGAATTCATGGCTCGTAAATTATGGGTAGTTATAAATGGAACTCGAGAGATCTCCTACCAAAAGATAAAAATTGTTGATAATGTCACTGCGTATCAACAGGAAGTACAAGAAGCAATGTTTATTATTTTACAAAGCGTACAAGATGATTTTTTCCTTCATATCGGGAATCAAGAGAGCCTCGAGTGAGGCTTGGGCTCAATTGAACCGATGCATGAATTTTTTTGGTGCAAGAACTATTACTTGGAAAAAAAAAAGCAACCAACAAGATCCATGTATTCTACCGAGGTAGAAAGTATAATGGAAGTAGAAAAGACGCCATGTGGTGAAGCGGTACATTAGAAGAGATACACATGGAAGTCAAGGAAGTATTCCTATTTTATGTCATGGTCGAGTGGTATTACTCTTGATAAATAATCCAATTTTGCATCAAATAAAAAATTATATCGAGATACAAATGCACGTTATTCATGGGAAGGTTCTCTCTAGTGATATAGATCTCCAATACGCCTCATCAAGATCAGGTTGCAGACTTGTTTACAAATCCATTGTGTGTTGTGAAGTTCTATAAGTTTCATACAATGTTTGGCCTTTTAGAGTGTCCATTGAGAGGAATGTTTCATGGCAATTCCACCTCCTAACAATCGGCCAACTATTGACTCCTTCTCCTCTATACTTGTATTCTAGTTTTAAAAGAGTTGTAAAAGATCTTGTATGATCTATGTAAACCGATAGAGTTTACAAGTAAACGGTAGATTTTACAAGTAAATGGTAGAGTTTACGGAAAATATAGTCCAGTGTTTCCTCATTTTGTAAAGGAGGTCTTTGTGTTATAAAAGACTCCTAGATATGCAAAGATAAGAATATTTCCACAAGAAACAAAGAAATTTAGTCTCATAAATAAATGTGTTAGCCTAAACCTTTAGGGTTTATGGATTTGTAAATCTGTTGCCTGACAAACAAGTAATGTTGGTATATAGATCCCCACTTAATATTAAGGGGAGTGTTAGAACTATAATATTAAGTGTATCATAATATATAGTTTATATTTAAATAATATAAAATAACCTATATTCTTATTATTTAAATATAAAATTTATATTAGGTGGTTGGTTAATCTAATTAACAAACTAATTAAATCATGGTGTTCCTTCTCACTTAAGAAGGACATAACCCTTCAAGTTATTTAAATATTACCTTAGATCATATATTCAAGATATCAAATATTGATCAATACCAAATAATATTCAAGTTGGTTTTTGTTGTTATTGGGTTATTGGTCAATATTGAAAATAATCATTTTTGAATAAAAACCGGGAGGAAGAGTATCTAAGACTCTATCGTTCGTTGAATTCTTTTTCTTATATCAAGCAGGATTTAGAATTTTCTTATTATTTTTTGCCTTGGGAGGATCCTTCTCAAACTCCCTCATGAAATAGTCTTTCATTTTGGCTTGTTCAAAGGCCTCTTCTAGGGAAGTAGGAAAAAATACCTCACCTTGTATTGAAGGTGAGGTTCAAGGGCCGATAAGAAAAGTTGAAAGAGGCTATCACTAGGCATGTTATTTTTTGCTCAAGTGGATATGGTCTTCCAAAGCTTAATAAAATATTGCATTGATTCATTCTCAACTTAGCAATTTTAGAAAGCATTGATGTTATTTTCATGAATAACTATTCCCCATTCACAAAGAAACCCCTTAAGGCACATGCTCGGAAAAGATGAATCAGTGACCCTTATCTACATAAGGAAATTGTTAGTAACATGTATGAAAGATGAAAAGTAAAAATAAGGTGTATACAATATTTTTAAAATTTATTTGATTTTTAAATTCATTACATAATCACAAATCATTGTCTTTTGTGCCAACATTTTGGATGCAACCTTTTACATCTGGTGCTTATCAATTCAAATGACAGGAGACCACCTCCACAAGTGATGAGGAGGTATTTTCTACAACAATGATATGGTACACATATTCTACACCTAATTATGAGGAGGACCGACCATCTCGCCTAACTTTTGAATGAGTAAAAATATCGAGTGTGGGATAGTTTCATAGGGGATTCACAATCCAAAGAATCATGTATCACATGAATTCATACAGAGGTTTAAATTGCAATTAAAATGGACCCAATATATTGAACCATATAAAGGGGTATAAGGGATTAAAGTATAAAAATTCTAAAAATATTCGAGTAGGGTGTTTGGAGTGATAAAAAGGAGGGAGGAGTTATAGGGCAAACAAATAATCTCTAAATTTAGATTATTTTCATCATGATTAACTAAAATGTGGAATTATAACCAATTATATAGTTATTTTAACATTAAGTATAATAGTAAATAACAGATGAATGTATAAATAAATGACCCAAGCAACTAAGAAAGTAGATATACAAAACCCTAAAGTGCAAATAGAGTTTAAAAGAACTCAATTGATTCGACGAGCTTGCTGGACTATGTCGCAGAGATGGATGGAGAAATAGGAGAAGGAAACGATCGTGTGTTGAATTCCGAAAGTGCATATCTGCGCCATTTGAGTGGACTGGGATGCCTGGATAAGTACAGGGGCACTGTGGGCACCCTAGTCTGCAATATGGGCACCCTGGTTTGTGAAAATGCTTTGTAACCTTCCTTTGAGGTGTTGCTTGATGGTTTCCTACCTTCGCTTCCTAACGTACTAACTTTGTTGCACTACATTGTATGTCGCTAGTAATCGGTGATGAAGAAAAGACCTACAAAACCCCAAGACAAGCATCAAACCCTAAAAATAGAGATGCATATGAAGGGGTTAGACTGACCTCATCTACCACAATGGTGGACTTACTAACTGAGTGTTACACTACATCTCAGACCTAATGTAGTTCTATGTGTGTGTGTGCAATCATACCCTAGGTTCTCTTGTGCTACTCGTACTTTGTGAAAGTAGCAAGTAATAATTTTATGTAGAAAATGTAATAGAATGGTGGATGGAATAGAATAAACTTCCCTCTTATGTAGTGTGATGCAGATGAATCAACCTTATGCCTTTTGATGGAGCTAGAGGGATGCAAATGGATCCTTTGATAGATGCAACTTTAGGTGATGATAGCAAGTTGCTTAGTGATTGGTCCCTCATTATGGTCTCGTAACTTTATATTTATATGGTTCTCTTGTTCTAATTTCATAATTCACCCTGAAAAGGCTGACCACTAAAAAGATAAGAAGCTCAAATGGTCAGAAAGTTCCCAAAAGGTGGTGGGAAAGTGTAGAAAGGCTTATCTTTATAGGATCTAGTAAAATACCTTTATTTTTTATAATGTGTCCCATATTAGAGTATATGTAAGGATCTTTTGTGAAAAAAATGCATGTAGTTATAGAAAACAAAATAATTAACAAAAGCATGAAAGTGCAAAATCTAACTCGATATGCACCAAAGATAAGATTTCTCTGATACATTACTATTATCACCAAAAAGTAGCACCCTCTAATTGGTAATAAATGATCATCAAAACTTTTGGGTAATATGGTAATGTCTCCAAGTGTGGGACCTTGTTTCTTGAGACAAACCTCTAGATAAGGATGGTTACTCTATCTAATTCCTAATGCTAACACCAAAACTACCTCTAAATTAGCCTATTCTAACACATCCAAGTAGCTAGGGAGAGAGAGGGGGAAAGGAAAAAACTAATATAAAATAGAGGTCATAGCACCAAGAAAGGGGGTAGACTCTCTCCATGAGGGGAAAATGTGAGAAAATGGGAAAGGAGAGGGAAAACAGTTTGTGCCATAGACAAAACTACATTTCACCCTCCATTTTCCACACAAAGCACAAAAAATGGATCTACAAAAGGGAAGAACATGCATAACAAACTACAATAGCAATAGAGAGGAAAGAATGCAAATAAAAACAAGTTAAGGTAGAAAAATAACCACATAGCCATCTTTTATTACCATGAAAGTATTCATTCTATTAAATTTGAAGTGGAAGGCACAAAACACCCTTGTAGAATTTCAAATATGAGGCCTACAACTCAAACCTTATTGGGAAACCATTTTGGCATGGTGCCTTTAAAAATTGAGAGGGTCTAACCTCTTACAAATGAAATAATTTTTCCCATATATATAGAAAGAGGAGAGAAATGAGAGGGAATTGTCATTTTCAAACTCAACCATCACCAAGGACTTAATGTCATCATTTTCTACAATTTTGAGCATTGAAAGACTTCTTTTCTTGATGTAAAATCTATCAAATATTGAAATTGGAAGCATGTGCACTATAATTTAATTAATTCTAGTTGGTGGATTTGTTGAAAACATATAATTGTGCTTTGTTACCTCTAGATCTTATGTTTACCCTTGTTTACCCTCAAAATAACACCATTTCTTACACTTCATGTTGTCAAAATAGAGCCCTCAATGAGATGATTCCAACACCACCAATTTTATGCAATCTGAAGTTCTTGATAAAAATTTATGTTCAAGAAGATTTCCAGAGAATTGGTGGAACCAAGGAATGTTCCTTATGGGGCTTGAAAAGCCTATTTAATTGATTTGTTCCTTTGGGTGGTGAAGCGGGTGGTCAAAGGAGCTATGGGACTCCATTAGTACTGTTGGTCCCAAATTTTTTAACACCTTTTTTGTTTTGTAGGTAGTGCAAAGGGAAGAGAAGTGATAGAACGTGGAATAGCTCCCACTATTCCCATGGTTCTTGTTTTAATTGACATGCCCGATAACCCCGATTTTACCATGTATCCTTTACCTCTCATTAGTTATAATAGCCACTTGTCAAAACATGAGGAACGTTAGAATGTCCCATCGATGCCCAAAACACCCAACTTTACTAACACATTGTCACTTGTTCTCTTGCCCCATGTCAGCAAATCAAATCGCTTAATCGGCTTAATCAATGGAATATTTGGAACAAGTCCAGTCATGTTTACAAATTATGACTTACCCAATACCTTTCCCAATTTTAACATTGTTAGTTGGATATATAATGTGGGGAACATGAGAAACAAAGGAATAGTTCCTCATGTTCCTCTAAAGGCTGATTTTCTTGTTTTTGAATTGATTGATCCCAAAATTAAAAATTTGACTAAGTCCTTAGACTGTGAGGATTAGAAAGATGGAGGGAAATGTCCCAAACATGATATTTCCCCTCCCCTACTCCCCGAAACATATTTTTACCCAAATTTGTCAATTCATGCCTTGTTTTTTCTTGTTTCCACTTCCTAAATCCAAGAATGAAATTGTAAGTTGTCAAAATAGCTCGGGGTTATTTTAGACAACTACAAAATAAATAGTTCATAAATGAATATGTATATATAGGATATTGGATGTGTACCTCCTCCATTATTAGTGGAAAAATATCCCAAAATAGAAATGTAACTCCCACATTTGATATAGTCAAACAAGGAGTAACTTCCACACTTGCATAATCAAACAAAGAGTAACTCCCACTTAGCTAACAATGATGGCCAAGTGTAACTCTTGTGACTAACTCCAAGTGTAACTCTTATGACTAAGTACACCTAAGCAAGCTAAATCCTAAAGTGTAGGAATAATCCACATAAATGGAATAAATAATATCCTACACTAAAACCCCCTTAAATGTAGTTTAGGTGGGTTGGAAATAAATGTGGGTCCTAGAAACAAGGCTTGATGAGGTACCCACCTACAATACATCCCTCACAAAGTGGAGTACAAGGAGAAAACCTAGTGGGAAAAAACTCCCTAAAAAGAGAAGCAAAGTAGAAAAGTGAGGACTAAATAACCACCTTATATCCCATAAAGAAGAGAGAAAATATAAATGAAGAATGTCAAATGGAGAATGTTGTAGTAGGTCACCCCGTAAAAAATAATGGATATTCCTTTCGGAAGAAAAAACCCTAACCAATCAAATGGTATAATTTGCACTCAAGTGGAATGTATGTGGGAATCATAATGTAGAAGTTTGTAAAAGGATCAAATGTCTCCAAGTGAGTGCTCAAATGTGCAAAAGTCAAATCAAGAAATCAAAGCGTAATTATAGAAGATAATAATGCATAAGCAAGAAATAGAGGGAGAATAGTGTGGTTTATAAGTGATTAACTAAAATGTGGAATAATGGTTGTTAATCTAACTAGAAACAATAGTAAATAAAATCAGTAAATAAATGTAGAAAGTGACCCAAACAACTAGGTTAATGAAAATAGAAACCGTAATATTCAAAGAAGGGTTGGAAGGATTTTAGTTGATTCGGTGAACTTGTTGGAATGTTTCGTGGATCTTACTATAAAACAGGAGGACAAAACGACTATGTCAAGGTCCAGAAACTTGCAGATCTGAACAATCTAAGTGGACTAGGGCACCTGGGAGAGGATCAAGGCGTCTATGGGCTCCTAGTTTGAGTTTGGGGCACCCTAGTCTGAGTTTGAGGCACCCTAAGCAAGAAATAGAGGGAGAGTAGGATGTTTTATAAGTGATTAACTAAAATGTGGAATAATGGTTATTAATATAACTACGAACAATAGTAAATAATAGTAAATAAAAGCAGTGAATAAATGTAGAAAGTGACCCAAGTAACTAGACTAATGAAAATAGAAACCCTAATATGCAAAGAAGGGTTGGAAGGAGCTTAGCTGATTTGGAAAACTTGTTGGGTACCGTGTCGTGGAGATGATCAGTAGAAATAGGAGGAGAAAACAATTTTTTCGAGGTCTAAAAACTTGCAAATCTGAACAATCTGAGTGGACTAGGGTGTTAAGGAGAGGATCAAGGTGTCTGTGGGTGCCCTAGTCTAAGTTTGGGGCACCCCGATCTGCGTAAGATGTCCAATAACCAAATTTTCACGGTCACTAAATTATCTCGGAATCGTCTCTCCTTATTGCACTAATGTCTCGAATTGTGATGAATGTCACTACCAATCAATGATGAAGATAAGACCTGTAAAAACCCAAGACAAACATCAAACCATTAAAAATAAAAATGTAAATGAAGGGGTTAGACTATCCTCAGTTGTTATAATGGTGGACTTAGTAATTGAGTGTTGCACTACATCTCAGACCCGATTTAGCTCTATGTGCTTGTGTGTGAAATCATGCCATAGGATGTTCTTATGTCATTCACACTTTGTGAAAGTAGCAAGCAATAACTATGTGTCTAAAATGTAATATAATGGTGGATGGAATAGAATATTCTTCCCTCCTATGTAGTGTGATGTAGATGAACCAACCTTGTGCCTTTTTGATGGAGCTAGATGGATGCAAGTGTAGCCCTTGATGGATGCAACCTTAGGTGATGATAGTAGTGCTTAGTGTGTGGTCCCTCATTATGGTCAAATAACTTTATATTTATATGGTTCTCTTGTTCTAATTTTTTAATTAACCCCAAAAAGGCCGACCAAAAGAAATATGAAATGTTCAAATGGTTAGAAAGTGCCCAAAAGTGGTGGAAAGTGGGAAAAGGATCAGGGCACCCGACCGGGACAAGGGAGCGTGTCGATGCCCTAATACTAGCCTGGACACCCCAATAAAATTCAAAATAACATGGAATGACAAATGCAGATTTGAGCATACATGTGTGGGAGGTTGGCAGTGATGACAGAAAAACAAAGTAAAATGGCCAAAAGATGAAGGTTAATTAGTAATTTCTTCACTCAAAAACCATACGAATAGTAGTATAAGACTAGGACTAAATAATGTCTAAAGTGTGTGATTTTGTGACTACATTTTCCCCCACTTTATTTTGGTGACAAAAAATCTCATTATTATAAAGTACATAGAGATTCGTACTTGATAATCCAAAGTGTAGAGTGATGTAGAAACGCGATAAAGGACTAGAAAAAGCATGGAGGGACAAAAATATGATGGAGCGTGGAAACTAAAAATGTAAAAGCACAAAAAGAGTGATGAGAGTGGACCTAGGCCAAACACGTGTGTATTTTCCAATGTGTTTGATGTACCCATATGGTTAGTATAGTGTGTGTTACCACAAGATATCATTGTTGTTTCCCCCATTGTTGTTGTTGTTGTTGACTTCTTATTTCTCATACGAGACGGACTGCAAGGAGAAGATGATCAAGTAGTCAAATACGCATGTATATGTAAAAACGCATGTAAAAGATGCATGTATATTTATGTGAAAGCATGTAAATGTAAAGTACATAAATGAAAAATGGAACATGTGCACCTAATCCATGTCGAGAGAAAAAGTGTAGAAAGAGGATATCTTGTCCTGGGTTTTTTGGGTGATCCGACGCCATAGGCTAAAGAAGTGTAGGGAGGAATTTCGTTGTATCCTCCAACCTATAACTACTTCCCTGAATATGTGTGAAGAGATCTTTGTACTACCTAGTTTTTTGGGCGATCCGACACCATTGGCTAAAGTAGTGTAGAGAGGAATTTTGTTGTATCCTCTAACCTGTAACTTCTCCCTAGAATGCTAAGGACTACCATGTCCTATAAAATCCACTATGTACGGGTTCATAGATTGGTATGAACCCACTTGATGTATAACCCACAATGTCAAGGGTGAAAACTAACTAAACTCGAACCATTGTAGAGGTGTTTTGTAGTATGTAAAGCATCAAATCATGCCCCCTCTTTAGGGGTGCATGCGACGTCACTGATAGGAGAATGTATACCCAAAAGAGGACCAACCACATGAACTATGTAACTCTTCCTTGTAGGGGAAAGGAATGCATTTGGTAGAAACCAAGGTGCACACAAACAAAAGGCTATCCAGAGACAAGTGTTAGTATGAACAAGCATGCTGAAGAAAATAATGTGTAAGCTATGCAAACAGTGTATAAGTTACCAAATAATGTAGTAATGTAAACACATAATAAGACAAAGTAAGCCACACAAATTAGGCTATAAACATGGGACATCACTCATGATGTTACAAGACCGTAAATCCATCATGACCACATACAACAAATAATTGTGCACACCAAACATAGGGCAAGGCCCGCATACACTAGAAAACAAAACAAGCAAAGTACAAACAACATATAGTCATGGAAGTAAGTAATCTTACAAAACAAATGTTGCACATGAAGCACCCGTTAGCATGTTAGAAAAATAACCAGTATGTCAAAAGTGTGTATAACCATGTAATATAGAGTGTTAAGTACAAAATGAAACAATAACACATGTGAGAGATGAATGTGGATGCCCCCAACGACCAATGTAGGATGGGTAGAAGGCGAGCATCTATACTGCATGCAAAATATATGTATCTCGTGATCATAGATAAGAAAAGTCTGAACGTGCATGTGTGTATGGTATAGATAAATGACATACAAGATATCTAACTAGCATGTGTAATAAAGTGACCATATACAAGAAAATGCAAGCAAGAGTAAAAAACAACCAAGATATGCAATATGTTGTGGATGGATGGAATGAAATGCAAGATGGATTTTAGGATACATGTTCCTCTTGAGTAAATGGAAATGTATGTAGTGAGGTTCATTTAGTTTTCCCCCTCAACAGTCAAGAATGAACCATAAACGAGAGTGTGTCATCGGGAAATGGTCGAAATGTGTGTTGTGTCTAACATGTTGTGATGAATGTGTATGTATGATGATATGCGACCTAGAAATGATGTGTGTGTGGCTTATAGTCAAAGCATATATCACAAAAAGATGATCGAAAGAAATTGATGATTTATCCTAAAGCGTATATCACTACTAGATGAATAGGGGAGTGGTGATGTAGCCTAAAGCGTATACCACTACAAAATGAAGGAATATGTGACCATTTAGCCTATAGCGTATGTCACTAACCTAGTAATGTCACATGATATAAGTTCAATTGATGAACATGTGTGTATGATAAGGTCTATTTGATTTGTAAACCCTTGGCATTCGAGTATGGACCGAGGAACTAAATTGTGTCATAAGGTAGTGATCGATATTGTATTTATGCATAATATTTCTTAAGATGCATTACATTGAGTGGTTTTCCTAAAAGGGTGATGAGGCAATAAACTCCACCACCAAGTTTTCCAAAGGATAATGAATGGATCAAGACAATTGAGATTGAATTTTCCTTTGAGAGGTGCCCCAATATTGAACTCTCAAGACCGATTTTTTCGATTGTATGCATGTGCAATGTGAGATTGATATGCACGAATATGCTCAAGTGCTTGGATGCAACGCGAGTCTAATATTTCTAGTTCATGTAAGTGGTTTTCACGATATTCATTATCTTTAAGGATGCCTTTGAGAGAAATCATGCAGGAATTTATTTCAAGCTCGAGTGGGATAACCGCTTCAACAAAATATACTAAGGAAAATGGGGTAGTGTTAGCGAGGCATACGAACACTAGTATCGTAGTCATTTATTTACCCTCAATACTATTTTCTAACCCCAAGCGCATCATCCTATCACCCGTAAAGTGTTGGGTGCTCACCTGAGGCACACACAAGCAACAAGCCCCTCCTTTATGTGAGCTTTGTGAGAAGGTTTCATCATTAATGGAGGATGGTTTGTAGAATCGAATTACATTCACTTATTTAAAGAGGTAGAAAATGTAACTAACAGATCTAATGTTGGTGCATCACAAAAAGCTAAATAACATTAGTACTTAGCCAATATCCGAGCCATGATAAGTCAAATGACACGAGGGTTTACACCCTTAAGCAAAATATACGAATGAACCCAAAGATATATTGATTTAACATAGTCCAAGTAGCCACATTACAGTCAAAAGGGTCATCTTAGACCATATACAGTAAATGACAGGACTTAATTCCCAAATCCTTCCCCATATGAGATCCTAAACTATAATTTTCCCATTTTAACCCTTATTACAAATCCTAGTGCCATACAGAGGTTTATGGAATCCCTTACAACCCTTAACACTACGTGCTCTAAACCCTAGCATTATTGCAGCACCTTGTTACTCTGCTTCTTATTCTCTATGTGTTCCCTTTATCTCCCATCATCTCTTGCATTCTATCTTTTTCTATCTCTTCATCCTTCTTCTCTCTTCTTCTTCTTGCCTCTAGCTTGAGCATCTCTTTTTATAGGATCAGCACCCACCGCCATGCCTTCTCTCCTGAATAGATCGTGTGCCAAGTTTTGATGTGGTCCTCTAATGGTGAATTCTTATCCCTTTGCAAACCATCCACTCTCTATAATGATGTCTTCTAGGAACATTCCTGTGTGGAATATCCTTTTCTTGACCTCCAACATTCCAGGCTGGCATCTTATCCACTCATCATGCCTAGTTGGGTCCTCATGTTTTTCCTCAAGTGCCTCTAGAATGCCAAATATGGCTAAGTCCTTTGAACCCATATTCTATCTTCTCGTCGCGCGCATCATGGTTTCACTTAAACCCTTCTTATGTCATGTGCACTTTCCCATGAGAACCCTTCTTCTTATTGATCCTGCGCGTGTGCACCCTTTGGTACTTAGAAAATATTTCAGGGCCCAACATCACCCCACACTAAGTGTGTTCTTCGTCCTCGGGAACATCCTGTTTATTCAAAGAATAAGGAATAGTGGGATAGAGAACTAAATAAAGAATGAAAGAATGGAAGAATTTGATACTTCTGTTGTAAGAGTGGGAACTCCTTCCTCATTGTTGCCTCAATATTTTCCTAGGAATCCACCTCACCCTGTGCTTGTTAAAGTAGGTCACCCACTAGAGCGCTCACCTCATCAAAACTCAATATGTCACTCTTAGCATTCAACGTGTCTACAATTCCTTCTAGCTGCTTTCTAAGATCATCTAACGCATCCATTATGTGGGTGACTTGGGGATATAGTTCCTTAATTTGATTCTTAATCGAACCCCACAAGGTCTCGATTGCTTCCAACTTTTTCTCAACTTTGGCTAGGATCTTATCCCGCTCTGCCATGTTTCCTTTGTTCTTCTCTTGAAATTCCTTCAGATCCACCTCATGCGTAGCAACTAGTATGTTTATTACCATGTCTCTGTCAGTGCAATTGTCATAAACAACCTCATCCATTTGCATGGTGGTCTTCATAGCAGCAAGGAACTCGGAACACCGAGTAACTATCTCCCCGATATTCAGTTTATCTTCCTCCTTCTAGCACGCCAATGCCTCTTATGTTGATTCTAATGTGAGTAGCCGCCTCTCCATGGTGAGGATGTGGGTTAGGTCTTCCAAGAATTGCATGGTCGGCTCGTATTTTTTCTCAGGTAGGGCCAGTTCTAAGTGCTTCAAGATTTGGCATCTGAAATCATCTCTATTTTCTCATGGATCTTGCATACCTTTTCCTTCTCCTCCCTTAATTCATGTCTTAATTATGCATTAATTAGCTCCTCCTGCTTTAACTCTCTATCCTTTTCAATGATTTCTTCATTTTTATTTTCAATTTCTTTCTCCAAGACCCTTACTCTGTCATTTCTTCAAGAGCCTCGCCTCAATCTCTATTGACACTTTGTTGAGTGCATTACAAACTTGTTCATCTTATAGTTGTTGAGCATTCACCAGAGGGTTTACTCCTTTAGTATCTAGTATCTTCATCAACACCTCACGGTTGACCTCAAACTTGGGCTCATCAACATGGGACTCAAAATCCCAAGATAAAATCTTCCTTGTGGGTGGGTATGCACCCTCTTCATTGAAATAAGACCATGCACGGAGTTGGTTTAAAGGCACGGTACTTTGGAAACACGCACATAGTACCTTATTTTGATCATTGATGTAAGTCATTCCTTGCTCCTATGCCACTACCATACCCTTTCCACTTGTGTGTGTTTCCTTTGGGAAGCTTACTGTCAGGTTGGGATCTTTGCCCATGCTTCCCTCCTTTTCTACACTTTCACTTCCCTCCATCTCCTTAAGTACTTCTTCAGCGTTGCTTCACCTCTTAATCCACCAAGTCTTTTATTATTCCTGCTACCTCCCTTTCTACATCCTCTATCTGCTCCTTGGTCAAGCTTGGATTCCTTTGATCCTTTGTGTTGACTTCCTCACTTCCCCCTTTCCGTGAGTGCCTCCTTCATCCTCATCCTTCTCTTCATTTCCCTCCTCCTCTGACTCATGTACATCATACACAAGATGGTCCTGAGCCTCACCGTGCTCTTCATCATCCCCGTCACCCTTGTCATCCTCCATGCTCTCTATTTCTTCTAAGTCCACCTTTTATGTTACCCTTTGTTTCTTCCTAATTGGTGATTCCAATATAGGAGACTCTTCTTTTTCTTCCTCTCTAGGTGACTCCTTTCTTTCGCGACTCTTCTTTTCCAGGGAGCTTCTCTAGCTATAGAACCTCTTCCTCAGGTGTCTTATCTTTCTCTCTACTACGGGGACTTCTTCCACTATGCATAGGTGTTTGGCCTTGCACCCGACTCCATCTCACCTACAGATTATGTTGTATGTACACTTGGTGCCTTTTTCTCAAGGGCCTCCTCTCTCTCCCTTTTCCTCGGCGTGGCCTTCTTCCTTATGGTGGGGTATTTTGGGATAGAGACATAATTTTCAATGTAAGCACCCTTCTCATATTTTAGCCTTATGTACAGGTATACCCTTATTACAGTCCTCCCAGCAACATGCAATGTTATTGGCTTCACCATATGTATGTCATGGGAGACATACTTCTCCACATAGGCGTGCTTCTTCAAATATATCAATTTCCTTCGTAGTTCGTAGTAATCATGGTCTATTGTTTTGAGGTCAAACCTTAGTTTCTTTGACTCTTTGAATCTATTGACTTTTCCCCGGAAGCATTTTTTTGTGAAGGAGAATGACAATTTGCACCAGGGACCCTTGGCTCAATCTGCTAGAGTAAACCTGTCAATGCAAAAATGTTGGTATAGAACGAATTCATCTTTGCTTCCAGTAGAACAGGTAACTTCTCAAGTATCCTCCACTCTGCGCCAAATGCGTCACACATCCACTTATACCATTTTTCTAGGTGCACCTTGTGGGTGGCCATCATGGTGTCACAAGTGTACTTCTCAAATCTTTTGGCGGGGAAGGGTTCTTATCTGGGTACTCCCACATAAATTTATCTAGCCCATTAGGCACTCCAATCTCTCGAAAAGATGATGGTAAGGAGGACATTACCAAACATGATCTTTTCTCCATCGCATGTGGCACTGATGATTTATTCTGCTATGAATGCTGAGAGGTTATATATGGTCCCTTCCGAGATCTTACCATAAACGTTCAACTAGGCCTTGTTGATATGTGTCCATCTCTCCTACCCATTTAGTTTTGTGACCAAGCACGCGGCCATCCTCATTATAGGGTCAGAAATCACAGAGATGTCAAAGTATCACGACCCCTTCTTATATTCATAAGCTTTAACAGTCTTCTTAATGGCCTCCTTATCATCCAAGTCATCATCAAACGATTCTCCCTCGTAGGTAAGACTAGTAAATTTAGAGATCAGTTGGGGATTTATTTGCATCCTGCATCCTGCGAAGTAGAAATGATCTTCATGTATGTGCAACATTAACCACTAGTACAGTCGGTCAAGCTTGCCAAAATAGGGCAACTCATAGAGTTGCAATAACTTTCAACCTTCTCCATCTTTGCCTTTACATCATCATTGTAAATCGGCATTCCATCTCAGTATCCTTTTTGTCATAGGGAGAACCAGTTCCAATGTCATCTTGTTCTCTGTGGTGCTCGTTTGATGGTTGTAGTCACTCACGGCCATCTTTCTCATGTGAGACACCCATTCTTTTCTAAGCAATACGCCATTTGGGTATTGCATCTTTGTGTACCATTCCTCATTGAAACTAGTGGAAACAACTTGTTTCCCTTTTCCCTTATCCTTCTTTGGTGAAACAATTTTTTCTTTCCTTGGTGCCATTTCTCTGTCGAGTCACTAAAATTTCTTTCTTCCTTCTGATCCTAGCTCTGCTCAATTCTACTGACTTTACCCTTTCACAAAATCCCTTTAATCATGTGCCCTAGCTGGGGAACCCTAACTTGTAAAACCCTTCCATCCACAAGATGGCATATTCACTTGCAGGATTCGAAAACTCTTATAACCCTCTCCCTCACTCCCATGTACTATTTTCCACCTCGGTTCACTAATCAAAATATCTATGCGCTTAGATCTTCGCAACCCTTTTTCACACAACTTTCTTCAAGGATGCCCTAGTTCGCAAGAGCTCTTCGATATCACAAATGCAAGGTAAACAATAATGTACCCCAACCTTCTATAGTTTTTCGTTTCTTTTCTGCAATAAATGCCATGTCACCTACCATCGTACCTTGTCAATAAAACAGTTTCTCTTCTAAATCCAACCTTTAGCGTTTTTATCCCCATGCCTAATCCTGCATGAAAAACCTCTACAACCTTTTTGGTGCGCAGAAACCCTTACTAACCAAAGATCCTTACACATGCACTTGTAATGCCAAAGGCACTTCTTCTATCCTTACCCTAATTTTTGACATCGCCTACCTCATGTTGTTCCTGTGCTTCTCACCCTTGTACGTGGTTTTTATAAAGTCTTCCGGCACCAAACTCCTTATGTTCACCTTTTCTACGTGTGCTCTTCCAAACTACACACTTTTGATCCTTCAACTGGGCCATCAAAACACAACTTCTAATACCATCTTCCATTACTTATCGCATCACTCCACCCCACAAAAATAGATGTGTGGTCCTCTGTGCATAGATTTTTTTGAAAATAATAAGTGGCTACCAGCGCACAACATGCACATAATAAACAAAAAGAAAGGGAACAAACAATGAGAAGGGGAAACACAAAGAAAGGAAATGCATTAAGGAAATCCTAGGCTAAATGGCAATATTGCCTTATTTACAAACACAAGGAAGACTTATTTATAGTAGGGCTTCAACCTACTCCCATTGAAATGGCCTAGTAACCATGTTCCATCCAGCACTTATAACTGGAAAGTGCCTGAATCAATTATATAGGATACAATGTATAGGCCCATCTAATGGACTTTGAATTTCCCAGGATGACGCAGAAACTTGGAGTCATACAATAGAACCATCTGCCCACTCTCAAACTTTTTGTTCTTGATGTGTCAATCATGTCATGCCTTCTACCTGGATTTTTCTATTTTCTGAATCTAACGCACAATAGCCCACCTCTCATTTAACGTCATTAACTTATCAATCCTCTCCTTAAGCACTAGTTCATCACTAACCCTCCTACACATGTTATAAGTAGTGATGGTATCATGAATTCGATAGGTAACACTTTCGTGTACAAACACCAATTGAAAAGGTGTGGCCTTGTTCATTCTTTTATAAGTAGTCTGATATGACTATAACACAACAAAAAAGTTATCATCCCAATCCTTTCTTCCCACATCATAAATCTTGTTTAACCTGTGATTTAGAATTTTGTTAAATTCCTTAGCAGCTCCATTAGCTTGTGGGTGATAGGGGTTAGTCTTGTGGTGGGCTACCATGAATTTTGTCAACAAGATTATGACTATCTCTTTCAAGAAATGAGTACCCCTATCACTTGTTAAACTTAGTGGACATCCATAACTATTGATTATATTCTCCCATAATAACCTAGTTGTTATTGTTGTTGTGTAATCCTTTGTAGGTGTTACCTCCACCCACCTCGTTAAGTAGTTAGTATAGGTAATGATATAGCACAAACCAGGTCCTTCATGCACGAAGGTGAAATTGGTCCAACAAAATCAATCACTCACTTCTCAAATGGTTCTGCATTAGCTATCCATCTCATGGGCATCTTATCTCTTTTACTAGTTTTCCAAAGCATTGGCAATGGTCACAGGCCTTGCAAAACTGAATACAATCCTTGTAAACCATTTCCCACCAAAACCTACTAGAAGGATCTTGTGCATGGTTGCATTCCTTGCATAGTGTCCTCCTGTAATCCCACCATGTGCTTCCTCCATAATTGCAATGTGTTCATGCTCTAACACTCACTGGTGCAAAACCTCATCCCGACCTAGCTTGTATAAGTATCCACCAAATTAACATGCGGGCATGGTGCATATTTCTAACTTCTTTCTTTTGAAAGCCCTCATTCCTTCCGGTGTCAACCCCATCTTGATAAATACACCAATATCTTCTAAGTCGAGTGTGTGCACCATAATCTAAATAGTTGCGTGTATGGCATTATATCCTCAATGCTCTATACGTCCTCCCCTGAATCAATCCTTGATAAATGGTCAGGTCCCAAATTACTCTTACCTAGTTTTACGACAAATCAAACTCAAATTCTTGAAATAAGCAAGACCCATCGGCATATGCACCTTTGTAAAATGGGCTTGTTCACTAAGTACTTCAATACCATGTGGTCCATGTAGAATATGAAGGATGTTGCCAATGAGATATTTCCTAAATTTGTGCGGTGCGTAGATCATTTATAGTACTTCACACTCGGTAGTAGTATAGTTATGGTATGTTGGTGTCAACTTCCTACTAGAAAACATGAGGGTGGCCAACAATTCCTTCTCCGAGTTGTGACAATTTCCCCAATCCTCATCCCCAAAGCATCAACATGTACATGGAATGGCTTATCCCAAGAAGGAAAGCGTATCAAACACCATTTGTTGCGCCTCTCCCAGTGAAATGCACTTTTTGTTTCAAGAAATCTTCCAATGGTGTGGCAATCTTGGCATACCCCTTAATAAATTTCTGGTAATACCTCATATGCCAAAGGAATCCACGCACTACACTCTAGCTAGTAGGTTCCCTCAATCCTACAATAACAGAAACTTCGACAGTCCACCCGTAATCCTTCCTTACATATGATATGCCCCAAAAGTGTCCCAAATGGGGTAGCAAAAACACATTTCTTAATGTTGTGGATATCCTTAATGTTGACATTTTTCAAACTTCATCCTTCGATTGTCACAATGATCCCGTACTAGCCCATATATCGTCCAATCATCAAGGTAGACTTGAATCAACTTATTGGTGAAGTCTTGAAATTCTTGCACCACAATGCACAAGACCACAGAAGGCACATTCTTCAGTCCAAAAGGCATGATTGTGTAGGAAAAGCTTCCCCACTCAATGGAAAAAGTTATCTTTTCTTGGTCTTCCTTTACAATTCTAACTTGATGATACCCTAGGACTTCATCTGTGAAAGAATAGATCTCGCATTTGGCTACTCCTTCCAGGATTTCCTCAGTGAAGGGGTTGGAAAAGGGTCAATAACACATACCACATTTAAATCCCTATAATCAACATAGATCCTTATCCTCCCATCCTTATTAATGTTGATGACCATCAAACTTATCCATTTTGATTCCTCAATGGCCTCAATGATGCCTGATGCAATCATCTTGTCAATTTCCTCCTTGACTTTGACGTAAAGATTCAAATTCATTTGATAAGGTATTTTCCGAATTGGGTGCGCACCCTCCTTTAACTTGATTTTCATTTCCCCCAAGGAGTGGTGGACGCCTTTAAGCTCATGATACCTCGCATGGAAATAAGTCCTGAAATTCACGTAATGTATCAATGATCTTCAAACCTCCTTTTCGACCAATAATCTCCAATACTAGCCTTCTTAGATTTTTCCTTCGAACCAATGTTAACCTTCTTGGTTTTTAGGTGTTTGTGGTAGGCATGCGCTTGCTCATCAGCACTATCCATAACTTCACACATACCTTTAGTATGGTTAACATCCAAATTTTACACCTCTTCGCCATCTATCACATAGACCATCTTTCCCTTCTCTTTCTCCATGCATGCGCACTCAAGTTATATCTCCTCTGATTCTTCCTCATCAAAGTATGCTTCCAAACCAAGTTCACCCAATAATTTTAGTATTCTATCCTCTGCCATGGCACTATCTCCCATCATTAGGAACTTAACAACCTACAACGCCCCATCAACCGATGGTTTGGTACTTCGATATTTGAAATATTGAAGGAGGTCAACTATCAACTCCTATCAGTTTCCTATCTGATGGCACATCTTTGAGTGAATGTATCGTGCGTGCGTGCATCCTTGTAAGGTGGAATATAACTTATGTACCCATAAAGAAGGTGGCAAGGCTTCCACACCTTCTATCTAGGCCTTCTCACATGCTTGGATGTGAAACAAGGTAGGTTCCTTCTCATGATAGTCTTGTAGAATAGTGGGTGCGTTGCTCCGGGAAAATCTAACAGAGAACATGATTTTCACTTCATTCCACTTTATAAGGTTTTCGCGATGTGTCGCCACCAATGTGTTGCATATCCTGAGCAAGGTATAGCTAAGCATACTCCTCTGCTTCAATATTACTTCTCCACTTGGTTTCCATTTCTCAAAAGAAAACATCGGTTTGGCCCCTCTCGAATAACTTGGAAACTTCTTTCCTTCTAGGTGCTTGACTGAGCACACCTTTATTACTCTCATCATCACGAGCCTCTTAACTACCTTCCGACCAACTCATATGTCTCGTGCGCCCAATTTTCACATGCTACACTAGTGGTGTCACTCATAGATTGAGCATCTTCAAACTGAATAACTCCTTCCGTAGGGTGAATCACCTCAGGGTCCCTGATAGAGCACACATAGATCCTATCAAGGAATTCTTCCCAAGGGCTCAGTATAGGGTGTTGACTTTCCATCAGTCAAGGGGATGATAACCCATTCTTCATTTTTCTCAAATCTTATGTACCCCTTATTGAACCATAGGTTAGCATTGTTCTTATAACACCAGGGGTGCCCAAGTAATTCTAGAAATTTGTCCACCTTGGCTAGCACTAAGAATTCAAAATCTCCAATGAATTTTTCCCCTACAATAGTGATAGCAAAGATTCTTTAAGACACCAATGGAAATCACCTTTGTCTTATTAGCCATATACAAGATATTCAAAGATGGTTGTAATGGGGGCCTTACCATTTGATTCCAGGCATCCAGGGTGAGAACATTGACTTCCACGCTCATGTCAATCAGAATATTGCTTAAGAGCCATCCATCAACAACTGCATTCAAGGTAATCTCCTTATCGTAGTCGAGGTTGTGGGGAGGAAGGTTAGCATGCAAAACCTACCTCTCACACTCTACTCAACGCTTGGTGTCTTATTCCTCAACCATTCTCCTAATAGAGGAATAATATTCTCTTAGTGCAACATCTTACACACCTCTCTGACATCATCTATATCTGACTGAGGAACCTCAGCGCTTTTCTTCTGCTCCAACTTCTTGGATTGTTACTTTAGACATTGAATTTACCCTTAAAGACTCATGATTATGTCTATGGTTTCTTGATAGACTTCCTTCTGATGGGTAGGGTCAGATACTTCCCATACACCACCTCTTCTCTTGTAATCAATGGTTTTTCCTTGGTATCTCCCTAGCGCACATAGCCTCGGCTCATGTCGTCACCAAGACAAGTTGTAATTCGACTCGTGTGCCACCCTTGGCATCCATTATGAGTCATCCTTCTTTATGCTTACCATTTTTCCACCTTTGTCTTTCTCGGTGTTGTTGATTCTTGTGTTCAAATAACTTTGGGAATTCCTCATACTTGTGCTTCTTTCCACACCAAGAGCATTGTAACAGATTAGGGCATTCACATTTATAGTGCTCCATAGATCCAAAATTGTAACAAGTCCCATGCAAGAACTCACTTCTTCCTCCTCTGTGGTTGCCATGACCTTGAAATCCCCCACAAAAACCCCTTCCATGAGCTCCCCATCCATGCACCTTCATAGTGACGACCATTGTCCTTGAAATTGATTACGCAACGTTGGTCCTGCGTACCACGAATATCAATGGCATCATGTATCTATTCATTCAATCCACAATCCTTGGTGTCATCATTAGTAGAGGTGAAAATCTTGTAGTAACAAGACACATTCTTACGGATTACGCGCTGCAATAATGGACACCTACTTGCATTATGATCTTCATGGCAAATCTCATAAACCATCGTCATGGTACATATCAATCTCCGAGGACAATTGTCCTTTGTGTGCCCTCTACCTCACAATTTTTACACCATAGGCCACTACGAGTCTCATGCGCCGAGTTTGCAGATATAGCTTCTCCAACTAATTTTCCATTGCAGTAATATGAGCTTCAAGAAAAGGGCTAACACTGGTATCCACGCTTCCAACAACCTCAATGCGTAGGGTAGCCTCCAAGGCCTCGCACAGGTCTATGAAAGTCTTATGCGAAATTTCTCTCCTAAAAGGTGTTATCAACCCTCCAACAAACCATTAAGCATGCTTTGAGAAGGATGAATATCATAAGATAGTTTTGATAAGAGAGTCTTAAAATGCATGTCATATTCCCACACACTCTCTGTCATACCTTGTTGAATCTCCTTTAACGTGCTAATGCTCTTTTGTTCAAACTCAAGAATATGAAATTTAGCTAAAAAGGCATTACACAACGTGGTGTAATATACCATTGTCTATTGGGGTCATAATTCTGGTACCAACTATGTGCGCATCCCCTGCAACATTGTTTGCAAACCGACTTGCCTTTAAGTTCGTGGTAGTGATCCCCTTTGCACGCCATAGCAACTCACACTTGTGTACATGCTCTGTAGCATCCTCAACACCTTTGTAATCTAGTAGATGCAAAGACATTTTGAAAAATACTTGCTGAGGTGGTTGAGGCCCTTGTCCACCTGATCCAGAACCTTGATTCCCTCGGTGTTGCCTCTACCACCAGATCCACTAGATCCACCAATTCCTATCCCTCCTGATCCACCAGATCCTCCAGATCTTCTAGGTCCACCAGTTCCACTAGTTCCTATTCCACTAGATCCACCTCTCATGACTAATAGAGGCCTTGAAGTGGTTGCGCTTTGTGTGTCCCCACTCACGTTGAACCGTGTGTACCAACAAACAGTGATATTGCACCGCTACTAGATGTGTGTCCCGCACCACTTCCAGATGTGATATCTAAGCTTTGTGTACCAGTATTTTTCTCAGATGCCACTTCAGATAATATACCTCCAAACATAGGAAATGATTGTATAGCCATAAATGTGCCAAATGAAAAGTTATATCTCCTAGGTGTTGATCGATCTCTCCCACCAATACCAACTGGGTTAGCAATACTTATCTCTGGATTTGGAAAACTAAGTGCAAGGGGTTGGTCACTAGGTAGATTCAGATTTGCGTCAATGGCTCTCCTTTCTCCAAGTGACGAGCTCTCATCAAAATATGAAGGGTTCTCTCTCCCGTGCTTACCAAGATGGGGTAGCACAGACTGCTCAGGCTCCATGTCCTTTGCATTAAACTCAATTCCTTCCCACAAATTTTGCCTCCATAGATCCATCTCCCTGTAACTTTGCGATGTCTATCTAACTCCCTCTCACAAGATTCATTATACTTGAGTTGTCTCTCTTCCCTCTCTTTTCAGCCATGAGTCCGCCATCTTTCTCCACCCTAGCTTCCTCACCCAGCACTTAGAAGAAGCTTAGCCGGCCATGGGAAATGCTTCTAAACTCAATGTAATGATCAAGATCTTTATAGATAAAGGGATAGCATACAAGAATGATCCTCTTGGCTCCCTCAAGAACTCAAACTTAGCAATCTCTGGATAGGAATACGTAGAAATCACGTACTCCAAGGTGTAACTCATCAACACTCTACTCCACCAATGATCAATAGCACGTGTCCAAGTCAGATCAACATCATGCAACCTCTGATACTCATCTTAGGTCCATACACGAGGTCTATAGTACCGCTTGAACTAGATCCATATGCTAAAATCCATTCATAAAATTCCATTGGGAAGCAACGAAGAAGGCCTCATACAGCTCATGATACAGATGTTCTTCTACCCATTTACGTGCATCAAACTTAGGTCTTGCACTAAATATTTGAGTGAACACATCCTCCATAATTTTAAGCCATGCTTTGACATTTTCCAAGGTCAAGTGCTCTATCATCATGCACCATTCTTACAACATCTTCAAAAAGAGGTCCCAGCAATAGAACCAAGATGTAGTCATTTATTTACCCTCAATACTATTTTCCAACCCCAAGCGCGCCAACTTATCACCAATGGGGGCTGGGTGCTCACCCAAGGCACACGAGGGTGTTGAGCCCCTCCTTTATGTGAGCTTAGTGAGAAGGTTTTTTCATTAATGGAGGATGATTTACAGAAGCATAATTACATTCACTTATTTAAATAGGTGGAAAATGTAACGACCAAATCTAATATTGGTGCATCACAAAAAGTTATAGAAACAAGTAGTACTTAGCCAATATCCGAGCCATGATAAATCAAATGACACGAGGGTTTACACCCTTAAGAAAAATATATAGAATGAACCCAAAGATATATTGATTTAGCATAGTCCAGGTAGCCACATTACAGTCAAAAGGGTCATCTTAGACCATATACAGTAAATGACAGGGACTTAATTCTTACAAATCCTCCCCTATCTGAGATCCTAAACTATACTTTTCCCATTTTAACCCTTATTACAGATCCTAGTGCCATACAGAGGTTTATGGAATCCCTTACAACCCTCAACACTACGTGCTCTTAACCCTAGCATTACTGCAACACCTTATTACTCTGTTTCTTATTCTCTATGTGTTCCCTTTGTCTCCCATCATCTCTTGCATTCTGTCTTTTTCTATCTCTTCATCCTTCTTCTCTCTTCTTCTTCTTGCCTCTAGCCTAAAACATCTCTTTTCATAGGATTGACACCCATCATCATGCCTTCTCTCCTAAATAGATTGCATGCCAAGTGTCGATGTGGTCCTCCAATGGTGAATTTTTATCCCTTTGCAAACCCTCCACTCTCTGTAATGATGTCTTCTGGAAATATTCCCTACATCAAATATCCTTTTCTTGACCTCTAAGGTTCCAGTGGCACCTTATCCACTAATCACGTCTAGTCGAGTCCTCACAATTTTCCTCAAGTGCCTTTAGAATGCCAAATAAATCTAAGTCCTTTGAACCCACGTCGCCTTCCGCGTGTGCCTTAGTTTCTCTTAAACCCCTTTCCTATGCACTTTCCCCGAGTGACCTTCTTCTTACTAATCTTGTGTGTGCGCACCCTTTGGTACTTAGCCAATATTTCAGGGCCCAAAAATACGGTAGGCCCATAGGGTATAGAATAATTGGTTGTGCCCGATCAGTATTACTAGAGTCAACTATCTTGCGTAATATTTTTACAATGGTCTTGTTGGTAGCCTCAACTTGGCCATTACCCTGTGGATAATAAGGGGTGGAGAATGATTGTTTGATTTTGAATTTAGCACAAAACTTTTAACATCCTTATTTTTGAAGGAAGTTCCATTATCAGTGATTATAGTAGAAGGTATACCAAAACGTGTGATAATATATGTTGTGAGAAAATTGCAAATGTCGGTGTCAGTAATGGAGCGTAGGGAGCCACCTTGACCCACTTGGTAAAGTATTCGGTAGCCATAATAATATATTTGTGTCCATCAGCTGATTCAAGATTGATCATACCAATAAGATCTAGTCCCCAAAGGGAAAAAGGCCAAGTTGGCACAATAGGTTGGAGGTCATATGCAGGTGTATAACAAATGTTACCATACTTTTGGAATTTTTCACAATGAGTAGCATATTCAAGGCAATCTTGTTCCATTGTAGGCCAATAATACCCTTGGCGTAAAAATTTTTGTGACATAGCTTTACCCAAAAATGACCACCACATATGTTGTCATGAATTTGCAAGATGGTAGTGGGAATTTCTACGAGTGCAAGGCAATGTAAGAGACAACCATCAATAGCACATTTAAATAATTTTGTCCCAACAATAACATAGCAAGTAGCCTCATGATGTAAACGGCGAGCTTATGGAGGTTGTAAGGTGTCAGAGATAGTTTTCTTATATAAGTAATTATAAAGAGGCGTAAACCATTTTAAAATATCATGACTACGTGTGATGGTGCAAGTGGTAAGAGGTAATGCCAAGATAGAGGGATGTCACAAATGCGTAATTATGAATGTAGCTTATTCATCGGTAATTTATTTTGCGATGAACGACACAAAGACTAGCCATAGCATCTGCATGATGATTATCCTTACAAGGAATAGTATAAATGGAGTAGGACATAAATGTTGTTTAGATATTGTTAGTGCGAAATCATAGCACCCCCAAATGATTTCTAAAGATTTACTTTTCTAAGGTAGAATCATCTAGTGTGATTGCATAACATGGAACTTTTCCTAAGGTGTGGGACCTTACAAATTGGAAAAGCTCTCCAGATTTAAAGGTTGGTTCCTTATTCCTCTGTTCAGGTGCATACGTAAGGATTTGCAGAGGATCTATATCTATACCTAGTCTAAAACTTGCCAAGGAGACAAGGATAAAAGAGTATAGAAATGAGAAATAACTAAACTACCAGGTGATGCACCAAAGGAATGATGAATACTTAGTTTTCCTTTGACACAAACCAATAAAATGTATACAATAAACAAGCATAGATAGCCAGACGTGTAATGAGAGACCAGATAGAAGCAAAAGAAACAAGAAGGATCTGAGATCGATCACAAATGTATTTTATTGCTCCAAAGATTGATACAATTCATTACAAAATAGCCAAATGGTAGAAACGTGTTACAGTTTTAATGGAAGGCCTAAACCCCACAAATCCTTTGCTAGAAGGAGAAGGGAGCCTGCAAAACTAAGAATATCCAACCCTTTACAATGAATCTTGCCCCCATATTTATAGAATCGATCGAAGAGAAGAAGGAGAGAGAGAGAAGTAGGAAAATGTAGGTTGAAGCTCAACCACCATCGTTAATGCTTCTGCTAAAATCTGCCCCTAAATCCATCTTTACTGCATCGATCCTTGGTTCGGCGCCTTGAAGGAAGAGGAAATAGTGGAAATAGATCAAATCTGATCTGGTTGTTGAGACTGATGATCCTGTATTGAAATCTCGAAGATGTTTCTCCATTTTTCTTCCACCTAACCTCCTAAAAATTAAATTTTTAGACTCCCATGGTGTAGACGAGGTCGAGATCTTTCCAACGATATCAGATTTGCAATCTCTCGAGCCCTGAGTCGAAAGATATGCCCCTTCGAAGTTTGAATCGATTTCGTACAATTAGGCGGGAAAACAATTTGGAAAATGGGTTCCCATTTTGGATTGGGACATGTGGCAGCCAGATTGGAGCAAAAATCGGGTCCATGGGTCCGCAATTTACTTTTGTCACTTTTACGAAAAATGCAAAAAAACTTAAAAATCCCGCAGCCCCGAAACTTCGCATGGACACATGGCTCCTTTTGATTGGTTGGGAAATGTGCTTCCATTTTTACCTTTATGCCTTTTGGACAAAAGGCAACTTTTAATTTTTTTCCCCAAATCCCCACCTTGGCTTTGACTTAGACTCAAACGTTGACTTTTTCCTTTTGGTGGAGTCACGGGCCCTTTTGTAACTTTTACTCTTTTTGGGGCAAAAGGAAAAAAACTAATCTTTTCCCCGATGCCCCACATTCCCCTAGGACATGTGTCACCCTGGCGCTCTCTCGGGAACCTTTTCTCCATTTTACCCTTAAAACAGCGCCCTAAGGACACTTGGCAACTTCCGCTGGCCCAACTTGTGCATTTGACTTTTCAACTAACTCTTCCCCCTTTGAAGACACGTGGAGGCACCGCGTTCGTTTGCAAACCCGACCCAAAGTTGCCTATGGAGAAGCATCGGGTTGACACTTGTTAGCCTCCACTACTTTGTGGACTTTTCAATGGTCCCTCCAAATTTTTAGACTTTGGGCTACGTGGCGAGCTCGCGCTCATTTGGGTCTCCGCCTTAGGACCAACTCTTGGAGATGCGCCACACTAACACTTGGCATTCTCCACTTGCATTTCTATACTAGCCAATTTTTGACCCTTTCCTGAACCGTTTCAAGCCCAAGGACTTAGAATTTTTCCATTCTTCCTTCTTCTTGATTCTGGCTCTTTTGTAGCATCTTCCCTTCTTATCTCGACCTGTTATTTTATAGTTTTGCTTGCCTATGACTTGGAGAATGGACTTAGATGTAGAAACGGCTTGACAAAGTTGTTTTCTTTCTGTACATGATCCTTTGATCTTTTTGGCCTCTGCCACTTCATTTTTGAATCTTTTGCAATCAATTTACGGGATCTGGATGAGTCTTCTTGGGTTCGTTCTATGCGGGGTTGTGATTCGATCCAATATTTAGCCTGGGGGCAAAATATGGATAGCGATATCTTTAAGAAGCATGATGTATGGGATTAAATGCTCCTCTTTTGTGTTATATGTATCATTGACTTGGTTTATGACTAGTTGAGAGTCATCATGTATGCATAAGTTATGAATGAGAAGTTTTTGAGCGGTAAGTAAGCCTAAAATGAGAGCTTCATATTTTGAGAAGTTATTTATACTTGAAAACACTAATCGATATATGAATGGGAGTGGGTCACCTTGTGGGGTAGTGAAAAAAATTTCCAAATCTAGCACCATATTTACAATGAGATCCATCAAAATGCATTTTCCATGTGTGTGACTCAACAATATAGGTAGTGAAATCATCACAAAAGGAATCAAAAATAGGTGATGCATCTAGAGAGAGGTGCTCCAACTAATTGATTGGCTATAACTTGTCCTTTGATGGATTTTTTGGTATAAACTTGAAGTAAAACTCGCTTAGAAGCATGACCCGAAGATGTCAAGCATCCCGATAGATGTGTGCAATATAATAAGTAATGCAAAGGATAGACTTTAGTGATGATATATACTTCATTATTTAAGAGATAATGTCGTAATTTGTTCGTAACAAAGACCAGACCAAGACATAGTTTTTCAATGTAGTTATAGTTACATTCATAAGAAATTAGGGTACGACTGATATAATATATCACTCTTTCACGTTGAGAATCATCATGTTGTGCCAGTAGGGTGCCTAATGCATGAAACCTAGTGGAGATATATAACAAGAAAGGTTTATCAGCTAAAAGATAGACTAAGACAGTGGGTTTAACAAGTATGCTTTGATATCATTGAATTTTTGTTGACATTTCTCATCCCAAACAAACTTATTATCTTTCTTCATGAGCCATGTAAATGGTTGAGTCTTATCAACGAGTTGTGCAATGAATCGCCGAATAGCCTAAATTTTTCCTTGTAATGATCATAATTGATGTAAATTTTTGGGTGGCGGCATATCAATAATGGCTTTAATTTTGTTAGGATCAATCTCAATTCCACGTTGAGAGATAATATATCTGAGGAGCTTACCCATTATGACCCAAAAACACACTTTTTGGGATTAAGATGCACATGATATTGTCATAGTCGTTCGAATAGTGTTCGTAGATCCTGTGCATGGGAAGAGTGTCACCTAGATTTGGCCAAAATGTCATCTACGTAATCTTCAATGATCTTATGAATATAATCATGGAATATATGTGCATCATCACCCATTGATAAGTAGCCCTTGTATTTTTAAGACCAAAGGACATAACCATATAGCAAAACATTTCCCAAGGCATGGTGAAGAAGGTATTTTCTTCATCAAAGAGGTTGATTTTAATTTTATTGTAACTCGTAAATCCCTCCATAAAAGAAAAATATCATATCCGGATGTAGAATCAACAATAGAATCAATGTGTGGCAAAGGAAAATTGTCTTTAGGACAAGCTTTTCTTAGATTGTGAAAATAAGTGCAACAACGAACCCAACCATCCGGTTTCATTACCGGCACGATATTAGAGACCTATTCACGATAGTCAACAGTGTGAATAAAACCGGCGTCAAGAAGTTTCTAAATTTCTTCTTTAATTAGAAGGGCTATTTTGGGATGTATCTTACAAATTTTCTGTTGGATGGGTTTAGTACTAGGGTTGAGGACAATATTGTGTATTGCGACCAATGGATCAATACCTAGTATATCACTATAGTCCCATGTAAAAATATCAAAAAAATCATGAAGGACTTGTTTGATATCTTTTTGTTTGGCAAGAGTGAGGGAGGCAATGAGCAAAACCATTCTTGGATTTTTAGATGCACCTAGGTTGTATTGTATTATTTCTTCATTAAAAACGGTCGAGCAATTTTTAATATATGGATCAATAGGAATAGCATTAGGAGGATCAGTGTTGTCACGAGATATATCAGATTCTCCAAAGTACATTGTATTAGCAAGAGATAATGGAAGATGCCTTTTATGGTGAAAAGAAGGAATATGATCATAAACACCCATATAATCAAGTAGAGCATCATCGTGGGAAAATATTTATGGTGTCCCAAATAGTGGATGCATCATCACTAATAAGTTCACGATGTACTTGCGGGAAGTGAAGTAACATGAAAGGTGGTATAAGTGTCCGTATGAGGTACGAGAAGAGGTCAATACCAGTCCGAACTTGTGTGACTTTGTAGAGATCCCAAAGCTCGGTGACATTGTGTTCTTGTTGATCTATATTTGTATCAATGAAGCCAAAGCAGTGAAAATATTCATATCCTAACCCATATCTATAAAATTTTGGAGGAGCCTCAAATGAAATAGAAGTATCAGTAGATTTCTCAACAGAGTTACAATATTCAAAAGGTGATGAATTAGCTGGAACATCATAAATAGTGTCGTGATGATAGAACTTAAGTCATGCATGGAGTGTAGAAGGGACCACATGCATAGCATGAACCAAGTTTACCCGAGAATAATATTATAGTTAAGGTTATTGGGCATGACATGACATAGAATGGTAATTGTACATGGACCAATAGTGGTACAAGTAAGATAACAAAGACCTTATACATGTTTAGGAAAGATATGGATGAAGGAGCTAATGATGCTTCTGACATACCTAAATGATGAAGGAAAGTGATGTTACAAATGTTGAGGCCTGATCCATTGTCGACTAAAGTGTGTTTGACTCTGACTTTGTTAACACAAACTTGAATATACAAGGGAGGGTCATGTTGTAATATTGCTTGAGAAGGTAAGTCATCGGTTGTGAAAGTTATTTGATCCTCATTGAGGGATAGAGAAGAAGTGAACTTATGGTATACATATTTGGGTGACATGTGAGGAGGAATATAATTAGTAGCTAAGTACTTTTTAAGCTTACGATATAAGGGTGATTTTGTAGATAAGTGTGAATAGATATATTCATGATGAGAAAACCCTAAGATGATAAGCAATGAGTGAAGGTCCTATAAGCGTGAAGATCGAGTACGGGTTCACCAAAATGATTAACTAAAATTTGGAATAATGATAGTTAATATAACTAGGAACAACAGTAAATAAATATAGAAAGTGACCCAAGAAACTAAGCTAATGAAAATAGAAACCCTAATATGCAAAGAAGGGTTGGAAGGAGCTTAGTTGATTCGAGAACTTGTTGGATTGTGTCATGGAGCTGATTTGGAGAAATAGGAGGATAAAATGAGTATTTTGAGGTCCAAAAATTTGTAGATCCAAAAAATATAAGTGGACTAGGGCACCTGGGAGAGGATCAAGGCGTCTGTGGATGCCCTAGTTTGAATTATGGGTGCCCTAGTACGTGTAGGATGTCCAAAAGCCAAATTTGAAGGGTCACTAAATTATCTGAAACCTTTTCTCCTTATCACACTAATGTATTTGAACTATGTTGAATGTCACCACCAATTAATGATGAAAATACCTACAAAACCCCAAGACAAGCATCAAACCCTAGAAAAGAAAAATATAAATGAAGGGGTCAGACTATCCTCAGCTACCACAATGGTGGACTTACTAATTGAGTGCTACACTACATCTCATACCCAATGTAGCTTTATGTTCTTATGTGGCAATCATGCCCTAGGATGCTCTTGTGCCACTCACACTTTGTGAAAGTAACGAGCAATAACTATGTGTAGAAAATGTAATAGAATGGTGGATGAAATAGAATAAACTTCCCTCCTATGTAGTGTGATGTAGATGAACCAGCCTTGTGCCTTTGTGATGGAGCTAGATGGATGCAAATGTAGCCCTTGATGGATGTAACCTTAGGTGATGATAGTAGTGATTAGTTCTTGGTCCCTCATTATGGTCACATAACTTTATATTTATATGGTTATCTTGTTCTAATTTCATAATTAACCCCAAAAAGGCCGACCAAAAGAAATATGAAATTTTCAAATGGCTAGAAAGTGCCCAAAAAGTGGCGAGAAAGTGGGAAAAGGATTAGGGTTCCCTGACAGTGAGACCACGGTGCTGTCGACACCCCAGTAAAATGCAAAATAACATGGAACAACATAAATAGACTAAGTATACATGTGCGGGAGGTCAGCAGTGATGACAACAAGCAAAGTAAAATGGCCAAAAGACGGGGTTTATTATTACTTTCTTCACTCAAAAACCATATGAATAGTATTATAAGACCAGGACTAAATAATGTCTAAAGTGTGTGATTTTGTGACTACAATAAGTACCCTCATTACATCGATAGAAGAAGGTGTAACTCCATAAGAGCTATCAAAGAGAAGGCAATTGTTCTCAATTATATCATATAGATATAAAATGTGGGACTCTATAAACAAAGACATTTTCTCATTATAAATGTGTCTCGATTGAGGTGAATCCATTAGACATATGTGATCATGTTAGAAAAGGATCGGAGGAGGGTCTTGAATGCATATAATCGGTAGGTGGTGGTGCCTTGCCCATAATCTTCATAAATGATTTTGTAGGTGTCACATCATCTAAAATCATGTCCTCTCAATCAATGAAATGAATAGGAGAGCAAATTATAGGATGAGTATTATGTGCCTCAAATAAACCATCTACAAGTGTGTCTTTAGTAGGAGGAGAAATAACTGCAATATGAGAAGAAGTATGATAACATGATACTAACAATCCTCATTAAAATCACTAGAAATATCATCACAAAATAAGAGGATGATAATGAAGGGGAACTTTAGGAATAATAGGAGGTGGAGCAAGAATAGGCTCCCCAAACAACTCTGCAATTAAGTCCTAATCTTCCTTTTGTGACGTGGCATGTGCAATGTGAGACTGTAGGTAGTTTGAGATGTTGAGGAGAATATAGAAAAGGCCCCAAAAATGTTTTATACCTCAAACCAGAAATGTGTCTCCTTAGTTAAAAAATGAGCACGCATAACACCAATATTGAATCTCCAAAAACCATTCATCATCAAATATATCCTCATTATCTCCTTCCATGTGTCATAGTTAGAGGTGTTAAGGGGTTCAACATACCATGAATCCATGTCATAAGAAGAATTTGAGGATGAATGCCCCCACATATAGAAAATCCCTCTATCTCAAGTCATAAAAGCTCGACAAAATGGAAAAATGTGGACATCATGTAAAAGTGGGAATGTGTCCAAGAAGATATCAAATAAGATGCAAAGTGATGTTTTCACAACGAGGAGAAACAATGCATGCATGAATTCCAAAGAAGAAAGATCACCATACAAGACCCCTTCTGAAATCAACTTCAATCAAAACCCCATTTTAGACACTTTATAATTTTAGTTCATTTTACAATATAAATGGTACCAATGGAAAGGGGATGGAAAAACATCCACTTGTTGAAGAAAATAGAACTCAATTATGAGTTATCAACCAAAATATATTAAGGAAACAATTTATGTTCATTATTGGCCCATTTAATTAAATTGCACTAAAACATTTAAAAATGCACTAAGGGCTAAAATAGAGGTTGTTGTTGTCCAAAATAATCCCTTTAGATATTTTAGCAACATGAAATTTTATTCTTGCTTTGGCATCATGTTCTCGAGGTTGTACGCGCTAATTGATCTTCATTTGGGGCGGTTCCTATCGTTATAGTTCCTCGTGTGCTCCCATGTGCTTTGTTTGCTTCCTTTCAACTCCCTCTCCTTCTTTCACGCATGTTTTGCACACTCACATTCCTCCATTTCCCCCTTATAAGTATGTTCCCTTTGTGTTCTTTCCTTTGTTCACTCGCTTATGTGTACAAATATTTTGCACTTTCCTTGTGTACAAGCTCAAGATTTCCTTTGTGTTTTTGTTTCTTCTATCCTAGATGTTGTGCATCCTCTTGTGCATGCACATGGGCCTTCCTTGTATCTTTTCAAGTCTCCTACATACCACTTTCACACATGTATTTTCCTCCCGAGTCTCACACACTCCATGCACGTGCTCTTGGACCTTCCTTGCACACTTTATTTTCCTAAAGACGATCTTCCTTTCATTTTTTCCTTTGGCGGGCCTTCGGACCTCATTAGCACATTTACATGCTTTTGAAAATATGCACATATTTATCTAAGCTTTGTGCATTTTCTCACATGTTGTTGTGGACATCTTCGCACCCTTACATCTTTGTAATCTTACTCTTCCCCCGAGATTCTGCACATGCACCTCAATATTTCACCCCCACGCCAATTAATACACAACATGTGTCCATCTCTAGGGACACAGGGATTTAATTTACATCTTTGCAAGTGTGAATGGAAAGATGCCAACTATGACCAAATTCCTAGTGCAAATGAAAACATGACACGTGGTGGATCACCATCTTCTTTAAACATAACTCTTTCTACTCCTCCTGGTAGGCCCTTCTTATTGTCTTCTAGGATTTTAAGACCCATTCCATTCATGGAACAATAGAGAAATTTTCCTTTTATCAGCTTCAATGGTGACAAATCCTTTACTACTAAATGTGTAACATGAAAAGCATTCCCTTCTTCATTGGTGAGAATCTCACAACTCCAATCGATCATATTCGGGATGTTACTAATGCATGTTGAGTTCATCTAGTCACATAGGATGATGTCATAGTTAGACTTCTTGCTTTTTTATTTCAAAGGAAAAATGCTTCAATGGGACATAATTTTTAAACTGTCTCCATTCGCACTTGGGATGAACTTGGCATAGCCCTTTGCAATTAGTTTGAAGAGAAAGCAAATAATATTTCCTTGTTAGAAAAATTGACAACCGTTAATAGGACTTCTAATGAGCTCATGGATGATTTTAATTTTATAGTTTAGAAAACATGGGACATAATTCCACTTCTCTTAAGACCAACTCCACAAGGTGTTTCCTTTACTTATTAAGAGCATTGAATTCTGATATAGAAGTTATGATACAATATATGGGTGTTATGAAATTGTCTGATGTTTATCCAATATCCATTAGGGCTGAAAATTGTCTAATACAAACTAGAAAGATAGCCCCTAGATTACCTATACCTATGTTCCCTAAATTTTCCCAAATACCTCAACCTTCTATTGCTCCCACTCCTAAGAAAATTCCCAATATGCTCCCTCTATGTCATATTCTCCCCAAAAACAAAAGGATGATGATGAAATAAAATCCTTGATCATAAATTTTTCAAATAAAGTTATATCCTTGGAACAACAAGCCCAATCTTATAGAAATTATCCAAATCCTAACCAAGGAAAATATTCTAACCAAGGATTCAATCAAGATTGCCATCTCTTTAAAAATCAATATCCTAACCAAAGATATGGGAAAAATCAACAAAATGATAGATGGAAAAGTCAAAATCCACATCTTCCACTTCAAATAGTTACTCCTACCGAGAAAATTTATGTTGCTAGCTAAAGTAAAGTATTGGTTTTAGTGCAAAACAATGTGATATAAGAAACAATGTTTTGTTTTCCTTACAACCAGCCACATAACTAGTATATTTGTGTAAATGCGTTGCAAGCGCAAACTTTTATGATTCAAAATTCCTCCAATCCACATGAACCATTCAAGGTAATATACAATCATAATCTGGATGAATCTCAAGAGGTCAATCCAGAGACTAATTTGATGTTCTTTGGGGTTGATGAGTTTTGCGTAATGAATTAGGACTCTCCTTTTAATCAAGTTTGACTGCATTTTGTGGCTTTTGTTTGATCTAGTATAAGTTAGGATGTAATTTTCCATCTTTTGTTTGATTTAGTTCTAACATCTAAAAACTCTATAATTCCTAACAAAATGTGTGGAAATTCAGTTTTTGGAATAAAATAGGTCATATTTGGTCAGATAAGCAAAGTATGAAGCAACCAACACCTTTTTGAGGAAATTGGCTTCAATGCGGCTTATGCCTTGGCTTAGTTCTAGAACTCCATCACTCAGCTCCGAACTCTATCACTTAGCTCCAGAACCTTCAGACTTAGTTTTGGAACTCCAACACTTAGTTCCAACTCCTGCACTTAGCTCCGAAACTTTCACAGTTAGTTCCGAAATGTTTCCCTTTGGTTCCGAACTTCTCCAAAGTTCTGGAATCAATGGGAATATTTTATTTTATCAAAATCCAATGATAGAGAAATTAATGGGCCCTCCAATCAGGAATAAATCAACAAATTATCGATTCTTCACACTCCAGAAATACTTATGTAAGACCAACAATTGTATGTCCAACTAGGTTTCTAAATTTCATATCTACTTTGAGCACTATTTTGTTTCACTAGAACCTATAGGTGGATAGACAACTATTGAACACTCATGATTGTAAATGCATCTTCGATGATGAAATATATATAAAGACCTAAAGATAGATAAAAATGATATATATATATATATATATATACATATACATAGTTAAGTTTTGTAAGACAAAACAATTCAATAATAAGATAGCCATTTCATTTTGAGAGTATCATACTTTGTTCAACTCCTGATTCAAGGTGGAGCAAGGGCCCACTCCTCCAAGAAATAGGATCCTTTATTTTATTGGTATTTATATCTTCAAGCAATTTGTATAAATCTATTAATTAGTAGTTTTGTAAGTACTTTTGATTCTTAAATTAAAATTTGTTATATAAGTTATTTATCATTCCTGTAGGTGTTTTAATGTACATTTCTATTTCCTCAAAAAATTTTTAAGAAATCTTTCTAAAGTGTGTTTATTTCCAAAATGTGTTTCATTCTGCAAAGTATATTTATTTCCAGCAATTTGTTTAATTCTGCAACGTGTGTTTATTTCCAAGCAATGTGTTTATTCTGCAACGTATATTTATTTCTAGCAGTGTGTTCAATTTTAAAGATTTATTTATTTCAGCAATGTGTGTTTATTTCAGCAAGTTTCTTATAGTTTAGCTTTAATAAGGCTTTGGCCAAGAAATCTTAAAGACACTTTAAAACCCCAAAAAATAAAAATAATAAATATCTACAATCAATTACTAGTTCACTAAGATTCTTCTTGTTGCATATAGCTTCAAACACACCCCTGTTTGAATATGACATCAACCATGAGTTGATTAAATGAAGGGAATAATGACACCCATCATTTTTGGTGCTCATTTCTTTCAGGGACCACTAGTTAGAATTGTCTAATTAGGTGTCAACAAGAAAAAAATCATACATCTAGTAATTGAAAAATCTTCCCTACGTTATCATAAAATTTATGAGTAGACCAAGAGACTCAAAGGGTAGATTTCTCCCAAAAATATCTCAACAAGAATTATCAACATCCTCTAGTTCAAATAAGGAAGTTGAGCAGAATTAGAAGCACCATTGTCCCTGTTAGACAAGAAGTAAAACTTCCACCTTTGGAATTTTTGGATCAATCACCAGAAGGAAGTGGAACTTTTAGGAGAAGGATTATATCCCAAGACCCACTTAGAAAAGTTTTGATTCTCAATTGAGCAGTCAACCTCCTACTCCTGACTTCTCACCTTCACCAAAGTGGATCACATACCACATTGATTGGGAAAATATCTAGAAGATACTACGCAGATATGGCACGAGAAGTTGAAAGAGAACCTGATAGGACCTTTACTTATCTAATTCAGTTGGAGGATGATGATACACCTATGAAGAATATTTCACCTACACACTTTCCCACATTTAGAGGGATGTCATCTAAGGACCCTACCAATTTTTTTGTTTGAATTTAAAGTATTGTGTCAGACCTATGACTACAAAATAGAAAATCAAAAACTCAAGTTGTTCCCATCTACTCTAAAAGATGCAACAATGAGGTGGTTTATGGGATTAACATCCAATTCCATTACCACTTGGGGAAAATGGAAACTTCCTTCCTAGACAAATATCAGACTACTATAGAGGGAGAAACAGAAGGAAGAATTTTTTTAGGATCAAACAGAAGAGGATGAAAATATGGAAGATTATTTAGATAGATTCCTCTTTGTAAGTAAAAGGTGTGGATTTGTACTTCAAGAAGAGCTAAGAAAACCATTTTTCTTAAAGGTCTAGATGATGAATCTAGGGAAGCCCTTAATTTAATGGGAGGTGGAAACATCAATCAATTGAGAATGAATGATATTAAAGACCTTTGTAGAAGTTATTCAAGAACAAGGGGTGGACCTAGGAAAGGAAAAACTATGAAAGGTAAAATCAAGACATGAAAAACTTATGGATGAACTAGAAAACTTTAAAATAGATATCCTAGTTCAATTAACTTCCACCATGGATGGATTGCAAGCCAAAGAAAATGCTAATACTAAACCATTAGCTATGTATTGTCCTAGATGCAGAAAGAAGCATGCAATAAGAGATTTTCCTCTGGATAAAATAGAAATATGTCTTATTTGTGAATCTAGGGAACATGAAGTTAATGTTTGTTCTCTTCTTCCATTCATAAAAAAATCAGCTTAAACAAACCAACACTTCATCCACTACAGAAGAAGTAAACTTTTTCCAGAGACAACCTAGCTAGGGGAAGTTCATACCAAGATTATGTCCTAATCCTGGATGATGCCATGGGTGGCTCAAAATACCACAAAAAATTGGGGACAACCACCTTGGACCCCTCAACCAACATGGAATCCCAAGATTGGGCAGACAAGCTTGGTATGCTCAAGGACACCAACAACCATGGTCTAGTCAAAGTAACCCTTATACTTGGTCACAACCTAGGTGGAACCCTAATAACTACGCTCAAGGAAAACATATCCCAACCAACATCAACAAGCCATAATGGGTTCTCCAGCACAAGGTTCACAAACTGAAAATGTGGTTCAAACACAAATACCAACACAACCAGTGGCTAATCCCAAAAACAAACAAACAACCCTTGTCTATGGAATAGAGAAAGAAAAACTAGTTGATCTTAATGCCATGGACTGTAAGGATATTCAAACAAGATCTAGAAAAATAATTAATAGTCCACCTGTTATAATTACCGAGATGTCAAATGAAAAACTAAACCCCTAGTTCAGTTATTCCTAAGGTTGATGAAAAAGAAAAAGAGAAGCAACCAGATAACAATTCTAAAAACTCCATTTCCAGAAAGATTTAAGGAAGTTATTGAGACCAAGGAATCTGAACTAGTGCAGGAATTAAGGAAACTAAATATTGAAATACCATTGTTGCAAGAAATCAAGGACATTCCTAAATTAAACAAATTAATCAAAATGTTATGTTTGAAAAGACCTAGAAGGAAGAAGTAGTACCCTAGGACTATTAAGGTAGATGGGAAACTTGTTGATTTATTAGTAGGAAAAACTCTTACTTCCCAAATATGGGGATCCTAGAAGCCCTGTTATTTCTATCTCTATAGGAAATAAACATATACATAATGTTTTGGTTGATTTGGGAGCAGCTATAAATGTGATGATAGTAGACACTTTGAAAACATTACCATTGATAGGTATACAACCTACTAGCACCATATCATGATGGCAGATCATCAGGTAGAAAAACTAGAAGGGATCATTGAAGATGTGGCAGTTATGGTGGAGTCATGGGAGTATCCAGTGGACTTCCTTATATTACGGCCAAAAGGTAAAACACTTGGTTATCCCATTATTTTGGGCAGACCATGGTTAGCTACAATTGTTACCTTAATTGATTATAGATCAGTGATATGACTATCTCAAATGGTAAGAATTCTAAGAAAATTTCCTATATCCTTCTACGCATGACCTTTTATTGATAATCAAGAACAATTATGGGTTGATGATCCTGATACTAATAAAAAAAATTTGTCTTCTTCTTTGGCTATGATAACATTGTAGGATCATGTACGGGAGGTAGAGAATATGATTAATCATCCATTGAATGATCACCAATTGTCTTTGGAAAATCAATAGGGGAACCTTCAGTTTAGTTCCGAAACCTTCGACTTAGTTCTGAACCTTCAGACTTAGTTCCGAACATTCATACTTATCTCTAGAACCACAACAATTCCATGTAGATGTAAATAATTTCACTCTGAGGAACATGATTTCTCTTCGGGAGGGGTAGAAATAGCTATGGAATCAATAGCTTTAGTCTCAAAGATATCGGGAATAATAAGGAATGTTTGGAAAACATCAATGATGAGGAGTTTGACCAACGACAAGATAAGTATCATAACTCTACCTACTTGTCCTTTATCCAATATTCTTTCTCAAGGGAACTTTAGAGACATTATTGCATATCATATGTTGTTACCACATTCATGTCCACTAAACACCCTAATGGAACCTTTTCAACAAATCAGTTCATCACACACTGGAACCAAACAAATTGAGATTCAACTAGGTAAAATTTTGAACATTAACAACTGGTTGGAAAATGATCAAGAAGCTAAATTGTTTGATGTCTTGAAAGGTCATACTAGAGATTTTTCTTGGGACTATAAAGACATGAAAGGAATCCATCCAAGTATTTGTACCCATCACATTTATACTAAAATGTTAAACCAGTTAGAAACCTCAGAGAAGGATCAACCACCTTGAGGGACATAGTCAAGTAGGAAATTGAAAAGCTATTACAAGTAGGCTTTATCTACCCCATCTCAGATAGTCAATGGGTGTCTCCTCTTGTGATTGTGCCTAAAAAGAATGGAAAATGGAGAATTTGTGTTGATTATAGGGAATTGAACAAAGCTACACTTAGAGATTATTTTCCCTTACCATTCATAGATCAAGTTTTAGACAACCTTTCAGGTAAACAATACTTTTCCTTCCTAGATGGCTTTAGTGGATATAATCAAATCAGGGTGGTATGAGGATCAAGAAAAAACTACCTTTACTTGTCCATGGGGTACCTTTTCCTACAGGGTATTTCCATTTGGACTATGTAATGCTCCAACAACCTTCCAAAGGGTTGTACTAGCAATTTTTGTAGATCTAACCAATGATTGTGTGGAGGTATACATGGATGATTTTACTATGCATGGAGAAACATTTGATGATGCCTTGAAAATTTTGGATAGAATATTAACAAGATGTGAGCAACACCATTTGTCTCTTAGTCATGAGAAATGTTTGATGATGGTTGATGAGGGAATTATACTAGGACACCACATTTCAAAAAGAGGAATTCAAGTTGACCAAGACAAAATCAGATTATTTCAGACTTACATGTTCCTCAAACCCCCATGGATATCAAGTCATTCTTAGGACATGTTGATACTATAGGCATTTTATCAAATATTTTAGTAAAATTGTTGCCCATGTTTGGTTTTCTTACCAAGGATTGTGAATTTCATTGGGATGAAAAGTGTCAACATGCTTTTGAAGAGATTAAAGAAAAATTAATCACTTCCCCAATATTAAGAGGACCTAATTGGGAGAAACCTTTTCACATCCAAATAAATGCCTCAAATAACTCAATTGGTGCATAGTTTTGGGATAGAAAGATGAAGAAGGGAAAATGTATGTTATTTACTACCTTAGTAAAAATCTTACTCCCACTAAAAGAAATTACACCACCACTTGAAAAATAATTTCTTGATGATTTATGCAATTAATAAGTTCAGACATTATATTACAGGTACAAAATATTTGTACATACAGATCACTCAACAATTAGATACTTAATGAACAAACTAGTGGTTGGAGGTAGGATAATTAGATGGTTATTACTTTTACAAGAATTTGATATTACCATTGTGGATAATCCAGAAAATCTAATGTGGTAGCTGATTTCTTGTCAAGATTAACCACTACATGGGAGCAAGATCCAGTTAAGGACAACTTTCCAGATGAACAATTATTTGCTATTTTAGTTGATACACCATGGTTTGTTGATATGGAAAATTATCTTGCAACAGGGAAGTTTCCTCCTTTTTTACTAAGAAACAAATGAAAAGATTAATCAAAACCAATGCACAATTTAAATGGTTAAATGGAATGTTATTTAAATGTGGTCCTAATTTGGTTTTACGTAGGTGTGTGAGAGAAGATGAAATCTTTGACATACTTAGGGCATGTCATGATGAACCAAGTGGAGGAACTTTTCAGTAAAAGAACAACCCAAAAATACTTGGCACTGCTATTATTGGCCATCTCTATATAAAGATGTGAAGAAATACATCAAGCAGTGTGATCCCTGTCAAAGGATGGGACAACCAACTTTCACTAGTGAAATGCCTCTGCAACCTCAAGTAGTGATTGAACCATTTGAAAGGTGGGGGGGATGATTTTTTGGCCCTTTTAGTCCTCCTTCACAAGGAAAAGAGCACATTCTTGTATGTACTGATTATGTAACAAAGTGGGAAGAGGTGCAGGCTTTAACAAATGCTAATGAAGATGCAGTTGTTGATTTCCTTTGGCACAAAATTATGATGAAGTTTGGTGCACCAAGAAGTATAGTTTCAGACCAAGGCCCACATTTCATGTCCAATATGATCCAGCCTTCACAATGTACTATCAGATCAATCATAGGAAGTCATCTCCCTATCACCCACAATCAAATGGACAAGCAGAAGTGACAAACAGGGAATTGGAAAACATTCTCACCAAAATAATTGAAGCAAGTAGAAGAGATTGGGTGAAGAGGCTACCTGAGGTTGTCTGGGCTTATAACACAACTTGGAAGACTACAACAGGGTTCTCACCATATGAGTTAGTCTATGGGAAAAATCCCTTGTTACCCATTGAATTTGAACTACAAACATTGAGGACAACAACTAAATTGGGTATTGAATTGATACAACACAAAAGGAAAGAATTCTACAACTCAATGAATTGGATGAGCTGAGATTGGAAGCACTTCAATAAGACAGAGATAATCCAAGACCAAAGGAAGTAGTGGCATGATACACATATCAAGGAAAGGCAATTCAAGATAGGAGATTGGGCATTACTGTTTGATTCCAAGTACCAACAATTCAAAGGCAAGTTGAGAACCAGGTGGTTAGGACCTTATCAGATTGAGAAGATATATGAAAATGGCTCTATTCAACTACTTCCCATTGATGGCAAGTAGAAGGACACTTTTGGTCAATGGACACAGGCTAAAACTCTATAGGAAGCCTCCTACCAAGGATGAATTCTTGAAGAAATTGAAGCAGACAAGGAATTTGATCATATGGAAGAACCTAGTTCTTCCAAAATGATCAAGTAATCAGATGCAAGGATCTAAAATAAAGGGAAGGGAATGAAAACCAAAATGGCATTCTCTTCCCAAAAAAAAAAAAAAAAAATAAAAAAAAAAAAAAAAAAAAAAAAGGAAGGGAATGAAAACCAGTAAATGGCATTCTCTTCCCCAAAAAAAATTCTCTCAAAAGGCCAATTGAAAACCAGAAATGGTGGTTGGTCTCCTCAATAAGTGGCTAATTCAAATAAAAGGAACTTCTTTGGAATTCCAACTGTCTTTTCTAACCATTTTTATTTTTCACTTTTTTTTTAGGAATGATGAGTCATCAAGGTGGATGGATTACATCAGCAAGGATGGTAATTATGTCTTGATCTTATTAAAGGTTAAATTAAAAGTCTCACATGTGTGATTAGACTTGATTTAAGTAGGTGGTATAATGAGTCATTTATTGCACATTATGATTAAAAGGAAGTAATCATGAAGGTGATGTCGAATAAATAAGTAAAAGTGGTGGCATATTAATAATGAACTATCATTTAGGTGGAATAAAAAAAATTGAGAGTAGTTGCAGAGAAATTCAAGGAAGAAACAATAGAATCATATTTGAAATTCTACATAGCTAAATCTAGTAGTTCCATAGCCAAATCTAATAGTTCATGCCAAATCCACTAGTTCCATAACTATCTCCTGGCAGAGTAAGGATTTGAAAGAAGAAATAATTTGAATCATCCTCTTTTCCATGGGTATCAAAAAGAAGTCAGAGCCAGAAGATGATACACAACTTCTTGTAGATGGAGAAGTAGCAACCATTTTTGAACAAGCAGGTTGGCTGAGTTTCAAAGAAATTCTCAAAATACAATGATGAACTGGTAAGAGAATTTGTTGTAAATTTAGAGTAGTCCATAACTAAGGTTAAAAGCATTGTAATTCCCTTTACTTGTTAATACAATGAGCAATGTATCTAGGGTACCAATTGTACATGTTCCAAACTCTGTAAAGGGAACCCTAAAAGAACTAGTGGAAACCTTAAGGCAAGAGGGTGAATCTAAACCCCAATACATTTATAATACTAAGAAGATCATCAAGGGGGTCAGAAGAGCTAGCCTACCCAAACCCTTCGACAAAGTAGCATTCTGGTAGTTAAAGTACCTAACTTGTGATGGCCAATATGGGACTGTTGGAAGGGAGGTCCTTAAAATGTTGATATATCTTAGGTATGGGGCAAAAAAATAGAGTATATAGTAAACCTTCCTAGTTTCCTCTTTGACTCCATCCAAACAATGGCTTAGAGATATTCTTGGGGAGTTGGGATGATTAGGCACCATGGATTAGTCCATCTGGTCTGTCAACATCATTTTCTCTCAAAGAAAAATGGAGAAGAAGCATGGGAAAAATTCCTCAATAAGTTCAAACAAAGCCCTGATATTATCGAAGGGGAATACCAACCCTTTCTCTCCTAAAAGTAACTTGAAATTGATCCCCTTGATGAGAAAAAGAAGGAAATAAGTGGGGTTAAAGTACCAAAGAGGAGGAGATCTGAAAGGATGATCAAAGCTACAAAATCTACCATTTCTTTAAAAGAAAATCCTTCCTCTGTAATAATACCAAAAGAACTAATACCTATCTCTGACAGTGATAGTTCACCCAAGCTGGACCGTGAAGTAAAAATCAGAAGAAGTTCAAGGAGAAAGTCCACTTTAAAATGTTGAAGCTCCTAAAAGGAAAATAATTCATAAGAAGTCTAGGGAAACTCCAGTGGATATTGAAGTACATGAGGGTTTAGAGAAAGAAGTTGTTGATATTCTGGGCAGCATGGAAATGTCTCCTCCTCTACCAAGTCAAACTGAGGAGTTGGAGAAAGAAGATGAAATATTAGAAGAGCAGCTTTTCAGGAGATGGGTGACTCAACAATACTGTCACATGAGGAAGAGGAATTGGCATCTTGGAAACAAAAAGGAAATCCCCTTTGGTGGAAGAGAAATGCTCATTCCCTAAGGAACTTCTAGAAAAAGAAGAAAAAACAATTTAGGCAGGCTTTGTTCTTGTCTAGAGAAGAACTTATCATTAGGGAGAAAGATGAGGAATTAAACTTCCTCAAACACAAATTGGAGCATAGAGAAATGCTCATTGAACAACTAAAACTCATCTCACAGATAAGAATGAAGAATTGACATTAGTAAAGCAACAAATGGTGGAAAAAGAAAAAGAATGTCAATTGGCTAGTGAACAAAGTGCTATGAAAAAAATATCTTCAATGGATCAAATTGTACAAACAAGAGCTAACTTACTGGCCACTCAAGAAGTTATGGGATGATACTTGCAGAAAGCTTAATGAGTTCAAAATATCAAATCAGAACTAAGAAGCAAGATGGAAGAGGAGAAGAAGGCAAGGAAAGAGTGGGAAGAAAAATTCTATAAAATGGAGGAAGAAAAATTTAAATGTCTGGAAAAGATACAGATGGTCTGTATAATGAGTGAAAGATTACTCACATGTAGAAGACCTTCTCCTGCATACAATGTCTTTCTAGAAGAGCAATTTATCCATTGGAAACTATCAAGGATTTCATGTGTCTTCCACATGAAGTGAAGGATGAATCAAAATTCATGACAACATATTCCTCAGCTAGTGCAGAGCAAAAAAATATTCTTTTGTGAATTTTATCTCTGTAAATTTATGTTAGAAAAGAATACATGCTTCATGATTAATCTATATGTAGGGGAAATCCAACTTAATGCATTTGTTTCTGTACTCCAAAATCAGATAGCTTGGAAAGAGAGGGATATTGAACACTTATTAAAGGCTAGTTCATCTAGCCTCTGCATGAGAGATCATTATGGAAAACCATCTACCTTTTCTATACATTTCAGATCCCATGCCTTTGATAACCGATTCAAGGCACATTATATTGCAACCTATAGAAAAGTATTGATGCCTTCACCTCTTATGAAGAGAAAAAAATTTGAGGACATTTATGATGGATGCCTGAAGAGATGGGAATTCCTCACTTTGTAGCATTAAGAAGAAGAGAAGTGATATCTCCCACAAATTTAATATGGAGTCTGGAAAGGGCCAGAACTTTGTGTACACTCATTCCTCAAGTTGGTGAAAAACACAGGGGCATGTGGATGGGTATGAGAACAAGGCCTCCTCTCCTTCTCACACCCATGTCTCCATGGCAAAATAGAGAACCTCAGATCCCACTCACTTTGAGGATTGGTAGAAAAAAGATAGAGGAAGGATCAAGATACAACACTTTTGAATAGAAGCACTTTGGGACATTTAGTTTCAACCATTTGACCTTAGTAGTCAATTGGAATGCAAAATTCACAATCCCAGTTTTGAAGAATAGAGTTTGTAAGAGGACTTACAAACAAGTAAGTGTGGGGGAGATGATAAGGCCAAAATATGCCTCATCAATGTGCAATGAATGATCTCATTTTACTCTCCTTTTAATCAAGTTTGACTTGCATTTTGTGGCTTTTGTTTGATCTAGTATAAGTTAGGATGTAATTGTCCATATTTTGTTTGATTTAGTTCTAACATCTAAAAACTCTATAATTCCTAACAAAATGTGTGGAAATTCAGTTTTTGGAATAAAACAGTCATATTTGGTCAGATAAGAAAAGTGTGAAGCAACCAACACCTTTTTGAGGAAATTGGCTTCAATGCGGCTTAGCTTCAGAACCTTCGAACTAGTTCCAGAACTCCATCACTCAGCTCTAGAACTCTATCACTTAGCTCCGAACCTTCAGACTTAGTTCTGAACTCCAACACTTAGTTCCGAAACTCCTACACTTAGCTCCGAAACTTTCACAGTTAGTTCCGGAATGTTTCCCTTTAGTTCCAAACTTCTCCAAAGTTCCGAAATCAATGGGAATTTTTTATTTTGTCAAAATCTGGTTATAAAGCAATTAATGGGCCCTCCAATCAGAACAAATCAACAAATTTCTGATTCTTCACACTCCAAAATACTTATGTAAGACCAATAGTTGTATGTCCAACTAGGTTTCTAAATTTCATATCTACTTTGAGCACTATTTTGTTTCACTAGAACCTATAGGTGGATAGACAACTATTGAACACTCATGATTGTAAATGCATCTTCGATGATGAAATATATATAAAAGACCTAAAGATAGATAAAAAGGATATATATGATATATATATACATACATATACACAGTTAAGTTTTGTAAGATAGAACAATTCAATAATAAGATAGCCATTTCATTTTGAGAGTATCATACTTTGTCAACTCCTGATTCAAGGTGGAGCAAGGGCCCACTCCTCCAAGAAACATGATCCTTTATTTTATTGGTATTTATATCTTCAAGCAATTTGTATAAATCTATTAATTAGTAGTTTTAAGTACTTTTGATTCTTAAATTAAAATATGTTATATAAGTTATTTATCGTTCCTGCAGGTGTTTTAATGTACGTTTCTATTTCCTCAAAATCATTTTAAGCAATCTTTCTAAAGTGTGTTTATTTCCAAAGAAGTGTGTTTCATTCTGCAAAGTATATTTATTTCCAGCAATTTGTTTAATTTTGCAACATGTGTTTATTTCTAAGCAATGTGTGTTTATTCTGCAACGTATATTTATTTCTAGTAGTGTGTTCAGTTTTGCAAAGATTTATTTATTTCAACAATGTGTGTTTATTTTAGCAAGTTTCTTATAGTTTAGCTTTAATAAGGCTTTGGCCAGAAATCTTAAAGACACTTTAAAACCCCCTAGAAAATAAAAATAATAAATATCTACAATCAATTATGTGCTAAGCAAAGGAAGAGCAAGTAAACAAAGTTGTGAAAACCCCACCCTTTTATATGTCTTTAATTGTGGGTAAACATTTGGTTCACAATTGCATGATTGATTTAGGGGCTAGTACTTCGCAATGCCTAAAATGGTTGTTGATATCCTAGGTATTAAATACATATGTGTTTCTAAGTGTGTTTTAAAAATTGATGGCTCAACTATCAATATCCTATGAGTGATCAAATATCTTGAGTTAACCCTTCATGTTTGTCCAAGTCTAACCATAACTCAAGATGTATCAGTCATTGACTTACCTCCTTTGCTTTCCATTTCCCTATCAAATTATTTCATGCCCAAGGTGGGGGACTACTTGTCTTCGATTAGTCTCACATGCTTCTAAGAACCAGATATGGCACAAGATACCATATATTTTCCTACCATGTTGAGTCTTATGATCCCACTCCTCTCTAATCTAATTATCTCATAAATGAAGACCAAGAACATGAGTTAGTTTCAATTGAGCATCTTATCCCTCCTCCAATACCTGATATTTTATTAAATGAGTAGGCCAAGGAGCAATATGAATTTGATCCCTATGATACAACTATGGAAACTAGACTTGGAACCTATTACATTCATGAAGAATAGTTTACTTTTCCTACATCAATCAAGCAATAAAAAAATAATTCTTATAGATTATGGAATATTTTCTTTGATGGCTCTAGGAGCAAGAATGACATTAGGGTTGGTGTTGTATTAATTTATTCAATAAATGAGAAATTATTCCTTACACTTAGATTGCAATTTGCATGTTCTAACAATGTAGCAGAATATGAGGCATTGGTGCATGGTCTTCTTATTTTTAAAAAGAGATAGATCAAAACATTACAATTATTTGGAGATACTTGAATTGGTCATCCATCAAGTTAGAGGGAAGTGTGCCACAAAGAATAAGCTTTTGAAAGTTTATAAACATATAGTCTAGGACCTCTTAGAGATTTTTGATGCTCTCAATTTGCAAGTGGTGCTAAGAAAATTGAACAAAGAAGTAAACCGGATGGCATCCCTTGGTTCAAAATTCTCACTAGCTAAGGATTTTGTCCAAGGAAATCAACAACATATTAAGTTAGTAATCAAACTAGCAGTTCCCGATAATTAAGTCAGCTAGTAGGTATTTGACAGAGATGATGAATAAATTGTCTAGTTCATCCAAAATGAAGCTAAGTTTTCTTCAAAATGCAATCTAATTTGCATGAAAACTATGGTGATCAATTCATTCAATTAAGAACAAAAAGTTTCCAAAAGTATTGGTCACCCTAGAGCATATTTTCAGCCCTGATGATGAGTTTAAAGGTGAAGAAAAGAACATAACAACAAAGCAATAGGACTACCAACCAGTCACTATTGTGAAAGGAAAGGAGTTGTTGCTTAAAAAGATATGCGCGCGAAGGAGAGAAAAAAGCTTTTATCTCTTTGTTTCAAAAGTATAGTGATGTATTTTCATGGGATTATGAAGATCTCAAAGGGTTTGATCCATGCATTTCCCAATATTCCATTGATCTTGATCCTAATGTTAAGCCGAAAGATAAAAGTAGAGGCCTCACAATCCCAAGATATAGCCCCTCATGAGGAAGGAATTGTCCAAGTTGATTAAGGCAAAAATATTTTTCCCTATCAAATACCCTAGTTGTGTGGAAAATCAAGCTATGATGAGAAAAAATAATGGTGAAATACAAATCTATGTCAATTTCATAGATTTGAACAAATAATCTTTAAAGGATCATGATCCTCTTCCTTCTATGGAACATATTTTACAAATTGTGGCAGGTGTTGACAGGTTCTCTATGTTTGATGGCTATTTAGACTTCAATCAAATAATGGTCAAAGAAGAAGATCAATTCAAAATTGCATTTACAACCAAATGGGAAACATATGCTTAGCAAAAAAGGCTTTTCGGTTTTTCATGTAGGTGTTACTATTTCACCATTTTCTTTACCTTTTCAAATGATGAAATAGATAAGGGTAAGGACCAAGGAGGAATACCTATTAAATGTTGGTCGGTTGATGGTTATTGCACGTGTTCTGACTTCTTGATCCATAGCTGAATGTGAGAGCTTCCTTTTGGCTAGGAGGAACTACCTGTAATAGAAAATAAGACCACAAAAAGATAGTTAAATGATATATGACAGTGGATTGCCTAGCGTATGCTAGTTTTGAGAAGTGTGATACTTCCTAGATGGTTGTCAATCCACTATTTAAAACAAGTTAATGTGAGAAATAAACAAGGTCCTATTGTAGTTGATATGATTTAGGTATCTCATTCAAATACAATAAGCAAATCCAATCACAACAGGCTAGGCTATAGTTGGATCTGAGAGATGAGGTGTTTGTCAAGGTACTGGGACTGGTCAAGGTCAAATTCTAGGTTATTTAGGTCAACTGGTAGGGTGATTATTGGGTCTGATTCTTGGTCAAGGTGTAAAACACAGAGACCAACGTCAACTAGATGTGACTGATGCCGGTTTAGGTAGAACCGACGGTGGTTGTGGATAATCGGCGTTGGTATGGTCGGGGTGAAAGAAACTCAAAATAGATTAAATGTCGGGGTGGTCTGGGGTCAAATAAAGTTTGGGAGAGTGAATGGGGAGGTCTATAGAGATCTTAGGTATGCTCGAAATATACAATAGATTAGAATAGGTGATTTGGTGATATGGGTGAAGGGATATTTAGGTTTACAGGCAAGTGGGTGATGAAGCAATAAGCATGCAAAGAAGAGATTAATAACAGAAGTAATAAGGATTACTAACAGAGATAAACCATACTAGTTAGGGCCATACTTACTGTATTAAGGATCTGATGGTTGAGTGGTGGAGGTGGTTGATCGAAGAATACATGTATGGTCTTGTAGTGGTGCTTTCCCGTAGTGTTTCCATGAATACAATGGCTCTCCATTGGCCCCCGGGGATGGCTTTGAATGTCTCAATGAGTAAAAGGATGCTTGTTTCACTTGCATGCAACTCTGGTCTCCTTTCTTGCTCTCAGAAATGTGCCAACCTCGAAATAAGGTTACCAAAGGGAATAAAAGGTAACCGATGATGGTTCCGGGTTGACCAGCATCGATTCAGGGGTGACCGGCGTTGGTTAGGGTGGGATTCCCTAGGTTTACTAAAAATGGGAGATCATGGCAATGATTTCCATGAGATCTCTCTATTCATCCGAGAAAGAGCGGGAGTTACCTTTTTTATGCATGAATTTGGTTAGAGGGGATGTAGGCTTTTATTTTTAGGGTTTAGTTAGGTCTTAGTTAGTTATGGCAACATACTAAGAATATACTTAGGGTGAGGTGGCTAGGTGAGGTGTATAGGTGAGGTGGTGGGGTGGGAATTATCTTAATTAGGATAATTAAATAATAAATATTATGAGGACATGGATTAATTAAATTAATATTAGTATGGGGTGTAAGGGGCCATGGTTAGGTGAGTGTGTTCAAGTTGATTATTTAACGAGGTGTCAGAGTGTGACCCAATTTTGTGTCTACAGTTACATTTCAAAGAGTAATAGATATTACCTTCACGAGATACATCAATGAATTCATCCTTTTCTATTTGGATGACATTACCATTTTCTCAAAGCAAAGTAAAGATCATATCAACCATCTTGAGCAAGTCTTTGAGAGATGTAGAGAGCTTGGGGGTCTCTTAACCCAAAGAAATGCAAATTTATTGTTCCTAAGGGAAAGATCTTGGGGCACATTATTTCAAAGGATGGAATTTCCATTGATTGAGCAAGAATCGCTGTCATCCTCTCTCTCTCTTTTCCAACTCACAAGAAATCATTGCAATCATTCCTTGGAAAGATTAACTTTGTTAGGAGATTCATTCCTAATTTTATAGGATTGGTTAGACCCATCACTCTCATGCTCAAGAAGGATTCAACGTTCAAATGAGTAGAAGAAGGAAGAAAAATCTTTACTAAGATCAAGCAAAAAAATTCTCAATCTCCTACACTTGTCAATCCTAAATATGCCAAAGATTTTATCCTATATGCGTATGAGGAAGAATCTAGTGTTGATGTTGTTTTGACTCAACAAAATGACCAAGGTTTGGAACAACCAATGGATTTCTTCAGTCAAACACTGAAGGATTATGAATTGAGGTATAATCACATTGAAAAATAGGTTTTTGTCATCATGCACGCGCTCAAAAAGCTCAAGAATATGTTTTCCACTAATCATATCGGGTTCTAGTTTCACACTCTAGTGTAAGGGACTTCATTATGGGAGTAGAAATTAATTATAAAAGAGCCGTTTGGGTAGCCAAAATCATGGAGTATGATGTTACTATCAAAGCCACAAAGTTGGTAAGAGGAAGAGCGCTTTGTGAGCAAATTACTTTGTATGTGTAAAATGATCAAGAAACCTCTTTCTTCCTAGATGAAGAGCTTCATGTGTCATTAAAAATCAACAAGATAGAGGAAATTTACCCAATACTCATAATTGGTTTGGTGATATGGTAACATTTAATCTACCAGTGCATATCCTCCCAACCTAAACAAAGCAAAAAGAAGACATTTGAGGCTTTCGACCATTCCCTATGCATTGGTTGATGGAATTATTTTTAAAAGGAACATTGATGGAGTGTTGTTGAGATGTATTAAAGGTGAGTAGGTAAAAAAATATTAAAATAATTTCATGATGTTTTTTCTAGTGGACACTTCTCTACTAAGGCAACAATAATGAAAATTATAAGATGCACACCAATGGGTCAAAAATGTAAGGAATGTTCTTTCTTCAAAGGAAATACGAGGTTGACATCCTTGTCACTTCATCTAATTCAAACCGACCAACCAGTCTCTAATGGGGTCTTGACTTCATTGGCATGATTAATCCTCCTTCAAGCACTAGTCATAAGTGGGTTTTAACATCAATGGATTACTTTACTAGGTGGATAAAACATATAGCACTCAAATAATAAACTGAGTTAATTATCCTTGACTTCCTTGAAGATATTATGAAATTTTTGACATTCATCAAATAATCATCTCGTAATAATGCAAAATATTTCCTAGGAACTAAATTTCTGATTAGGCTCTTGGACTTGTAATTTACTTGAAGACCTCTTCCAATTACTACCCTCAAGTTAATGGCTTGGATGATTCCACCAATAAGAACTTGATCAAAATCACGAAAAGAACAATGGACATCAACCAAATGCGGTGGTATACGAAGGTGAGGCACATGCTTTGGAATGATAAAATAACAGTGAATAAGGAAATTGACACTTCTCCTTATAAACTTGTCTATGGTAAAGAAGTTGGGTTTCCTTTATCACTTGAGTTATATTCACTAGAGCTAACACAACAGTAATAATTTGAGGGCGCGGTAAAAGAGAAATCAGAATGGTAGAATTGGTTGAACTCAAAGAATTGAGAAATTCTGTCATGGTTAGGTTAGAAGAAGATCAAAGATCAACCAAATAGTGTTTTGATAGGAAGGTTAGAGCTCATACTTTCAAATTGGGTTATCTGGTTTTGAAATGGGATGTTGTGAGCTAAACCAATGTGGCACTCTAAACTTGATGCAATTTGGATTGGGCCATATATCATCAGTGCTTACAAAGAGGCCAACTCTTTTGAGCTATCTCGATCTTGATGGAAATACACTACAAATCCCATCAAATGGATTTATCTCAAGTATTTCCACTAAATTTGTTCCATTACATCTTATACATATTAGAGTAGTTTCAATTCTCCAAGTTTTTTTAGCATAGTGTTTTCTTTGGTATTTTTGGTTTCCTTTCCTCGTGCACTCTTTTGCGTAATTTCTTGTTGCTTTAGGGATGACAATCTCTGTTGTGCATCATTCATGAAATTTTAGGGAGGTTATATTTCACATAGTTAAGATGGCTGGATGGTGAAAGAAATAATATAATCGAAGTCCGGTGGCTCGTCGTCAGCCCAGTTCTTGCGTGTGTTCCTAGGATGGTGGTGGAAATTTTATTGCAAGATAATTTTCCACTCTCATTAAAATTTAAATCAAAATATACTTCATACTAGAACAATCAAGTTAGAACAAGGTTTAGACAGTGATTTGTTCATATTCAGGATGCGAGTTCTTCAAGTTACAGATCAGTTTTGTAAGTTCTCAGGCCGACTCCATGCCCAATAGATGCTTTAAGGCCACTGATCTTTATATTTAATAGGAAAATATCCCCAAAATCCACCAAAATGTTGTCCAAAATAACCCCTTTGGCTATTTTGGAAACATAAAATTTCATTTTGGCTTTGGCATCATGTTATGAGGCTACGCGCACTAATTGATATTCTTTTGGGGCAGTTTTATGGTTGCAATTCCTCATGTGCTCGCACATGCTTTTCTTATTTCCTTTACACTCCCTTTCCTTCCTCCACACATGTTTTACGTACTCGCATTCCTTCAATTTCCTCTTGAAATTTTGCTCACTTTGCATGCTTTCATTTTCTCACTCGCTTTTGTGTATTGAAATTTTGTGATTTCCTTGCGTAAGCTCGAGCTTTCCTTTGCACTTTTGTTTCTTCTATCCCGATGTTGCACATCCTCTCGCGTATACCTATGGGCATTCCTTTCATCTTTGCAATCCTCTTACATATCACTTGCATGCATATATTTTCCTCCCCAAGTCTCGTGCACTCCTTCGTGTGTGCTCTTGGACCTCCCTCACACACTTGTTTTTCCTAACACACTCTTCCTTCCGCACTTTCCTTGGTGAGCCTTCAAACCTCTTTGCCACACTTTTTAAATATGCACACCTTTCCCCAATCCCCGCACATTCCCTCACATGAACTTACAGGATTCTTTTGTGCCCTTGCATCTTTTGCAATATTTCTCTTCTTCCCAGAGCTTCCACACATACACCTCATTCTTTCACTCCCGCGCCAATCAAAATGTGATATGTGTCCATATTTGGGGCCTTGGGATTTAATTTACATATTTGCAAGTGTGAATGGAAAGGCACTAATTGTGACCAAATCCTGCAAAGCAAATAAAAACATGACACGCTACGAACACCCGAAATGTAATCAACCTTTATATCCCAACCAATCGATGATGTCATATGTTTGGCGTGTTGCTCCCGACTTGCAAATCTTCAAATAACAATATATTTTTATTCTAAGCTCCAAATTAGGTACAGTTGGTCTCATTGGAAAGGTCTTGACATGGGCTACACTATAGAATCTTCATAATCAAATTTTGGTGAGATTTGGTACGTGAATATGAGAAAATACGATTCAAGCCATTAATATGTAGCTACATGCGACTCACCACCCGTTTAATGAAACATGGTCTCTTTCCTTCATCTACAAGAAACTGACATGGGAAATAGATTTTCTACATTACCATGTTATTTTGGAGCATTGAATGTATCTTGTTGGTAGTTGTAGCATTGAATATGAATTTCCCTCTCTTTTCCCCCTCTTTCTCTTCCACTCTCTATATATTGTAATGTAATTCCAATTTGTAAAGGTTGAACCCTCTTAAAATGCAAGGGCGTTATTCAGAGTAATGCATTAGTGTTTTGAGTTGCGGGGTCTTAGATCAAGACCTCTACAAGGAATCTCTTACCTCCCTCCTCTGTTGTGATGGACATGCATCCTCTTAAAGAAATAAAATCTATGTTTTGTGGTTATTCTCTACCCTCATTTTTGTTTATTGCATTTTCTTACCTCTATTGCAGTTTTAGTGTGTTGTGCATGTTTTCTCTCTTTATAGGGTTTTATTTATATTTGTGCTCCATGAAAATGAGAGTTTGAATGCTATATTGGACTATGGCACTCAAGTCTTCCCTCTCCTCCTTCATTTTCTCTCATTTTCACTCATCTAAGAGTGTCTTCTCCCCTTCTTTCTGGTGTTATCACCTCTATTAGCTTAGGATTTCCCCTTTTTAAAGATTTTTCTCCTCCCTGGTCCCTTGGATTGTTAGAGTATGATTAGATAGTTGCATTTCCTTCCTTAGGAGTAGTTTTAACATTAGGATTAGGTAGAGGAATTCAGCCTTCTCTAAAGGTCTATCTCAAGCGCAAGTCCCACAACTTGGAGACAATCCCATGTTGCCTCAAACCCTTGGATCTCCATGATTCATGTGTGGGTGAAAATTTGAGCACCAACAGTAGCCTTGTGATCGGGCGTTGGAATCGAAAAGAATGAGAATAAATTTTTGTTTTGCTTATGAGGGGGTATTGGCCTCCTGCCAAACCGGACCTCACCCTTCATTTTCGACAAATAGTAATAGAATAATTAAAAAACTCTCCTTTACAATATTCCACCGCAATTTTGGAAATATTAGTTTCTTTGATACATATTTTACAATAACTTGATCATAGATTATTTTTTGAAAAACATTTGGCACTATTCAACCAATCTAACAAGTCGTTTATTCTTGGTAGAGGGTATTTGTTTTTATAGTAAGTTTATTTAATTAGTAGTAATCTATACATAACCGCATAGTATCATTATTTTTCTTCACAAATAACATGGTAGAACCCCATGGAGAAACAATAGGTTATTACTTTTCCTTGTTTAAGAAATTTAGCTAATTGAGTTTTTAATTTTGCTAATTCTAGGTTTGATTAACGGTAAGGGGCTTTTGATATTGGTTCAATTCTAAGAATTAAGTATATGACATGTTCCATTGTTATTTTATGAGGCAGATCTTTTATCTCATCAAGAAATATATCCATGTATTCTTTTACTACAAGTTTTGTGTTGATATCTAACTTGAATTTATCACCTTGCTATATTACCATAAAGACAATTATTTTTACTATGTTTCTTGACACTACGTTTTAATTGTACATTTGAAATAGTTTTTGTGGTTAGCGGTTGATTCTCCCCTTATAGGACTTCAATGTCCTCATTTGATTACCCAAAAGTACCTATTTGTTTCTCGCATCTAAATACCTATGATAACATTATATTTTCCTAAGTTTAAAACATGAAAATGACCATTGGTTTTAATATTATTTAAGTAGAAGGTGAATCCTAAATAATTGAACTAGTTTTTTTAAATTCTTCCATTTTCCAACTATAATTAGATGGGTTTGATTATTCTATAATATAATTTTAGTATAGAAACTATATTTAGAAAGGTAAAACTATGACTACTACTTTGGATTAATGAATCTATCTAAAAGTTAATTATCTTGATCACTTATTTTCACATTAATCTCCACTAATTAATTTTGAAGGTGTATTACACTTATATCAATTATTTCATACACTTTCATATTAGGTTTGTAATTTTTTATTGACTTCTTGATGAGGGTTGAAATTTCCCTTTCTTTCTTGTTGGATAGTCTTGATTATAATGATTATCACCACAAGTCCAACATTGAATTGTAGAAGCGAGACTTTCCTTGGTTGTTTTGAAAATGTTTATCTTTATGAGTAGTAGACAATTTACTTTTTTACATTGTATACTTTTATAATCGATTGATTTTGGTATTTTATTTTATCAAAAGAATGATGTGACTTATTTCTATCCTCTCTTCTCTTCTCATATAATTACTTATTATTTCAAATTGTTATCATTTTACATATCCATTCACTAAATTTGGTTTGCCATACCAAACATTAACTTTGTAGTATATTCTTAATCCATTAAAAAATATCACTACTCTATCTCTACCATTTTTGGATGGTACAAAATGATTTAAATGTTCAAAATCTAGTTTATACTTGCTAATAGTAAGCCCTTTTTGTTTTAATTCAAAAATTCATTTCTCCTTTCTTGAAAAATACTCGGATAGATGTTTATTTTCAAACAATTATTTGAATTTATTCCATTTAAGTTTTTAGTATTAAATTGTGTGTATTGACCACATTTTACCACCAGTTTGATGCCAAATATTTTAGTTAAAAGTTATCTATTCAGGATTTTCCATAACTACTAGTTCTTTGTAACTCAAAATATCATTCTAAACTAGATAACCATTGTTCTACTTCCTCTCTAGTACCTCCTTCTCCAGAATATTTAAGAAATTTAATTTTCCTTACAAAATTATCAATCTCTTTTTTATTTATCTCCTCATCTAAATCGAGAGGACTTTGATTTAGAATTAGGGTCACTAGAAGAATATTTTGAAGTTATATTATCCTCTAATTTATGGTTTTGTTTCCTAGATTTTCTCCTTCTCTGTTTCTACGAATTGAGCTATTCCTATCCCATTTTTCCCTTTTAGTTTTAGACCCTTTTCCCTATTTATTTTCAAATTTCCTTTTAATTTTCTCTAACTCTAAGGTTAAATTGTGTACTTCCCCTTGTAGTTGTTGATTTCATTGTTCAAACTCCTCATAATTGATTGATTCATTGTTTCCTTCTAATTCCATGATTGCAGATGGTTCAACCGAAAATAGGAAAAAGATTCGAATAGAATAGTTCAATATTTACTCTTAGAGAGACACTAATTCCCTTATTAATCTACCCAAAATTTGATCTCCTTTATAAGATGAAATAATTGCTTATACATCAATACAATTTTTTGATTCATTAAAAATAATGTTTTGAATAATTGTTTGAATCAATCTTTATCATTATGAGATCGGTCACTTTTGAGATCATTGAAAAATTCACATTTAAGAGTAAGAAATTATTTACAAGAATCATAATTATCCAATGCTTGTTTTTATTCCCACATTCATACAACTCGAGTGTTTTGGTTTTATTAATCCAAAATATATCTATGTTAATGTGGAAGTTGTGAGCAAGTTTCACGGAGACAAGATAAATATTTTGAATTCATCCTAGATATATTTGAACCCCGAGAATGGGCACGTGGCCCAATAACAAGATGATAATCATTAACCAATCACATATCGAGTTCACCAACTAATCACACTCATGATTTTTTTGTTGTAGAGTTGACTTGGGAGCTAGAATTTAATGGTGATGATCACAACTAAATGTTATGCTTGGTGAGTGTAAGCACCCAATAATTACATGGTGAAAACGGAAAATGTGACATGTCTCCTATGATGATAAAAACCTCTTCCTAAAATTAAAATCCAGATCCCTCCTTCTCTCTCTTTCTATTCTTATTATGAGTTAGTTCAATCCTTTCTCTAAGTTAAAAAGATCATTTCTATTCATGAACCACTTTTCACCCCTTTGTGTTTTTACTTGTGATGGTTACATAACCACACCTATTAATAGAGCGCAGTTGTGCAACCACCCCTCTTTCAACAAACGAAGGTCCTGTCACTTTATAATGGAAAATCAAAATGCACATTTTGAAACGCGTATTTTGATTTCAACTTGATTATCTCTCACATTTCTTGTTCAAATTAGCTAAGAATAGGCTTGTTGGATTGATCTTGAGTTCCTCCTCTCTTCTTACTAAATTTAGTATGTTGAATCCTTCTCCTTTGGCTGATTTTTCATTTCTTGATTGACACTTGTAGTTGACATCTTCTCTCCCAACAGTTTATAAAAGTCACATTTGTACCTGTATGATGGGTTGTGCATTTGATACTATTTTGTGAATTGTTATGGTAGTGAAAATTGGAGAGGGATCACATAGATAACTAGTACATTACTATGTTTCTCCTTATTGCTTACATTCGGTCGCTCTCTTTGCACAAAGCTAGCCACAACTAGTTTTGTGATTTATTTGTTGTCAATCACTATTCTTACATCCCTAGATCACTTGGATTTCATTATTAGAAGAGGATCTAAAGTTGGGAAGACAAAAATGCATCTCGGCTCTGGAAAGGCTACCACAATATAGTAGTAACCAGTTGGGACGTTTTTCATTTCTTTAAAGATTTACATAGTTATTATTTGTTGTTATTAGAAGAAGTTGTGTATTTAAATTGTTAGAAGCGGAATATTTCATCACTTCCCGTATGCATTCTCATTTTAGTATTGATTTTCAAAATATTTCTTACATAAATCTTCTTCCCTTGATAACTTCTTCCCGGCTTATCCCTGTGGATCTTCTCGAGAAATTAGTTGGAGGAAGAAGTGAAGAAATCCCTGTACTTCTTTGTATTATTCATTTCTTTCGATTAGTTTAGAATTACTTTTTCCAAGGAAAGTTTATATGGTAAAGAGGAAATTTCTTCTAAGAATCTTTTCCCTTTCGGGAAAATTGAGGCATAAGCTTTTCCAGAGGAAGTTTTGCTTTATCAGATTAATAACTTTTGAGTACTTTCTCTTAGAGTAGTATTATCAAACAATCCTGCAACAGAGGAATAGCCACATCTAGTTATTCCCTATTTAAGTTTCATTTTATTATAAGTAGTATTTTATTTTAAATCATTTTCGTATCTGTAAAGTTAATATTTTATTTATGTTAACCAATCCTAAAAAACACAAAAATATTAAGACTTAATTTTTTAATTCAAAATCTTTATTGAAAATATAAAAAGAGTTAGAGTAGTTGATGTATTTATTTTATTTAAACAATAGTGAACGTAGTTTAATTAATTAAAAGAGAATTTAATTGTCTTTTATTTAAATTAGGCTCCTTTACGTTGTTTATTTAAAGTTGGGAATTTGAAATCTCAGTATATATTTAGAGCAAAACAACAAATCTAGTTATTAAGAACTTAAATTACCCATTATTAGTCCTTAGCCCCTTTCAATCAGTTTTTTTCACCTCATTCACCTTTTTCACAGATTGCGTTCCCATGTGACCATTCCTGGCCCACCCTAACCTCGTAGAAGGATCTTTCAGCCAATTATTCATCCTCTGAGCATAGATTGATAACAGAGAGATATATAATTGGGTTTGCATGAGTGTTAGGCAATATAATAATTTGTCGCATGAGGAAAATTAGGGGATTTTACTAACGCTTTGGGACTAGGTCCTTTTGCTTAGAATGGAGCAACTCCATTTTTAAAAAAATAAGGAAATATGTACAGATTCTAACCATCGGGGTGGCCTTTCGACCAGGGATCACACAGAATACTCGATTAAACCCATGGAAAAGTGTTTGTACAAAGTACAAGGGAGGAATTGTGAGTGTATGGAGAGAGGGGAGAAAGTAAGAAGGGAGTTTTACTCAATAAATAACATGCCAAGTTTATTGACATAAAACCATAGTATTTCCAAGTTATCAAAGAGAAGACACCAATATGCAAAGCAAGACAAAGAACACAATTAACACAAATTTTAACTGCATTATATTCATCAAAAGATATAATCTTTCCTTGTTGTAGGATTACAATGCTCTATTGGAGTAGTATTTGAGATGGAGAGGAATATATTAAGCAAGAAATAGAAGAAACACAGTTTTCTATAGAAGAGCAAAATTTGATCCTTTGATATGAAAAGAGAGCTTCCTTAAATATCCCACTTTTGTGACTTTTCACATTCCTACATGACTATTCACCTTCTTTTCCAAGAATAAGACAATTTTCCTTATTTTAAGAAAAGTGATTTTACAAAAGTGGAAAAGAGGTAACTTAAGTTGGTTTTTGAAGAAGTTTTTTTCCTAACGAATAATTAGAAATATTTTAGACTTCCTATGGGAAAAATAACTTGTGTAGACACTAAATCACGCACTTGGATACATTTCTATGTCCTAATCACATACATTATTCATATGATTCCTAAGCAAGAAAACTAGTAATTGACATCTATCTTTGGTATCTTTTCTATCTTTCTCGTTTCTTATTTGGTCTTGCACACTCCACAACCTAATCTAATATTCATTGTAATATCTTTATTGACTCGAAACCAAGCACCCGGTGCCCTCGTCCCCTCCGAGCACCCCCAACCTCTTTGTATCTTACTCGCCCCTTTTGGGACTCGTGTTTTCTTATGGTCCGACCTTTTTTTGTCAATTACGAAATTCAAACAAGGGAATCATATAAATACAAATCTATGTGACCATAATAAAGGACTTAGCTCTAAGCATTTACTATCAACACCTAAGGTTGCATCCAAAGGCATTCTAAAAGCATCAAAGCATCCATCTAGCACTCACTCAAGGGACTGCATTTTTCTACATACACGCATAGGAGGGGAAGTTCATTTTATTATCCACACATATATCTACATTGGTACATATAGCTATTGCTCATTATCGGTGCATCTTACACAAGAGCTTCTTAGGGCACAATTTTCATACACACGCATAAGAACTGCATGGAGTCGAGATGTAGCACGGTGCTCGATTATAAGTTCACTTTGTCAAGTGATCTCCGTCAGTCTAACCCCCCATTTACATATTTTCTTATTATGATTTGATGTGTTTTGGGGTTTTGTAGGTTATCCTTCTCTTTGCGGAGTTACGGAAAATTATGTGATCATCCAAATGACAAACAACGAAGGTTAGCGACATTGGTGTGACACAAGAAAAATCGTTTCGACTAAAGGTCCTTGACGCCTAGGTTCCCTAATCTTATTCCGAGCACCCTAGTCCCAAAGCCATCCGACATCTCTCGAGATTTCACGGAGGTATTTACAATTCCTCTTATTCATCGGTTGTTCCAGTCTAGATCATCTTCGGAAAAGCGTGAATCAAATAATTCTTTCTTTTTTCCCTCTTGCACTTATGGTTTTACATTTATCTTACTTATTATTTAAGTCATCTATATTCTAGCACTTGTTTATCATTTATTTATCATGTGTGACTCTGCAATATCTATGGTTTTACAAAAGTTCTATATTTTTGTTAAATCAACTTGTTACATATAGGAATGAAAAAAAAAGGAGGGAAGAAGAACATCAATCGACAGTGAAGTTCGTTAAGATGATCCTTATATGCAAGAAACTAGAGAACTTTATCGACTTCCCATAGCTACGTTGAACTGTAAACCGATTTGAAAACTTCTCTTTCATGAGGAATGGAGGTGTTGGAGAGGATATCCAACCAAAGGTGATCGGATGCGCTCTGAATTATCTTACGATACTTAAGCCACTTAGGGATATTCTTAGAAGTGTCGAGAGATAGCTGATATGATCTCAACAAGTGTGTCCATGAGATCATCTCTATAATAATGTGGATTAGACAACTCACCTTTTATGATATCTCTGAAATGTTTGCAAAGCTCCTTAGATGATATTGACCCTAACTATAACTCAAGACACCTCATCTTTCTCAAAAACTTGTTGACCTCTACTTTGATTTCATGACCTTGGTTTTGATGATATAGGTAATCCTCTTTAGCTTCATACAAGGATCTCATTTTCCACTCGATGTTTCTTATCTAAGTGCAAGAGTAATTGTTTTCTAGACTTAGGAATACTCGCTTCTCACACAATGTTTCATGATTGACCATGCTCATTTTGTGAAGAGTTAGGAGCAGCTTTTTCCAGGTGATATGTTTCCTCCTTGGATGTGGTGAACACATCCTCTATATTTTTCTATTGACAAGGTAACAATTTTGAAAATCTTGACCATCTCGGAAGTAGCTCACACCCTTTTTGGATGATAGAATCAATCCATGAGTTTGTCATTTTCCCATTTTCCCTTTCTATTAAATTATTATACCACATGAGTTTCAATCTTGTTTAGGGAAAAATAGACTCAAAAGGGGTGAGCGGAGGGGCATCTGGGTCAAGCAAATTCTCGAACATACGAAGTCAAGGTATGAATTTGGATTTGTAACTACTCCTTGGTCACCTCGCTTTCCCTTGTCTGAGTAACAAGTCTTGCGGTAGTTTATTCAAAATTATGGATGTGTCCTTTTGGCCCAATCTCACCAAAGGGGAGTCATATCATCTCATAGTCTATGATCTTCATCTCTACTTCACCCTTTTCCACTCTTGGTCACGAAAACTCAATAAATTGAGATCCTAAGGCATCAACCATGATTCTAGAGGTCATCTTGGCATTTCTTGAGTGAGAAGAAGGATTCCAAAGCTCATAAGAGAATTAAATTTTCGTTGCCTTTTCTTTGGCCACAAGACGTTGGCATTTGTTGATGAGCTATTGTACCTATGGGAAAACAGGATCTGAAAAATAAGACAAAGCATGTGTTGTGGGGCTACCCGCGAGGGACACTAACACAACATCCTGATTGCACGAAGGAGAAGGCATGTGAATACTTTCCTCATGTGACTAAACAAGAGGTGTAGTAGATCTATGGAAATAAGGTGTCGATAATTCGGGATACATGGGATTGCTTCTTGTAGAGGAAACAATGAACTCCCATGACTCGAGGACACTTACATTAGGTATTTTTACTAACAACTTCTTTCTTATAGGCTCAAGTGAATGCTCTAGGAAAATTGGTTTGTCTTGAATGTTTTCTTCTTGCCTTAGGGCTCATGTTTCTCTGACATATACTTTCTTCATTTCTTCATTGGAGGGCCTATGGGACAAATATGGAGTAAACCTTAACTCATGAACTTTCTTGAAGTACCATTTTCTTGATATATGCAAAATGATTGCAAAAAGGGTCAAAATATCAACAAGTTCAACCTAAAAACAATCTACATGGGGAATTGGTTCAAACCATATTCTTTCCACGTACTCGGGATAAAAAATATAACTTCCATCATCTTGGATATCTATTGTTTCCCAATCCATCTGGAAGTATCTCATGTGCTACCTACAGTCATCCTTGAAAACTCCTTTTGTCTCACCTCTGCTTCATCAAGACAATCCTCCCAACAAGATTCCAATGTCGATCGATGACACATGTTGAGGTTCTTATTTTTTCCTTTCATAGCTTTTAAAATATCTTGCACATATTCCTTCTTAAAATCTACCACACATTCACCTTCACATTGGGTCTCGAGAAAATGGCTAGGAGAGATTGTCTCACTTTCACAAGGTTCACTAACTATCAACCTTTCTTCTTCACGAGTGGCATCATCTTTAAGAGGCTCGAGTACCTTCTTATCCATACATTCTTCTTCAAATGGAAAGGAGAAAGCTTCATTTTTACAATTATTTTTATTAGTTAATTTTTCATGCCAGAACTAATTTGAATCATCATCTTCCTCATGATCCACATTTCTTATCATTTGGGGGTTACCTCCTTACAAGTCAAGACATACCTATTCTTCATCGTCATGAAACAGAGAACCAATATCAATTCCAAATAAGAAAGGTATCATGTGCAATTTATGGTCCATTCAATCAGCCTCGTGCTCCTCAGCTAGTTCAATGACATTCGAGAACTCTTCCATCAAAAGGGGAAGCTCAACAAGTTATGAAATAATTGCAACCTCTTGAATCTTGATATATTTTTCCCTTGGATCATCTTCCTTTTGAACATTGTACTTATTTTTTCTTACTGGAAGAAGCTTCTTCATGGTACCCTTGACTGGTATGGTGGAAAATGACCAGTCCAACTTTATAACTCCACCAATGTCTTTGTAAAAGCTTCGACTTAGAAACATCCCATATACTGTGGGTGTTTCTACCAAAATTATATTGAGATGGATCTTCCTATTAGGATAGTCCACAAGTGCTACTTGAATATCTTTGACTTGACCAACAAGAGGTACTTCTTTGGTCTCCATGGAATAACAATGGCCAATAACGGGACAAGAGTGAGACCAAGAGCACGTGCAACTTTTGTAGGCATGACATTATTCAAGGCACTAAATTCAATAATACATTATTCAATTTATATCCATTGATCAACAAAGAAAGGTAGAAGGGTTCTATTTTTCCAGAAGTGGAGGGTGTGGAGGCAAGAAGGTTTTGAGATATAACATTGCTAGGATAAGGAATCGACTCTTTTATAGAGAGTTTGTGGAACATGAACTCAAATTAATTCCTTTGATAAACTAGATAATTTTATCAAATTTCTTGGGATGAGTTCTCAAATATTCATACTCAGATATTTGGACTTTGGAATTCTTAAAATGTTTGACTATGTCAAAATGAGACTTAGATGAGGAGGATGATGGAGTGGATGTAGTAGTAAGAGGTTGACTACTTCTTGGAATGGCACTACTACTATTTTTATTCATATCATTACACTTGAATGCAAAAATGGGGGTAGAACTTAGAAAAGAAGAGGTAGACTTACCTACATTTGAAGATGTAGAGGCAATTGTGGATACTTCGGGCTTCTTCTTCATTGATTGCATGGGAGGGGAAACAATGATCCTCCTTTTGTTATTGTTTTTGTAGAGTCATCACTTGAGGATCTTTGAATTTGCAAGAATTATCCCTCTCTTGAGCCTTTGAATGGGTGAACACCACATAAGAATGACTCTTCATATCAGCAATGGTTTCATCATCTTCATCATCCGAAGAAGGGGTATATTCACAAAATCTAATATTTTCAATCTACTCAACAACCAAAATTCCCTCATCATTTTCATATTGAAATTGAGCTTCATCAAATTATCCTTCAGGCCTTGCTTTGCATGTGGAATTCATGGGAGGTGATTCAAGATCTAATCTTATTTCTCCTCCATCTATTACGTTTCTATTTTGATTTTGCTTTTGGTTTGATTTAGATAACCACCCCCAGATGATGGCTTGTGAAATTTGCTTCTTTAATGAGAGCACATCATTAGCTAATTTTTGTAGCAATGGATCAACTCTTTCATCTTTGGAACTCGGGGCTTATCATTCTTTGAATAATTTTTTATCTTTCCTAACATGATGAGGTCATATTCCACATTAATGGCAATCTCTTAAGAATTTTCCAAATTGTTTGGTTATGATCTACGTAGTATGAAGCCCTCAAGAACTAGGCATATACAAATAACCTTTTCTAATTGTCCATAGTCGGAGGAGCATTAGCAAGAATTTTGTTGATCAACTTATTGAACTTCACTACAAATTATCTCATGGGCTCTTACGTTCTTTGTTCATCCGAACAAGTCGAGAAAGGAGAACATGAACATCTTCTCAGTAGAACTGAATATTTCTTCAAACTTGGTTTTCATATAATCCCAATTATTGATGGAGCGTGATGGAAAGTAGTAAAACCAGTCCACAACGACATCTTGTAATGATTACAAAAACAACATCAACTCTACAATCATAACACTAACAAATATTATTTGGAATTGCATAATTATCATCATGCGGTATCGCCTCCTCCTTCTTATGATCACCTATTAAATGCAATGATTGACACTATTGTTTCAATGACAACTTCTCCATCGGTTATTGCATTCGATGAATTTGATATGGATGATATATTTGTCTCAAATACTTTTTATATTCACACATTTATTATTCAAGTCCCCATAAATAATCTTTTGGTTATTCCAAATAATAAGGATAATATATGTACTCTTAAGACACTTTTTTCTCTCACTATTCTAAAAACACATCACACATTATTTTAATTCTATTTATAGACATATTATTCTATCTATCACTATTAACTCTATTACTACATATTTCTAGTGGTTTCCACTCTTAGCTCGGTGACATGTATTCCCTCTATCTATATATGGTGTGTGCTTGGGAAATTCAAGTCAAGGTAGGGATCCTTGGTTACATGCTCTTATGGTTGTCTTATCTATCATACACTAATGTGGCAAGTTTCTTCGTCAATAACAAGTTGTCACAATTTTAGGTATTCCTTTTGAGGCTACTCTTCCTATATTACCTTGCCATACTTCTATAGCTTCTAATTCACATGTTATATATAGTGGTTCTTTCCCTCTAGATATCTAAATAGGCCTTCTTCAATTTTTAGATATAATGGCTCTTGCCCTCCTTGATCTCCAAATAAGTCTTCTACTTCTCACGTTATCTTTAGCATCTCTTTCCCTCATAGGTCTCCGTGATAAGCCTTCTAGTTCACATGTTATAACTAGTGGCTCTTTCCCTCATATGTATCTAAATAGGCCTTCTACTTCACTTCTATCTCTAGCGGCTCTTTCCCTCCTAGGTTTTATCATCGATATACTAATATACACATTATCTCTAGTGGACCTCATTTTTCTAGCCCTCTTCATAGGTATGTCCAATCACACATTGCTTCTTTTAGATCTATACCGTTTGGTTAGCCTCTTAGTACTTTTATGGCACATATCATCACCTCTGTACAAATCACATATGAGCATCATTTTTAGTAAAATTGAGGTTTGATCCTTCCATTTCTTTAATATAACTTTCCTTATCACAAGGCTCTCATTGGGTAGCTCTTGTGCTACCCCTCTCCCAATACATAGCTAATGTCAAAAATACAAAACCAAGACCTATACACATAGTTTGCATTGTTAGCACTTTACATTACATATGTTGTTTGTCACTATGGTTTGATTAATAGCATATATTTTTACTCTTTACACACATGCATTCACAAGGTATATTGAGCTTGATGCAAGACACACATATCATTACATACTAATAAGAGCTAGTTTGGTTCTTTACATTCTTATATTGGGGCATCCCTCCACACTATATAGGTGTTATTATTTAATTATAGTTCCTTTTTACTTCCTCGTTACACTTGATTACATATATTATGTACATGTTTTATATATATATATATATATATATATATATATATTGATATAAGGCGGGTTGAAGGGACCCGTTCCCTATAAAAATCAAGGTCTAAAACTTAAGAAGATAAACAAGAACAGTGGGATAAAATCTCGAGAAAACAAGCCTATGAAACTAAACTAGGCAAAATAGCCAATAGTCTACTATTTCCCACCCTGGGATGGGAAGAAGTCTTCAATATTACCCATTCGACCTTTTTTACTTTTCCTACTCTTTACTTCATGCCAAATGCCCGTGTCAGATGGAACAATAATCATAAGATCATTGTGATTTCCTGGGACTTCCCTTAAATTAGGAAAAGACTCTTGATCTGAATCTAATTTGTCAGATACGTGTCCTCTTTTCATTCCTCCCATTAACTCCATGTTCTCCCAATTTCCAACTTCTAAAATTTTCGCTTATTTTCTATTGTTTATGTTGTTTGATGGTTCAAACCCCCATGAAAGTCGAAGCAAACACCATATCTGGATTTACACTTCCCCATCTGCTAGGAGTTGACGAGCTTCACTTTTTAGCTCCATTTTTATTTAAAGGACAACCAGCTTGCAAATGCCCCGGGTTTTTGCAAACTCTGCATCTAAAGGCGGTGTTCTCATAATCCAAAACCTGTGAATATTGAATTTTTCCAAACTTTAATAAAATATGATCTGGTAGTCCTTTACTTAGATCGATTTCAACACATATGCGAGCATACGTGCACAACCCTGAGTGAGTTCTATCCAAATCTTCTTTAATAAACTTGCCCAGACAATTACCAATATTATCTAGGGCATACCATAGATGCAGAGGGAGATTTGGAAGCCTTACCCAAATAGGCGTTTTGGTAACTAAATGAGAAGTCGATCAAATTCTTGGAAACCAAGGAGTCAAATATAGACCGACATTACCCCAAAACCATGGTCCTCCAGATAGGCATCGTTGATAATCCTCGGTTTCTTTGAAATGCACAATAAAGAAACCCCTGGAACAAAGTGAAATTTCACACTTATTGGTCCAGTTTTCAAATATCCATTTATATATTTCGGTAGAGGAAGGCCAAAGGCCATTGAAGCACCCGATCACAAAGATCTCAAACCGTAGACCGAAAGTATTCCTCCACCTTGGAATTTTTTGATCTCTAGGGCGGGATTTCTTCGCCATATCGACCGGATATGTCTCACAGTTCTGGAGTAAATCCACCATGAGTTCCAAGGATATCTTTGAACATTGTAGACTTAGAAGCAACAACATAGGTTTTGTTTTTTCTGTTCGCTCATATCCTTCCCTCCCACCTCTCGACCTATATGCATCCTTGCCCGATTTGGAAGGGTTCGGATTAGGTTTAGAGGGGCTCTGATCGAGCTCCATGGTGCAGCTTCCTTGCAACCCACAACTCTTCCCTAAACTTGCAAGACCCACGAAGCAACCTCCAAGTAGAGCAAAACCATTCCCCCACCCAATTCACGGTGTTCTCACCAGGATCTCACAGGGTTAGAGTTCTTCACCGCCATCGTCGTCCCCTTTAAAACTCCGCGACAAAAGTCCTAAATCTCAATCTCCTTGTACATGTTATATTTTGAACTCATAGGACTAACACATATTTTGTGCAACACTACCATATCTTGCTCCATGTGTTTTCTTACAACTTATATTTCTCTTATCACTATTTGACGTCATTTTTGTTATACATGGTTATTAATTGCTAGTTTTACTACTTGTCTATTTCATTGTATGTGGCTTTATGCATTGTTGTGACTCTTACCTACATACATTATATCTTATTCTTCTCACTTGATTATTGTTACGTCTCTACATTATTTCTATTTTATATGCATTATTGATATTATTATTGATCTTATTGTTATCACTATTGTTGTTATGTCTATGGTTATTTTCCTCTTTGCACGTCATGCTCTCCACCATGTTCAACCCCTTCGTAGGTACACGGTCTCAATGGTGGCCACTACTTCAACAAATTCCACATTCTTCTATAACTTCTTAGATATACAATATATAGGTACATATCTATTATTTTAATTTGTACACTCAAATGATTTATCACATACACCTCAAAAGAGATATATTCATCAAGATATATTCTACACTTACATGAAGGCTTCTAGGTTCAGCTTAGGTTTCATAGAGAACAAGTCCTCAAAATCATCTCCGAGTACCAAAGTTTAGTAGAAATTATACGTGTTCAAGACCATACAGAAAATGCAAGACCATATAGGTGTTTCTAACCTTGTTATACATTAATACTTCTGGGGCTAGTAACACCGGATTTTTCTACGATTTGATTTTCACTTATGGATACAAGTTTTTGGCATAATCTCATATTCAATTGACACAATTTAGAGTAATTTACATGGGGCATGAATATTTCACTCCTCACATTTTAAGACTCATTTATGATTGCAAGAAAATAGGGTTTGGTGGAGTGTGAAGTCTCCTTCTCCAAAGATTAGTTCAATGTCATATACACTTCTACTCGGTAGTATGACACATGGGAAAGGCATGCGACCGTCATTACCTTTTATAACTTGTGTTTATATCTACAAATTTGGGCCTGAATTCATTTGTAGTGGTGTGGTTCATGGGGTTATGGAAAATATCAAAGCAGCTAAGTTCTTCGTAGGTAGTCTTTCCTCTCCTCATTTCAAAGGGGAAGATATCAAGGTTACTAAAAACTTTGATAAACAATCTTATTCCTTAGGGGTGCATTGGCACCTCTATCTTCCTCTCTTTCTACCTTTTATTTTTTGTTGGGATGCATGCACCCAATACTCCATTCCTTTCGACACAATTAGGGACTGATCACCTCCAATCCTTCAATAAGTTCAAACACTATCCAAAATTCCAACTACTAGAAAGGAATGGGAACTCTTCCTATACAAGGCAAACACATGTATTACTGCCACATGTTTTCCTCTATTTGTTTCACATTATACAAAGTTCAAATTCTATATTTACATTTGAGTTAGATTTCAATTTCTACTATGGATATTGGCTACACTCTATGTTGTAGTTTTCATTAAGGAGCATGCAAATACCCACATATCTAGATGACAAAAACTCCAAGAAAAGACAAAGTGTGTTACACACTCATGATTAATTTTCCTTTAAGCATGTATTTTCATTTCATACTAAAGGGGGCAAATTTAGATACTCAAATATGTAAATTTATCATTTTTGACAATGTTGGTTATGATTGTGCTTTTGGATAAGAAAAACACCCACATCCTAACACGAGTCATTAGAACTTGCTATCTCTCTCACAACTTGCTTAAATCTACACATTGATGTTTGGACACTTTCGAATATAAATGCATAGAATTAGACCTTAACCTCTTCCCATCTAACATGAATTTATGATTTTATCCACCCTTTCCTTGTCCAAAAATGTACATCAAGGTCATGACGTGAATTTTGGTCTTGGTTGGCTTGTAGCATAATCTTTGATCGACACATCTTCCAACTTTGTTTTCAAATGCATTATCTTTGTTTGGTCTCCTTCACCTTCTTGTGTTGGCCTTTACATGCGAATGTACCTTTGGAGACTTATATAAGCAAGTTAACACAACCTCATTACACACTGCAAGCATATAACAAACTACTTGGCATCCTCATTACAAATACACACAAAAGACACCCAAGGCTCCCTAAATCTTCCTAAAATTTGATGCACATCCATAGTTGGGAAATGAAAAATAAATTTAATTTTCTATACATTCAACATAGCACATATGTTCATGAAATTATGCATATATACAACATAATTTAATGAAACACAACTCACATTTAATGTATTATGATGCAAAAACTCGCTCCATGATACATTTGTATTGATTAGGTGCATTAAGATGGTTGGGCATGGCGAGGGACCCCATAAATAAGTGTGAAAGGGTGATTAACATTATTGTGATACTCATCATTGAGAGGGATTATTCTCAAAGAATTATTATGTCTACTCTCAATTATCATATAACTAGCATGTATAAAAGGATGCTTTGCAAAGCGTTAATCAAGATCTAATACCAATGTTATCGATCGAAGTCATATGAAAGGGGCCACTTTGTCAACCTATAATAATGACTTATGTATTGTATTTTCCATGATGACACATGGTTGAAATCTTGACCGAGTTTATTGTAAAAATTGTAGTTAGACATTTGTAGCTTTCAATTCCTTTTTTCAAGTTTTTACTCAAATACTTAGTATTTTCAGTTAGCTAGTTTATTTGTTAAGTTTATATATAGACCTAATTTTGGTATGTGATTAGTTAATTGGTATAGTGGAGTGTATTTATGTGTTTGTTAGTCTAATTTAAGTTTTTATGGGTATTGTGTTTTGTATCATTAGTCCATTTTCTTATTTCATTGTGATTTTTCTTTATCGATCTTTCTTATTTCTTGATGTTTTTTTAATTTTTGTCCTCCTTTTTTCATTTTATCTCTCCCCCTCCTCTCATTTCTCCTATTTTAAACTTGATTAGGACAAGTTCGATGAACCCAATTATGCCAAAAACATAGCCCCTATATTTCTAGTCATCTCTGCATGTTCGATCTTTACTTTTGTGGCCCTTTTGACCATTAAATTTGATTTCTTCATATTGTGTGGCTTCCTTATCTTATCTTGTTATGTAATTTTTTGTGTGTAAATAGCTTCCTAATTGGAACTCAAGAAGTTTATAAATACAAAGATATATTAGTGTAATCAAGAGACACAAATATTGAGTTGTTTCACAAAAGAGTAATATTGAAGTTATAAGAGTAGAATCTATAGTTTTCTAAAGCATACTCATGATAAAAGATAAAATCAAGCATTTAGAGATTCATTCTAGCCTCTACTAGTTTTTGTCACACACATTGAAAGATAAGGGTCGGGAAATTTCCTATAAATAATTGGTTGTTGAATTGTATCAATTGTTCTTGTAATTTTTTCAAATCGTGAAGGGCTTGATAATAATAGAGGGATAACACATCCCCTATTTTTAATGGGCATTGAACAAGTTGAGGGCATATTAGGGTTTCAAATGAGATCAAATTCCTTGTGATTTGTGAAAGAACATGAAAAAGTGGGCGAGGCTTTTTGCAAATCGAGCAAAAGGTCGCATTCGCACATTCAATTTTTCCTACTAAGAAAATGATAATTTTGTAGAGATCTGCTTGGTTTCATAGGTTTTTGCAAGAAGCAAAACCTCTACATTTATGGAAATCTTCACATTTCTTGTCATTGTTCTTCTAGGTATTACTTCGTAGGTTGAGTCATTTGCTTGTGTTGACTTGTTTTGTGGCATATCATTGACAACTATCACATGATTCATGTGAAATCGAGTATTATCCGATATTCCATAATTGTCTTGTCTTTTATAACAATGTATTATTTTATACTTTTCATATTTATTACATTTAAAATTATGCCCTTAATTTTATATTATTGAATTCAATTTATTACACATTTAAATTAAACCTATTTACAATGTTAATATGATTAGTTGAATACATTTATATATTTAGAACTCCTTTCCATATCTATGCCAACCAACTTTATTTAGTTTTTCAAATAATTTAAGGTAATTTCATAATTTTATAAAAATGACATACATTTAAATTAAGAGTTACCCAACATGAATCTTCAAAGAAATTGGAAGAAAATTCTTTCCACTTAACCTATTCCTTCTCTAATTTGCCTAAGGCGTTCCTTTGAAGAAGCCTTGGTGAGAAGTGTCAAATTCCAGTCGGCTCTTCCCAGACTCCTTTCCACCGCTGGAGATATTTTTCGACAACAATTATTACTGACGCCATTTGTACTGTGGGTAATATTGTTTAGCAAAAAAAAAAACAGGTGTCCAACACATGTCACACGTAAATGGGTGGACTCCATTACTATACATTTAGTCTAAACCAAGATATTTCCTTGAGCCCTATACTGATCTGCTACTATTTTTTGAATTCCCATTAATTTTTTGTTTCCATTTTTTATTCTTCTAAATTTTCCTTTATTGGTTACAACTTTAACATTGTTTCGCCAAATACAATTGACAATTCTTCACCCTGATCAATTTCTCATGGTTGGAACCTATTAATGAAGTGTGAGTTTGTGTTTCCCCCTCAAACTCCTTCCAAAATACTATTGGTTTTGGACACATTATCTGTGTGTTTGCTGAGGTGGACATATGCATTGTTTTCTTTGGGATGATATTGTTTGTCTGCGATCATCATCCATCATTTATTAATGCCTGTCTCACCTCACTAGAAGTGGTGGTAAAGTAAAATTTGATTTTCCCTTACCAACTCCCTGAATAGGCCCACATTGAATGTTAACAATCAAACAAGTGCTAATAATAACTATTTAAAAAATATATATCCCACTAAAAATACCCCGTTGCATATGCATTCTATCTTGCACCACCATCTCGTTAAACCTACTTTATGTTACTCACCCAAGCTCAACAATTTCCACGCTATGCAACAAATTTGTCATGTTATTTTTTTCTAGTAATGTCTTATGCCTCGCCATCTTGAGCTTTACATTTTATGCTCCTAAGCACCTTGTGTTATCCTGATGGGTTTGATTGTTATTGTTTTCGTGATCGGGTTTCTCTCTAACCACGAGATTCGGATTGTTTGTATCTTCGCAGAAGACAAGTGTTCTCAAGCTTCAAGTATGCCCAACTTACCTAAACATTTATTGCGAGAAGAATGATGATATGTCTTATTTGATTCATGTATTCGTTGATGTTTGAAACTTCATTCTTTCCCACTTGCAGGATTTTTGATGGTCTTACTTGATTTATGTGTTGGGTGGTGCATTTGAAATTGTATCTTTTCCTCATTTTGGAGCGTTGATGGTCTTATTTGATTTATATGTTGGTTGTGGTTCGATTCTATTTTGTCTACCATTTGGAGTGTTGAAAAATATGGACAACTTAGGATCAAAACATATAGGGAGTTGCTCTATCGACGAGCTACTTGTCCACCACCCTCAATCAACACTCGGGTTGAGGTTCTAGCCAAACACTAACAATGGTTCGTGCCTTGTTGAAAATATTAGACAAAGCTAAGATTCAAAGCCGTTGAGGATCAAATCCCGATTGGTAATTTACTTGCCATTTCATTATATTTTTATAATTTTTTGGAAGTGTGGATTTAAATCCCTATTACCACTCTCAAGCCACTAGCCAAGCATTAACACCCATTCGATTACATATACTTTTCCGTCAAAATCCAGGAAATGATTACCTTAGGTATCTGTATTTGGTGGGCTTAGATGGGCCTTAAGGCTTAGTAGTTGATTTGGATATTGTGACCCTATGAGGCTATATGAATTTTAAAGATATTTTATTTGTTTCCATAGGAATCCGCTTGTAGTTAGTAAATTAACTTAGAAAATTTCTTTGTGAGTACAATACATTTATAATATGGACCATAGAGAAGACGAAATAGCACACCACATGGATGATGTTCTAAACAGTTTCTTCTCTCTTTCCACGACATCTTCTTTATCTCCAAAACCATTCAAATATATCCTCTATTCTCATTTGCTCATGTCCAACACTTTTTCTTACGCAATTCACCCGGTGATCAAGTTGATGCAGATATCCTTTCCCGATTCCGCAAGAAAAAATTGCTGTAGATATTTCTTCCCGATTCCGCCAAGAAAAATAAGTAATGGCAAAAGGCTTTTGCTCATATACATACTCCTCCAAATCAAAGAAATTTATCTGATTTAATAGTGGTGTTGAAAAAATTAGAATTAACATGGTGGTTAAGATTGTAGAGGTAATGATGGACAATCCCAACCAGTTTGTGCAGATTTTCCCAATACATGGTAGATGGAGATTGAGCTAAATTTGATGTCTGTTTACGATTTTTTTCCCATAAATTACACTCTGTGCCTAAATCAGATCCACCAAAATCAGAGCTTGAATCTGTTGGTTTTAACCAAAGAATGGTATTCTACCCAACACGTGGAAAAATAAGAGTTTTAGAAGCAATGCCTCAAACAATCAAATGTGGTCTCATGGACTGTGAAAATGCCTTGGTAACTTTCACATATATCCAATCAAGAAAGTGAATTGTTGTTAGATGTTAGAAGAATTATAGTTGTATTTTGTAAGATTTATAGTGCCCAATAATTCTTTAAATCGATATTTATCGTCTATGTTTTATTTTGATAATATAATAAGTTTGTGTTTTGCATATCTATTATTCATTTGGATAGTTTTTTATATCAATCTCATTCCCTGCTTGATGGTTGAATAGTTGATTGGCAAGTAATACAAACTGCTCGGTGAGCTATCTTGACAATGGTTCAACTGTAAAAGTTATGGTTCTTCTCGCCCCATATTATGACTTAATATTTAAATTTCGTCATTTCATTTTCAAAAAAAATAACTGCCCAAATGTTGGTTTTGCTAGAGGTCTCCTATGTGGCCATAAAGGGTTGCATAATGGAAGCTTAGAATTTAAACTTATGCAATGTAGATTCAAGTTGTATCTATATTTTTGATCTTCTCCTCCTTGTTAGGTCAAGAAATAAATTTGGTTTATTGTTATTTATTTTGTATTGTGTGTCATTTTCTTTGTTATAAAATTTCATAACTTTCTATGTTAAACACTAAATTTTAAAGTGTCTACCTGTCATTGCCTTCGTTGTCATTGTCTTTGTTATAAAATTTACTTTCTATGTTAAACGTTATATTTTAACGTATTTACCTACCATTTCCTTTGTTATTCCCCAACCGTGGTAGTCATTTGTCTCTCATTGCCAAAAGGAATGCATTTTCTCTGTTGATTATAAACACATTATGATTGTCATAAACTATTTACCATTTAGGCAAAAGTTTTCCTACTTCTTCCTTATTACAATCAAATTTATAACAACTTAGTCATTCTCTCACCCATACTTGTCAACTAGGTTAGTTAGATAAGGGTTGTCTGGATCACTTTTGCTGACCACTTGGCTATGAAGTTCACATCCTATTGATTGCATTTGTTCTTTTCTATTGACCAATTCTTACGTTTCAATTGCTTGCAACCAACTTTACTAGGCCCTCATTTTCCTAGATATTGTTCCAATATTATTGTCAAATGATTGTCTATTCCATATTAATTGCACTTTAAATTTCCCTCCTATTTATAGTAGTCTAAGTCACTTTCCATGTTGGAAAAGAATAGTGTTGTGAGTATTTATCCTAATGTTTTACATTTGCTTTATTTATTGATACTATTGTTTCCCTTCCTATCACTTCCAAATAAAAATATTATTCTTCAATAACTCTTGTTTTCACCTTCAATACCACACAAATTATTGAAATTCATAACATATATATGTATATGTATTTATGTAATTGTCAGTAGAAACATGTTTTATATTTAACAAATTTGTTGATATTTTCAGATACTATGACCACTCCAAATGGAAGCCCGACCATTGTCACAATATCCGATGATACCTCTGTGTGAGTGTTAGGAGCCCACCTAGCAATTTGGTAGCTTCAAATGGGTCCCCTCATTCTTATGCAACCTAGGACGCCACAGACCAGAGCTCAATACATAGTGTCTAACCACCACTTGCAACTTTTGTTCATATATTGGCTACTACATTTGAATTACATGCTCAACCATTTCTAGTAGGATATCAGAGTATCTAATCCCATCAATGATGGTTGTAGATAGTGATTTGACTACCATGTTAGACCTGATGCAAAAGGTAGACAACACATACCTCCATCTTGAAGCCTTGCACACTTTTCTTCGTGCGTTGGGATATGACCAATACTACTATGGTGGCAACGAGCAATACATTAGAGACACATTCAATGTTTACCTTGCGTCCCTATAATTTTAGCACCTACCTCACCCCTGCTACAACTTTGCAATGCTCATACATACACCAACCTCTTTTTGCTAACCCACATATACCTCTTTTTAAAGGACTGACTCAAAAAAGCCTATGTTTACATAAATATGTTGTACTTCTTGCTCCATTTTATAACCCCTATAGATATTTGGTAAATTGTCTTTCATGAAATGTACATTGTATTCTCCATACATATGTTTCTTACTTTACTTTGAATGAGCATGAAAAGTTCAGTGTTTTACGAACACCTTCCACATTGTACATATGTTTACGTGATTATGTCCTAAAAAACAACACTATATGAGGACATTTAATTGGTTAACACCGCCCCCTTTTGTGAGGGTATGGATTGTTTTTTACTTCCCTATGGCATTTCTCCCACCATGTTTATGTACCGCGCACCGCCCCTACTCCTAAACATACAACACCCATCATATATGTAATATCATTTTAGTTATATAAAATGCATTTTCCTACCCTACATTGTTTACATTATTTCTTGAATGTTTGTATTGTTTTATCCTTATCCATGTCAATAATCCCAATTTTTATTTAGCGTGCAACCCCCGTATCCTTAAAATACAAAGCTCACAACAACTAAGAGCACATTAAATTGGCATACACTTAATGTATTATAGTATGCCATAAAACTACTTTATGACAACTTGTTTGCTAATTCATTTACGTTGTATTTTATTATTTAGGAACCAACACCATCACAGGCTCCATTGCCTTCGATGTTGTGCGTCCCCAACTGGCCATAAATATGGCAACATCCCACACTGATACTTTGACACCAACTTCTCATGAAGGACACCCTGCAGAATACACGCAACTCACACCAATAAAGTAACTAAATCCTTACCAAAGCCTTTGGTCTATTGAAGGCAGAGTCATCAAAAAAGGCTACCTAAACAAACATAGCACGAACAAAAGAACAGGAAAGTATTTAGCTTCGACATCATCGACAAAAGCAGTGCAGATATAGTGGTGACTTCTTTTGACCAAGTGCGGATTTATACTACAACCAAATATAACTAGGAAAAACATACACAATCAAAGGAGGCACCTTGCGGACTGCAAACAAAGATTACAATGATTCCACAACTCCTTGGGACATCATCCTAGAATTGGACTCCTTTGTAAAGCTCAATACAAATCAGTGCGTGGACATTCCTCAATATATTTTTCATTTCAAAACAATAGCAGAAATCAACTCCTTTCCCGCCAAATCCATCGTTGACCTCCTTGTTATTGCACTATCCATTACCCCCTCCACTATTAGGAAAAGTGATAGTACTTTCAACCACAAACACACAATTCTACTTAGTGATAACTCCACACTATGTATTGAGGAAATGCTATGGGGTGCTTTAAATGACAATGAGGGAAAAATTCTAAGTGAAATGTGTGCTTCACACACAACAGTAAGACTAGTTCTCGCAATAAAGAGAGCAAAATTACATCTTTCAAAGGAACAACATTAGGCACATGCCCTAATACACAAATCTTCATTGATCCTGATATAGGTGAGGCTCACGCAATGCGTGCATGGTTTACTTCCCTGGGCTCAACACATGCATACCCATCAGTGAGTGTTGACAACATTGAAGAAAAAGATATTGCAGGCATAAAATCCTCCTCCCAACTAGGTAAAGCAATCACTTTCTCTACTACGACAACAATTATACATATGAATATGTCCTCATTTAGCTATCCAACTTGCACATCAATTGTTAACAACAACCATTGCAAGAAAAAACTTGAGCTAAATGTAGACTCCTCTTGGTATTGCCAAAAATGCAACCATGGTGTCTCCAATTGTGAATACAAATATGCATTACACTTCATCATTGAGGATTCCACAACAACAACATGGGTAACTATTTTTGATGAAGTTGTTTCATCGATAATGGGAATATCAACAGAGGAGCTTCAACTTCTTACACCAACACCGACATGTTTTGGCCCATTGTTAAGCCAATTCTATTCCACCGCTACATGTTCAAAATATCCACAAAACTAGAGATCTAAAACTCACAAGAGAAATCCCAGTGCACTATTGTCACTGTAGTTAAGGACATGACCTTTAACATGCATGAATCCCCATTAGATGCATTCCTTACATCCCCGTAACTATATATTTGTGCAAATAAGCCTACACCACTTCACAATAAATTTCACACCACCATAGTCTCTCTATTTACCCAAAGAAGACATACTATACTTTACACAGACAATGTTAAGTATTTTCCGATATATATTTACCACATCACTACTCCACATATAGGTGTTTGCATTCGCAAGTTTGGTTACATTTGTTGCACACACATTTTTCCAGTCTCACATGTCTTGAACGTAAAAAAAAGTCACTCTATTAAAGGAATGCAAGCTCTATCGAAATTATTAAACATCAATATGCAATATTGGCATAAAGTGTTGCACGTCACGTGAAACAAACAAAATTACTTATACTTTTTACATACATTAACTTTCTTCTATACCTAATTATTGTTTCCACTTGTCCTCATTCTACGTAGAAATGACATGGACTAAAAAAATGCAAAGGCTCGTTTGAAGTACACAAGCAACAAAAACAACTTAAACAAACATCACCGCCATATAGCTTGCATCAAATGACAAAAGATGAACACACAAGCACAAATCTATGTAACCCACCATGTCAACCGTCTCAAAGAACATACTCCAATTAACATTCACTTTGAGCTACACAACACCAATTCCATCAAATATTAGATCACCTCCCACCTCCAAACCACATGTCATGTTGTAATGAATTATGTGTTAGGCTACATATAAGGGTTTACAAAGGTGGTAATACTTTTCGTAGATGCATGGATGAAAAATATGGTCATTACTTCTCAAGTTGGAATAACATGGACCCGTGCCCGACACTCAAATTCTATCCTCACTTACACAAGTTGAGGAAATGTTGATAGAAGGGTCAACCCAATATCAGAGGTGACTCATATTATAGGTGGTCAATACAAATGCAGGGCCATATACCATATGCTTCCCCAAGATATTTCATCCATGTAACTAGACATTTGCCTCGACGGGTTGTATACTTGGACATCTTAATTATCAGAAGATTTGGAGCAACACATAGGGCTTATGAATGCTTTGTAAGTAGATCTCGTGTTTTACTGCATTGCACGATTCAAAATAACTCATGACCCTTACTACTGAGGATGTTGTCCTAGACCACAATGCATTGCATCCCTACCACCTCACAGTACTGATATATCTACTTCCCTACCACACTTCAATTCAATTATCCTAGACAATGTTGAAGCGGAATCAAAGTAGACTTTCTCCCATGTTCCTACCACATGCCCATGAGCGAAAAAAACATCATCTTTTGTGTCCTCCCTCCCTCCAAACACTACTAAAGTTAACCAAATAACAACTTTCATTGAGGCAAGAACCAAACTCCACTACAGTCAATTGAGTGGCCACACATTGGTTCATCCCTAGTCAACAAATACAACACCGAGGGTTTTCTCTCTATGGATTTTCCAACATTGTTCCATACATGGATTGCATTGTTCCACCAAGCATGTATCAAAAGGGTTCACATGCATGAATATGTGTTGCACCTAATGTGTTACCATGATAATAGATTTGGAAGCCATCCACACTTTTGCTACTTCATTCTCAACATTATGTTACACCATAGAAGCCAAGCAACATATGTTGTTTTTACCAAAAAAATATAGGGAAAACTTGCCTACCATGGTCTCAATGTTACGTTAGCAACTCAACTTGCACTTTCCAAACGCCCACATTGCAGAGCAACTAATGTGATTTGGTCTAATTTGCGAGGGACAAAATCATTTTGGTGCAAACGCATGCATGAACTCACGATATGATAACCCAACTTGAAAGCCCTACATTTTTCTTCACTTTATGTGCATAGATACTAAGTTTCCAGATTTACACAGAGCAATGTCAGGATCCCCTACGCCACCAACAACAACTGACCAATAATGGAGAAACAGAAACTTGAACATGCACCCCCATATCGTGTCTGCATATATAGAAAAAAGATTTACGATATTTTACGAAGAGGTGCTTAAAAAAATGCATTACACTGGACTCACTGGTATAAGTTAGCTCACTACCACATAAATTTTCATAAAATACCACCCCTACCGCATTTTCTAACATGGTTCCTCTTTGTGAAAGTACATGTATGAATGGCAACAACAAGGCTCGGCTTATATCCACGGGTTTATATGGCTTCCAAATGCACCAAACATAGAAGTGCTAGATTGGGATGACCCCCTTCAACTTGATGCAACAAAGAATTTCTTCAACCAATTAATAACCACATGGAATCCTCGGGGCCTTGAGAGTGGAACATCTGGGATTCATTGTTTCCGTGAAGATGACCCATGCTTGTTTGACACATATGGGATACATACAAACAACCCTACAACTGACTATGAAAACATGTTGAACCACGTCCAATGACACACAAAATGTAGTGAAGCAACCTGCTTGCAAAGAAAAAGTGGGATACTTCAGTGCAGATATAAAGCCCTTGGCCACTCCAACAATATTCGAGTTTGGGCTTAGATGAAAAAGGTAAAAAAATACATCCTCGCACGCAATGATGCACGGGTCAACATACACAACTTAGACATGTTAGCACTATGGCGAGCCAATGTTGACTATCAGCCTATTGTGTTATGACATAGAGTCCTACAATACATTGCAAAATATGTAGCCAAGGCAAAAACAAGTCAGAAAGCTACCATCATATGTTGACACATATATCTAATGAAGTTAGCATCGACAACCCTGCAAAGGCTACCTACAACAAGTTCCTTTCAAAATTATTGTTGATCGGGACATTGGTACACATGAGACATGTCACATGTTACTAAAACTCCCCTCTCCGATTATAGTCATACATTCATTACCCTCTCAATCGGTAAACAAGTATTTAAACGTGCCTCAACGATGTAGGCACCATAACAAAATTCCCTACATTCATAGATGTATACATAAAATTCCTTTTACAACCGGAGAACGCCTCCCTCTTTGAGGCCACCCATTCTTGGTCCTTCAACAACAAATGAAAGTTACTTAGTAGTTACAAAGGAGAACCCATGCGGTTGTCCATGTATTCCCCTGTGACTATGATGTCCCACCCCTAGATGTGATACACTATGAAGATTTTTGTTGGTCGAGCTTCTACTTTAAAACCCTTTCGACATATCCAGGACATACATCGACATCACTACATCTGAAATAACTAATCAATGGGAACACATGAAAAACTCCTACGTCCCTTTATACGTACACAGAGCCATTAGTCTAGAAGATACTACTGATGGAACAAGCAGTGATGACAATAACTCGCAAGGATCCAATCCACTGCAAGAAGATATTTTTGAATGGGAGCATATATCACGCATGCACCCAACACTCAATACAACAATTGATGATGTAGACATGATAGGCCATTGTGACTTTGACATCAGCCATAATTAGATGCTACATACCATCCCTATTTCTTTACAAAACAGTGCACCTAAATTCATAGACCTCGTCGTGACGCGTGATGAAAATGCACTACCACTTGTTTCTCCATCTACCCAAATAGACGCTCTACCACTATCATCAAAACAACACCTTTCATACTCAATTGTACTTTCCCATACAACTCACCAAGGGAAACACCCACCATTGAAGATGATTATTCAAGGAACCGCTAGTATAGGAAAATCATACCTCATACAATGCATCATAAACAAGCTTCAAAATATCACAGGCAAAAAAAAACTTCCATTCTTGTACTAGCCCCAACAGGTATTGTTGCATTCAACATAAAATCATCTACTATACATTCTGCCCTCCGAATACCCATTGCCAACATGAAACCTCTTGAAGGCCAAGCCCTAGCAATATTCCAAGAGTGTATGAGTGCCATACAGTACATACTCATAGATGAAATGAGCTTTGTAGGTCCTACAATGCTAAACAACATCAACTACAGACTACGTGAGGCATTCCCCAACAAAATAACCAAGCATTTGACAGTTGTTCAATGATTTTGGTAGGTGACTTAGGCCAATTCCCTCCGGTCAATGATGTACCATTATATGCAGGCAACAAAATAGGAAGCTCCCTTTGGTGTGCTTTCGATACAATAATCACCTTGGACACAAACTTCAGGCAACAAGGCTTGAAATCGACGCAACTCGACCTCGAGCAATCCACCTTCACAACTAAGAAGCACTTATTCGTAACAAAGGACCTAACATGCAAACACACAGTAAACAAATGCTAAAATCCTTACACATGCCAATTGCAAGGAGCGAAGTAGAACAAAGCAAACATAACTTTGGCTCAAACATCAACAACACTCAACTAGAACAAACAACGTTCCTATGCATTAGACAGGAGGTCATGTTGACATCTAACTTGTGGGTTAGTTCAAGATTGGTTAATGGTGCACTTGGGCAAGTAATCAATGTGGTGTACAATCTAGAATCACACCCACCAGACTTGTCATCCTTTGTTGTTGTCAACTTCAGACACTACCAAGGGCCCCCATGGGACGTACTCAACCCAACACGCTTGCCCCTACGTCCTGTCACACGTGGCAATCATCGTTAAATTCCACATAAAATGTCTTGGGCCCTCACCATCCACAAATCATAAGGCCTAACTCTTGACAAGGCCACAATAGACATTAGAAATGTTGACCATCAAGGATTGACATTCACAATAATGTCAAGAGTGCGCGCCCTCAAAGATCTATAGATCTTACCAGCTTTTACATTTGAACACTACACAAGAATGAGATATACAAAGAATGTAAATGCATGCAAGGAAGAGGAGCAAAGACTATGTAACGCACAACTGCCACTTGACGTACAACACATGTGCACCCTACTACCTACATCATACCCACAATAGTGTGTCCAGATCTTGCTACCAACCCACATATCAAAGCAAAGTGTTCCACAAATACAAATACAAGACCCACTTGTAATGCAATACAAATAAAAGTCACTTTCATTTTATATCTAAACCATATTATACACAACAATTTCAACCCTCTCTGACATAAGTTGCAACTCATGTGCAATGCAATTACTAGTTGATATTTCCTTTATAAAACACACACCTTCACCATCAAAAGTCACTAATGTTACATAAAAATCCAAAAGACTTTCAAAAAAGGAACCCGAACACAAGCTCCCAACAAAGTTCCTCTATATTCACTCACCTTTTAAGAGTCCAAGATGTTACATAAATAATATATTCCACATCAAGAAAGAAATATCACAATTTTTTTTTTTAAAATTTTAATATGAATAAAATATATTAAAAAACAAGAAATAGAAAATTTCAATCACACTTGTACTCCCTTTGAAGTGGCAAATATCACAATTTTTAGATTTTTATTTTTTCCCCAATTTAACCTTAATAGATTTTTTCATTCATTCGAACTATAAACGTTTTCAGAAAATAAACATTGCGTAAAAAAGAGAGAATAAATTAAATCCTCATTCCATCCAGACAGAAATACAAAATCTTTCAAATGTGCGCTTCGATTGTGCCACATATTCACATTTTAGATAATAAGATGCTCCATCATTATTTTATAATGCGCCCATTCCAGCATCGACACGTGCACGCGCTCTTCCGGCGCTGACGTCACGCGACAATAAAAAATCATTATAATCCCGGCCAGGGCCCGACCCATTACTCATTTTCTTTTATTCAACAAAAACATTTTAAAGCAGTGGAAATATGTCAGTCGCTAAAAAAGGCTTTCGGAGTCCGATAATTTTGTCGTTCAACGGTTCTTTATGCAAAAATAGTTATCATTTATTGTCCCCAATGAATCCCATCGCCCTGCGTTAAGATCGCCCTAAATTCCTCGCACGTACAGAAGAAAAACACCGTTCAGTTGCAGTAATCTCCATTCTTTCTGCATTACGGACCTCGGATTTTGCAGTCTTTTAACCATTCGGTAAGTTCAGTTCATCGTGTTTTATGTGTTCTATGCTTTTTTGTTAGCTTTTGGGATTCACTGTGGACGGTACAGCAATGATTTCTGTTCTGTTTAAAAATCTTTATGTGGGCTCAATGACAATCGATTGTTTATTTTTACTGTTCTTTTTTGGCTTGAATTTTGCTGGGTTATGTTTGGGTGAGGGGTTGTTTCGTTTTTTTGGTATGCTGCTGAACTTAACTGAGGACTTGCTTCGATTGAATCCCTTTCGATTCTCAACAGACACACTTAGATTATTTGCTGCGAGACATAAATTTTCTGTTTGAAGGTGTAGACTGCTTTACATACGGAGTTTAAAATTGGGGACACCCTTAAGCATAAAGTGCCTTAAAATTGAAAATTGTTATCTACATGTTTAGATTCTACTTTAAAGCCATGTTTCTTGTGATGATTGAGAACAATCGTTAGGGTTATTTGAATCTAGGGTTTCTTAGGCTCAGGGCTCAAAGCCTAATTCGGGCTTGTTCGGATGACTAAGTTCAAAGCTGGGTTGCAGATGAATTTACCAGCAGGGTGTGGGTTCCAGTTGCTGGAGGCCGGGTGATCATTCTCTCAACCCTCGAAGTAGCCCTGATCAGTTAGGAACCACCCATGTAAAATCTCAATAGTCTTAACTGTGAATGTTGTGAAAGCCCGCTTGCCCTGCTTGATAAATTGTTGTTTAGATGCCAATTATGCAATTGCACTGTCTTAATGGCAGTTCATCATTTTTCTATTCACTGCGACTTGTTTGGATTTGTTGCAAGGAGAAAGCGGTTCATTATCATACATGAAGGCATTTGTCACAAATTCTCCTTCTCCACACATTTATGTACATACACGTATACATGTAAACTGTTTAGGTAGATTTGCAAGGCCTTTGTTGCTTCCTAGCTGGTCATGAGGTCAAAACCTAAGGGTACAGTATTTGAAAATTAACTGTTTCCCCCTCCTCGCTACTAATAGTAGAGTAAATGAGGGAGCCAAATATGCAATTTACTCCAGTATTAAGTGCATGTCATGATGTATGCAAGTCAACTGAGACAAAAAAGTGTTCCGTAAAGTGTTCTCAATTGGCTGGCATACATAATACACACACATCTTACAAGAGTAAATGAGTGAGAAAGAGATGCTATTTACTCTACTATTAGGTGTATATTATGATGAATACAAGTCAATTGAGATCATAAGTAATACCGTAAAAGTGGTCTCAATTGGCTTACATACACAGTACACACCTGAAATTAGAGTATACGAGGGAGAAAGGGATGCTATTTACTCTAGTATTAGGTGTATGTTATGATGTATGCAAGTCAATTGAGACCACTTTTACATTATTCCTTTTATATATAGGGGTTGGGGATGGGGAGCAAGGGAGAAAGAGATGCTATTTACTATTAGTAGCTGTACATCAATTATGCAAGTCAATTGAGACCACTTTTACATCATTAATTATTCATCATGGATCAAACCTACTTGACCTAAATGTTGAATATTAAAAATATATAATAATTGTATCTTTCATCTTCATAGTGTTTCCATCTCTACAATGTTTTGATTGGTGGAAGCTTAAGAAGAGTTGCAAGGGAATCAGATTGTTTGTAGCAGGACATCTGTCTTTGTTTTGTTTGTCATTATTGGGCCTTTATTGTTTATGTTTAATAATTTTATGCCTTTTCTTTTTGAGTTGTGTAGTTCTCACCGACCCTTTGATCATAAAGTATATTTTGGGCATGAATCTGCATGATATGATTATCAACCTTGTCTAAGTGATTTGGGTGTTTCCTTTAAACTTGCCTGCTTACCATTCTAATATTATATTTTCTAGAAAGTCACTGGAAATTCTACATGTGATTGTAACTGTAGGATTCACAGTACTCCATGAAACCACAGTGCATAGCTATTGACAGCTAGCTACAGCGGGAAAATACTTCAATGGAAAGCAACGTGCACGGACTCTAAAGGCACACTAAACAAGCTGTATTTTACTAGCTTTCATTGATTTTTGTTCTTGCACTTAGTTCAGTTCATATATGCCAAGGCCTAAACTCACATTGTGCTCTTATGAGGGATGTGTTTTGCATCCATAATGATGTAACTTACTTTTCCAGTCAAAGCTTGCATTGATATTGCACCAGAAAGAATCAAAAATTTTAATCTGCCAATTCAAAGGGCAAACTGAGGTTTGAGCCTCATTCCTTGGATCCAAACTAGAAATTCGGTGACATTCATGCAGTTTTTGCTGCATATATTTTTTCTCTCATTTTTTTGGTTTCAAAGGTGTTTCGTATCTTTCTGATTTCAATAAAACACCTTTGCAACTATACAGATACCATCATGTTACTATAGAGATACTTTCATAATATGAAATATCATTCCGTACTGTTATTATCCCATAATGCATTCTTCTACTTGTCAAAAATTTTCATTTTCGCTAGCCTACTCTAACATGTGAACACAAGATGGAGGCCTTATTGGATGTCTTAATATTATATTCATGTTGAACATTATCTCATGTTAAACTTAATTTTTCTGAGAAGCTGAGCGTCCACAATCTCACAAGCTGCCATTAGTACTTGATGTTCTTGCATTCACTGTATTTTAAATCAGAAATGTAATTTTAAATTCCTTGGTGGGCCTATTTTCAATTTTATGTTCTTTTAATGGGAATAATATATTTTTATTAATAAAGGAGTTTTGGAAGAAGTTTGAAAATCACAGTATTTGAAAAAACAATTCAATCTTTCAAATGCCTTTCAATAAGATATAAAGTGGGCCTCAAAACAAGTCTACGAGAAGTGACACTTCCAAAATTGCTGCCAACTTGAACTCTTGTTACAAAGAAACATTTAAAGTCTGAATAATACACGGGTCAGAAGAACATGCATTTGTTGTTAAATTTTGGGCCAAGTGAAGGTTGAATGTATTCTGGCGTCAGCTTGCACACCATCAAAAACCCATGAGACAGGAATTAAAAAAATTTAAAAATCCTTCTTGATGGAAAGAAACTCAAGTAGTCGATCCTGGTATTGGTATGGGTATGCAAGAATAGCAATTTTTGGGCCTTGGTATGGCTCAGATATGGACATACAAAAAATATTAAAAATTGATAACTATATCCAAATAAGCAAAATTAACCACATGATATGCATAGCGTAAACAATTTAAGTTAAATAACCACAAAACATAGTAATAAGTCAATGCCAAATATCATGATATTCAGTGGTCAAACATAGAAGAAGCACATGGTGCAAATGTTACAATGTGTGCACAAAAATCAAGATAAATCAACATATTAATTGTATTACTCTTCAATGTCTTCATCGAGAGCATAAACACTATCATGTGGCTCATTAGAACCACAAGTAGTGGTAGTGCCATTCCCACTAACATTGTTATGAAGGTCGTGTGAAGAATCCTTTAGCTTTGTGTCGAGCCACGAAAGGTGGGCAATGGAAGCGCCCAAGTCAAGAGTCTATGGGTCTACATCCCAATACACTGTTGTTGCTTTCTTGTACTAATCCTACTTGTGTGTTAAAAGGTGCAAGTTGGAATGCATTTAGACCGAATCCTATGCCTTTTTCATTGCCAACTTGTTGCGCTTAAGCGAGTGGCTAAAGAAGCATGTACCCTAGTTCCACTCAATTGAAGAGGAACTCACAACCTATTGAGGCAAACTACCAAGTCAATGCAAAATTAAAATTTATAAAAGTAAAAATTGAAAACATAATATCGAAAAGGAAGATATGGAGTTAAAAAATTAAAATCTTGTAAAAGAATTATTCTTGCAAATTCGTTGGAGGTGGGTGGATGCTTGCCCATGGAGCTACCACAATGTATAAGCACTCTTTTTGTACTTGTCACAAATAGCACTGAGGGAGTGACCCGTGAAGTTTATGAAATTCCCAAACTCTCTCGTAACCATGTCTTCTACTTCGAGTTAGGAAGAGTCTAAAGAGTATCACCTTATACCCCTCATTAACCTCAACATCCCTATATGGTAGGACCCTCCTGGGAAAAGAAAGGATCTCCGTGCTATAGTATTTTGGAGTCCAGAAAAAAGCAAGAAGATGCAATGGGGTGGTCATTTTGTTCCACCTATCAATGAGATGCGACTATACTTCCGTGAAGAACCTCTCCGTAGGATCTTGCTCTTTGGCATTTATGATCAACTGAATTCCCTCAATCATTGAGTTGATTCCATTATAAATCTAACCCAAACATGGATGATCCATATCAATAACTTTGAGCATACTCACGATGGGGTTGGTAAAACTAAGTAGGTATTCTTCTAACCATGTTGCTCGATGCTTCTCACACCTTCGTGAACCATTTCAAGACTAGTGTGTGCAAGGAAAATCAAGTCTCAACAACCTATTAAACATTTAAAACAAATTAAAATTAAAAGAATTAAAACATTTAAAAATCAAAATTCTACAAATTACAGATTTATAAAAGTAATTCTATGATTAAGAAAGTAAAAGTTGTTTTTAATAAGTGCAACTTTGAGAAGGTCTTGAAGATGGCTTGGGACATGTGGCGGTTGTTGATGAACATTTGGATCTCACTTGCCTCCTCATAGACTTGTTTGATCTAATCAATTTTGGTGCCCAATTTTCATAACATTAGGTTGAGGGAATAAATGGCACTAAGTGTCCAAAATATATGTTCATACTTTGCCTTAGCCAACATCGCCGCAACTTTGCAATTTTTTTCTTTTGTCCGATATAACTTGGACAATACTTTGAGGCCCTACCATCTCAATGGACTCTATGAAGATGTCAGCGATGAATTGGGTACTTTTCTCCACCCCTCACTATCGATGACCCCTCAAAAACATTGTGACTTTAGCACACATTGCAATCACATTAATCAATGACCTATTTACCATATCTATCCATTTTCCGATGGACAACCCTGTTTCCACCCATGAATCCTTAATGGGATGCATTGAATCATCAACATGTTCTGTTTATTTTTTCAGTAAGGTGGTGCACCCCTTTTCATACCTTGGGCCAGTGAACCCTTTAAGGGATTCATTCATAGCTTTCACCATATCTTACTAGTATGGTGATCCAACAACATTAAATGGAAGTAGCCCGTATGCGTAAATACAACCCCCAAAGTGTTACTCAGCTATGTCTCTAGATTCATTCTAGGATGCCCTTTCCAATGGGCCTACATCTTTTGTTCTCTTCAAATAAGAGGTGAATCCTCTTCCTATGCAATCACGAGGATGTAAACAAATGGATGTGATGCAATCACAATATTGGTACGAGATAGAGAAGCAAACAACTTGCTAGATTTAGATCCTTTCTTTGCTAAAGGATGCTTCAATTTTAGGGCATTTTCTGCACTCACTTCTTCTTGCTATTTGATGTATCCAAGGATCTTTGTGTTGGCAACCCTTTTCCACTTGGCCCAACACAAGCTTTAACTCCGCAGCCAGTAAATCCTACACAAATGGGCTTCTGCTGGACAATAGGAACTCTTATATTGATAGTACAGTCTGAGCAACCCAAACATAGCTTCCTCTACTTGATACTTGTTCTAACATTTTGATTTGTAACATACTTGAAAGGGGTGAGGAAGGATTGGTTTTGAAGGTTGCTCTTTGGCCTCTGAACTAGCAATATTACTTTTGAGATTTAAGGCTGAATAAGAAAAGGAACCTGTTTGACATTTGTTGAAAGATTGTTTGTAAAAATAACATTTTTAAAGTTAACTTAAATCAACATCTCTTTGTTGCAAGCTCCTTAAACTCCTTGACACCAAATGGGTAGTTGTAGTGGTGTAGGATTAGCAAGTGGAGGGAGTTTCAGCCCCGAGCAATTGAAAAAATGAAGGTGAGAGAGAAAATGTTCAATGGGATGTAAATGTGTTGTTTGCTTTTGATAAAATGAATGTGAGTGGCTTTTAGGTTTATCCCTTTCTTTTATGATGTTTTAATTTTTCAGGTCCAAGTTTGATTTTAAAAAGCAAAAACATAATTAAAGAAATTCTTCTTTCCAGCAGGTCCTTGCGAGATACATCCCTGTATTGCCCAGCAGGGTTTGGTGCAACTGGGTTTGTCCTGCGATGAACTTGGCCGTACCCAACGCTGCTGAGCAATACTCTGTCCGTATTTTCAGGCGAACCAGACTAGGACCGGTACTCAGTATCCTCCATATGAGGACCGGACTCCTGGGGACAATTACCTGCTAATGTAGGTTAAAAACTGGGTTGAACCCGTCCATAACCAACCCTGCTGGTCAGTACCTGAGCTGTATTTTCAGGATAACCATACCAGGACTGGCCCCTTGGGTACAAGTACCTGGTAATTAAGGTAAAAAAACTGATGACAAACGAGGTACCCAATAAGATTCCTGTGAGAGTTTTCACCTTTTGGTCTCTGATGTTTCCAATTCACTGTCCACTGCATGCCAGCATTTAATGACTGACAAGAAATGCAACATAATATTTATTTTTGACTGAAAAAACATTCTTAACTTCGTCCATCCATTGCCATATTGCCCCTACATAGTAAAAATATCTTTTCTTTTTTAAATAACAACACGTACCACAGAACTATGTTGCATTTTCCAAGAGGAGGCTTCTTGGAAAGGCAATAGCACAGGCAGCAGCATAATCATAGTGACCAACTTATCATTTAAAGTACCTTATCCGATATTGAATCTGCAAAGGTCAAAGATGTTATGGATGCTAAAAAGTTTGCATCTATATCTTTGTGAGAATGCAGCATCCTTTACCTTAAAACATTAGAGAGAATTTTCTCCCAAAGTATAATGACATTTGGAAGTTCAAAAGGATGCATGCAATGCAAACCAGCTATACGTCCTGAGGTTAAAGTGAACCCGTAAATCCTTGTTGTTGGGTAATACTTGAGACTTGTGATCTTTGGATATGCAATCAGATCATAGTTCGCATACTCGTATTCGGCGAATACTCGACAGACCCAAAAAAATTGACTCGGCAAGACTCGACGAATACTCGGGAATACTCGGCAACTTAAAAAATATGCAAATTTCTTAAAAACACAAATTTTAAGCAAAATATAGCTAAATTAGTTCTATCAATTTCCTGCAACAAAGAAGAGTTTGAGTTAGCCTAAATTAGCTTTCATTTAAATAGCATAGCCTCCATAATTCCCATAATATTACATTTGAAACACCAAGCTATCTTATTGGTTATAGTTTATGTTGAGATAAATGCCATACAATTGAAATGTCGATGTTTGACATCCTTGTCCTATCTTATTGTTCCAATTCAGTTTTAATTTATTAGTTTCCATCATATAATATTCATCAGCACACATTACCGAATACGAGAGGCAAGCATGATTCGTAGGGCATCAACTAAGCAAGAGTAAAACTCAAGTTGATTATGCATTTCAGACATGTTGGTTTTCAAAATATCAAACTCCAGCCCATGCTAAATTTCAAACATCAATTTTCAGACTAACAAATCCTAGGATTATTGGTTCGTCTTATTCACAAAATAACATACCTATCTACAACAGCTTAATCCTCAGGAATATCTTCAAAAAGTTAGGCAAGGCTAATTTCTTCGCTGGAGGCTAATTCCTATAGGCCATCATCTCAGAAGCATTTATTTCCAAGAACTTAGAAGCATTACAAGTGCCTACAATTATCACTAGGAAATGCCATCAGTTTGAAGATTAACTTCAATACAGTTTAGGAAAGAATCCACCAAGACAATTCTAAGGATATCTACATTGGGCGAGTTATTGGATTGGACTCGCCGAGTTCTGGTTTCTTGGCGAGTACTCGCCAAAACTCGGCTAGTCTTTTTTTGCGAGTTTTTTCAGTGAGTATTCGTTTGTAGTTTTCATTGGCGAGTACTCGCCATCTCGGTGAGTACTCGCCATCTCGCTGAGTACTCGCCGAGTCTTCTAACTATGAATCAGATAACCCACACAACAATGCCTGTACTGAACAAGTGATAACTGTAGGTTAGCAATGGACACTGAAATATGTTAGCAGTTGTTTACTCCTAAAAATGAAATTGATTTCATTGTATAGAGGAATAAAAGATTCTCAAGCTAGAAAAGTCTTTTAGGATTCCAGGTTTGACATCTACTTCAATTTTTCTTAAATCACTGTCACGAGTTCTTGAAATATATTGAGCTAGGCATCCATGTATGTTAGGAATTTGCACACTGTGAAACATGTTTGCAATTCTTAAAATTAATTTCATTCCATAGCATAGAGAAATTGAAGATTTTGGAGCTGGCAATGTCACTTTTCCTGAGGCCACTGTCATTATTTCTTGAAATTATAATATAGAGCTAGGCATATGGTGATCTAAAAATTACAAAGAAATCCAAGGTTTTTGTTGGCCTCTTCTCTGAGCTCATTCACAAGCCACTATCACCATAGGACTGAAAGTGTTTTAACCATCACAGTCAATGTAGAAACGGGTTGATTTCCAGCAATATGGAAATTATTATATGTTGCTGCAGCAGGAAGCAAGAAATTTTTGGAACGATCTTCAATAAGGCAGTGACCATTTCAAAATTGAAAGTTCTTTAGTAGAAAATAGGGATTTTTGTGCTGCAAATCGTCAGTCTCCTTTAGGTTCTCTTGCTTTTAGCTATATAAACTTAAAGTGAAACAAAAAGCACTCCAACTAACATGGAATTTTCTCACATAAGAAATACAGTCTACAACAGACATAGTAGTTTCTAGGAAGACGAACTTCTCTGACAATTCCAAATTGGACCATTACTCTTTCATGTTCATAAGCTGCAAATTTCAATAATGATGAATTTCTTCAGAAACTGTTATTTGAAAGGGGTTTAGCCATCCACAAATGTTCCCGGCCCAAAGTCTCCAGCTTTGTCTATTTTTCTTCCATCTGTTACAGCTACATGTAATTTTCAGATTTAAGAGGTTCTCTAAATTAGATTTCTAGATGCTGACTTGTTTTATATCACTTGGGGAAGTTATAATTTTTTTCAATGCCCATTCCTGGATATTGCAATCCTGTAAACTTTTTCTAGTTATTTCTTATATGCAGGTTTTCTGCATCACGGTGCTTCCATATGAACTGATTCTAGAACTATGGAGTTTTTGTGTGTTATATTATTATTTTTCATGTATTTTCTTTCCTATATTTTATTTCTTCAACGCCACCACAGGTTTTGCTCCAACTTACATTTTGTCTAAATTCTACTTTATCGTCCATTATTGTCTAAAGGCTATTATGAGACAGACAGAGGATAATGTTAGCTTTTATCTAGGTCAGCTAATGAATATTCTACTTAATGCGGGGATGCATCTGCGTATGAGGGACTTGTTCTGTTTCTTGAGGAAACGAATACAGGAACTAGGGAACAAATGTTCTTGGTCTTCCTTATTTTGCTGGAAATCCAAGGAGATGCTGGGGATGGCTCCTAGCTATTCTTGTTCTCGAAGCAGAAGAATAGGAGCAGCAGAAAGAAGGAATAAAATTTGTGTTTGAAGGGATATGAGTTGTTATGGGATTGAAGGTAAGGGCCAACAGAACAATGGGATTTGTGTCCAGCGGAAGTATAACAGATTAATGAGGAGGAGATTATGAAGTTGCAGGAAGGTCTGCTGGGTGTGCCACTGGGGATTTTCTCCGAGCTTGAGGATAGGGGCAGGGTCAGTGATGAGGTCCAGACTCCAAGTACTGTCAATTCACTTGGAAGCAGATGTTTCTGTTTGGTTGTTCTTAATGACAAGATTATTTGTTTATTAGTACAATTGATTGTCCTATCTTTATTATAGATTTTTGATTGATGGTCCTATCTTTATTATAGATTTTTATTGATTATCCTATCTTTATGAAGGAAAAAATCCTTAATAAATTAATCTTGTCCTGTTCATAGATTTTTATAATATAAAAAAGCGATCATGCACATTTTCTTCTATATTTTGTTCTGTGTAAAATAAAAATGTCACATTCAAACCATTAAATCCCTAAAAAATTAGATGATAGTCAAAAGAACGTCAATTTTAATGTAAAAAAAAATTCACAATCACAATCACAACATCACATCTCAACCCTTGCTATCATTGTAGAGTGCCTATTGGCATAACAACAAAATCTTGTTCCTTTCCTCATTGCAATTTTTTAGAACACCTAACCTACCAAATCTCATAGATTATTCATAGATTTTTTATCATCAAACTTTGCAAGTCTCGTATTTTTCATCAACTAAACATATACCATCTAAGATGGCATTGAACAATATGTTAACTAGCAATACCACTGCATCTATTTATGTTGTAGTCTTCCTTAAATATTTATATTTGTATAAGAGAGTATCTGTTCTGCATGTCATTATCTTCATCCTCTACTTCTTTGTTGCCTTTATATTAATAATCTTTAAAATCCTCATAATCATTGACATCTGCAATCTCTTCAATCTTCAGATCTGTAGTCATCTTCATCAGCAACATCTAAGTTTTACAACTCTGCAAATCTGGAAGCGTGAATTTTGAGTGGATGTCCTTGGATATGTGTTAACACCTTCCTTCTCTTTAGAAACATCATATGAGGTGCTTAAATGCTTTGTGAGTTCCCTGGCCTTGTGATTGTGACCAGTGTACATGGGAGAAAGGTCATAGAAGAAATGACTATTCATGAGAATTTGTCAATAAAGAGATGACATGCTACACAGTTAGCAATTGTAGTGCCCCCTCCTTGTCAGCCACTAGTGTCTGGCAATAAATTTTAAGGTGACGGTAATTTTCAGACATTGCCCTTAAAAACGTAAATGAGTGTTATTCATATTATTGATCAAATGTATAAAAATGCTATTTTAATATATCTGTATTAAATTATAACATTTAAATTCCTATGAACAGTGATGGTTATATTTTAATTGTGTAAGTCACCTGCGGAGGTTATTTCAAACATTTGCGAGTGTTTTTATTTTTGTTCAATGTGTTTTGAACATATGCTAACGGTATTTGTAGTTGTGTAAATTGTTGTTAACATTAATTGGGTTGAGAAATTGGCTAAGTCTGAATTTAGAAGAGCCATCCAAAATCTAGATTTTGCATTATAACTCCTTGATGTCTAAAACCATTGTCAAACATACTAGAAGTATATACATAAAATGTAACTTAAAGTATAAGGAAGTAAATGTCTATATATAATGTAAAGTTATAATTCCACAAGTGTTGTATCTATGAAATAATAAAACAAATTGGATAAACAAAATGTAGGAATAAAATAAAGTAATTTTTAATTGCCCGAAAGAGGCTAGGGTGAATGTAGGGCATGTTTTGTTTGGTTTGGGTTTTGTCCGAGGGGGTGCCACCATGGAAGGGAGAATATTGGTTTTTAAAGGAAAGTTTGGTGAATGTGGCTGGGTATGCAGGCGCATGGAGGTGCAGCTGGAAGGGAAAGGGTCATCAGCCACAAACCGAAATGTTTGCAAGTATGCACAAAATGCATTTCCTTGAGTGGCCGTGCCCAAATGGACGAGATTTGCACCTATTTGGAGGTCGGGTCGGTATTATGGGGCCCTGCAGTGCGTGAAAGGGGAGTAAGCCTTGTTTTCAGGCCATGTATGGGTTGTTTCTCTCCCTCTTAGCCTCCATTCGCCCAATGGCAGGCTGCCATGTGTTTAGCAATATTTTCACTTCTTGGAGATATCCTCGAAACTGTTGGGAATTATAAGGGCTGCCCAAACCCCATCCTAGCGCATTTTCCAGCAGCAGACATTGGATACATATTTGGCAATAATCTTATGTTCCCTAGAGCTATTCGCTGAATTCGTTGGAGTCTGCTTGGACACATTGTTTTCTAAAATGGGGTTGCGGATCAGCTCGCCCTTAAATCGCAGGCATATGGGTTTCTTCCTTTTATCTAGTATAATTCTCGTATTATTAGTTTCCCTTCATAATTGTATCAAAATTAAAATCAAGTGATGGGTGTGTTATTTAAAATGAAACTGACTTTTGCTGCCCAAACTATTGAAAGTTAAGTTGACTTTGCCCAACTAGAATGACCGTTTGGTATAGTTGATTATGCTCCCATAATGTGTTTGAGGTTAGTTGAAACTTAGATGAATAAATTTTGGAAATGTAGCCCCCAATTAGTGAGTTGAACACGAGATTTTGTAGAAACACTCCACATAAACACCCTTGTGAAAGTTAATAAAGACATTTAAAACCCACGTGCAATACACCTCCCGACTCCCATACCAGAGATGTTAATGCTTGACTGTGTTCCCTGGTGACATGAAATGTCACATCAACCTTTAAACCAACCCTAGATGATCGTTTGACTGTTTAATGACGTGAGTTTTTGAGCCCAGTTGGCAAGCTGGCAGCAGGGGGACAACTGCTGAAAGTTAATTCGATTTGGAATTGGCTCATTTTTTGGGATCCGAGTTACAACACTAAACTATCAACTCACACCTCTTGTTTTCTGCCACAAGAATTGTTTACAACTTTTAGTTTTGAGAAAACCATTTTGGAAGCCACTTGACATCCTACAGCAAGAACTAACACTTTTACGATAATCAGCCATGGAAAAGTAGTCACAGAATGAGCTCTGGTTGTCGGAAATGTGTTTTGTCAATTCTTGTGGATTCTCATCACATAAGGGAAGTGAGGAGAACTGATGGAATGACTATTTAAGTTTTCGACGATTCCTTTTGAAACCCATTCCGTAGCCATTTTGGCTAAAACGGGCAATTTTGTAACATTGGAGCTACATCTTGAAAACTTTCCGTGGGACCCCTCTAGCTAAATAACTGATTGAGAAATTACAGGATACACTCACATGACTGTACATAACCTTCATTTAACTTATTGCATATAGAAGTTGATTTTGAATAATATTGTGTCTCTCTCTCCCTTTCTCCCTCTCTCTCAAATGCATTTAAAGAGTATGATATCATTGTGAATGAAAAATATGTGTGCGTGTTTTATGCTAGTTGTAAAGGAGATCACCATGCCAGCTCTTGGGCTGACAATGTGTTTGCCTGAAAGGATTCAGTAGTGTTATTATCAGTGTTATGCGGGGACGCGTCCCCTAGATTTTGGTGACGTCCCGGACGTCCCAAACGTTTCGGGGACTTGGGGACTTGGAGGGACATCCCCTATTTTTTTAAATCTTTCAAAAACTTTTGATGTTTTTACTTTTAAAAAGCTGTTATTTTTACGAAGAACATTAAATTATAATCTTGAAAGTACCTGAATAGAGTTTAAATCCCTAAATTTCATTGAATAAAGTTAAAATATTCAAATATTAATATTTTATATATTATTTTAATAGCCGTCCCCTTGCCGTCCCCAAAATTTGGGATTTTTTTCCCGTCCCGGAAACCCCGTCCCTCTGTCTCCCCGTCCCCCGTCCCCGAGACTTAGGTAACTATGGTTATTATTATGTTTGTAATAACATGTACCCATTGAAATGAATTGCATTTGTTGATGGAAATAGTAACCCTACTCGGGACGTGGATTGATAAAATACCATTATTATATTTAATATTAAGCAAGAGAAAAACTTAGTGCTTTTTGTGACAAATTGATTACAATACTTTGTTAAATATGTTGCTGAGATGTATCTGCTTGTGCTTGGTATAGTACTTGTAAGTTACTTGTGGATAAGATTGTAGGCATATCACTCAATTGAAATGACCACGTTTTTGTATAACAAATTCAATGGTAAAATGGTGGATGCGATCATTTTGTGATCTACGAGCCATTAGAGAACTAGAAAGAAAAATATATATTTTAATTGTAAGGAATGAGAAAAAAGCAGTGTTACGCGGGGACGCATCCCCCTTTTCCTTACATCCTGGGGACTTGGGGACAGGGAAGGGGCGTTTCCCGCTTTTCCAGGAAAAAAGGGTGACGTCCCCAAAAACATGGAACGCACCCGGGACGTCCCGGGTGCAAGGAGTCATTGGGGACGTCGTGATGTTCGGGGATGTCACGACATCCCCTACGACCCTGCCGCTTTTCCAACTTAAAACCCAAGCATGCATGCATTTCTGACCACAAAACTATGTCATTCATGCAACAGTAATTGGCTAAATGGCGTTCAGATCACAATTCATAGGACATTTAGGCCCATGCCGACTCTATTTGTACCATAGTTCCTGTCCAAAAGCTTTTAACAACAAAGTAGCAACCATTAGACTAGGACTGAAAGCCTACACCTCACATTTGTTTGTTTTCTGCACGCTTGTTCTTTAATGCAAAGTAGCAACCATTAGACTAGGACTGAAAGCCTACACCTCACATTTGTTTGTTTTCTGCACGCTTGTTCTTTAATGCAAATTCTAAGTGAAGAAAGCGAGCTCCAGACATTTTCATCTTCAACCTTCTTCAGCTAAAAGACAGTTTGGTATGTCAAGGACATATTTCAGTTTCTTAATTTAAAAATTTAATCTCACATTTTTTGTGTCAGAAGCTTCTAGGTATGATGAGTTTTCCCCTATAGCTGCCTGCTAGAATACAATTCAATCATTGGTTATGCATAATACAATGGATCTTTACATGATAGAGAGGTTCTACCTTGCACTTGAAGTGAATGGATCATTTAGCACTGTGCTACCAGCTTCTATTGTACTAACTGTTCCAATCTAATATTTCATAGCATATGTAGGTGTACTCTTCTCATGTTGACAATTGATTATTGAAGAGTAAGACTTGTTTTTAATCTTCAGCTTTAATCTTTCATTGTCATGTTGAAGTTTTGAACATTGAATATATAATATATATAGCATTTTGGGCCTTGGCTTATGTGATGAATAATTGGATTAATCATTAATGGTTTCAATCTTCAAACTTTCAATTTTAAGTCTTAGTTTATTGAATTATTCATGTTATATTTGTAAAATTAATAAATTATATATATTTTAATATATTTTTATTAGCCGTCCCCTTGCCATTCCCCGCCATGCTCAAATTTTCAAAAATGTGTCGTCTCCAAAACCCCATCCCGCCGTCCCGAGTCCTAGGTAACTATGGAAAAAAGGGATATTCTTATATGGATAGTCAATACTTGTAATTTTCATTTTAGTATAGAGAATGAAAGTTGTAAGAATTATCTTAGTTGTATTAGTACATGTTGGCATCAACTAACATAGAGAAAATAAGATTACAAGTTTAGGATACACTATAGAACATGTATGCTAAATGGCAAAATGATACGAAACACCTTGTTGGGATTGCAAATGGTTAAACCCTATTAGGATGATAGCCTAAAAGACAACATGAGGACTCTAAGCTAGTAAGCCTTGTGAAGGATATTATAGACCACGTGTTAACCATATGTCTTTCTTCCTAAATGGAATCAAAGAGAAGTTGGCGATCCAAGAATGACACAAGTAAGAGGAGTGCATGAATATTGAACAACCTTGCTAAAGGACCTACAATTTACCATTGAGATATGTACATGGACCCTATCTTCATGTGTATTCCCTAGAAACCTAGTAGTAGGTGTTGGTATGTGTGTATGTATGGTGCAATTGTCAAATGGTATAGTCTTACATTTGAAAACATGAGGAATGAAAGTGTCTAAACAACACAATTGTATGGTTGACTTTGGAAAACTAAGTTATAATGGAGGTGACTAAACAATGTAGTTGCATGGGTTCGTGGGAGCAATTAGAGAATGCAATAATGTGACATTGAAAGGTTATCAAACAAGCATTAGTAAACAGTAAAGTGAGGTGAAACCCTTATGTCAGAATATGCTTGTTAATTTCATAATTGAATTGAAAACAAACTAAATGAGAAACGTGATACTAAAAGTCATGTTGGGAGTTGTGTTTGTAAACTTGTGTGAATACCCATATGAGTTTTCAGGACTCCCGTTGAAATCTTCTTCTCTGTGAAGGTAACCAATAATGCAAACCTAATAATATATGACTAGGTTGTAAAGCCATATCACTACTAAAATGAGATGTAGATATACATTGTTAGGAGTAGGGAAATAGTGTTTTTTTAGTGTCTTATGTTGTGTCTGGCTCTGTAAATCATAATGAACCATGGATTGTTGAATGATTTTTAGAGTAATAGGTAAGAAGATGAACTTGGGTGAGTATGGTCCATACAAGGAAAGGGCTACCTTAAAATTCATTTGATTCATAAGTGACCTTCTTAACAACTCTTTTTCATGTGATACACTTATGTGAGGAACTTATACCATGGCTAATGATCTGCATGGTAATTGGTCTCTTGAGAGAACCTTGTGCAGATGGATGGGTATCTTGGGTTGTTGTAACATGGGGAAATGTTGTGCCGATGCATAGTTGTACTCTTGTGTCGAATTTGAGCATCCCTTTTATACCTAATTAAGATAACAGATACATCGTGAATGAACCTACTTAATGTACCAATAAACCACCCTGATAGGAGGTGCACAAGATCTTGTGAAAGGTGTATCGAGTTATACTCTTTTCCTCTGTGGGGTGGTACTGCTTATGGCCTAGAATCCAAAGAAAAAGGTAAGAAGAAAACATGATTGGTGATAAGCTTACCAGTTATGCACTTTCCAAACTTATAGGGATGGCTAGGATGCGCTTCAAGTCACACGCTGAAGATGCACGTCTTGGAATTAAACCTTTTATAAGAATCAAAACTGAATTTTATTTTGATAGAACTAATGAGAAAGAGGGTTTGAACTAGTATTTGGTCGAATCCAGTTTTGAAAAGGATTCGTATTCTGCGATGTTCATATCGTGTCTCTGGATGATAGTAATTATGCTTCCGCAGTCAAAAATTTAAACCTTTAAACTGTAAGTTAAATGTATATGTATGTAAATGTGTAAGTTACATGTCATTGGGGTAATGCAAACTGAGAGTGCCAGTGTATTTGTGGGCGCAGTGCTTGTGCCTTGTGGTCAATGCTGCAGTAGTAAGTGTTGTTTTAAATGAAAAATAAATAAATAAATTATTCCGTGAATTTTACTGTTGCACTTTTGGCAGGGAAAATTTTGGGCATGACAACAATCCCACAAAAATACAAAAAGCTAAAAATTTAAAATCTTTAGTAACTCTACAAATCTTAAACATTCAGAGGGAATTTGACAATTTTGAACTCTTCAAAATGATTACTATGTCTTCAGCCTCTTAAACAGTTGGCAATCTTCAGCTGCAGAGATGATGATGTGGACATAGACACAAACATGGTTTTATACTTATAGGCACACAGATGAAAATATAGTTCAGGATACATACAATTGTTGCAATTGCAGCATCTCGTGGACTTCAATATAATACAAAGGCAAGACAACATAGAAGTTATAAGGAAAATGTTGCATGCCCTAAAATAACTTGCCAATTGGATAAGAGGCTACAAGGTGAGAAGCCATAAGTGGTGGATTACAGTCACCATTCCTTCCCTCTATTAACAAATATTTTTAAGTGCTTGTGTGTTAAGTGGGAACCCTTGACTTGTGATTACTGCCAAAAATACACAGAAAAATGTGATGAGTATAATGACTACTCATGGATGTCATCTTGAGATGACTTAAACCATGGGCAAAATCGCACAAAAATCAGTAATCTAAATAAATTGCCTATGGAAGCCTTCAATTTCTTATCATAAGTACATGATTAGGTTGTAATCGGGTTATTCCCACATTGGTAAGAATTGTGGGACAAGAATGATTTATGAGGCATTACATGCAACAAAGGCTTTGCCAATGGTGAAAGATCCTAGAGGGTGAGAAGCCCAAAGCAAAGAATTACACACACAGTTCCTCCACTTTATTTATTTGTCTTAGTTATAAATGTTAGTTTATAATTATACAATACCAACTTTACTTGCAAGAGTTGGAAACTAGTGTGATAAACAGTTTCAAACACTTTCTTGATTGCTTTTCAATGAAAAGGACATTTTCTTTAAACGATGTTTTACAATTGCTTCAGAAAGCCTACAAGATATACCTTCAGAACCTTCAGAAATGTGAGTATAGATAAGTAAACCATAGACGATAGACATTTATTTGTCAACATGGGAAAAAAAAACTGGTTTTCAATAGACATGAAATTTGTTAGTTTTCCATCTAAAAGGTTATGAAGTTCAGAAATGGCACCATAGTTTACTAGGAGTAATAGATATGAAGTTCAATAATGGCGTCATAGTTTTCTGGGAGTATTCTATCTTTCCTGACACTGATGATTGATAAATCAATGATAATGCATATCTTGTTTTATGTGTAAAGGTGTGCCAAACCTATGAATGCTGATTGAGATCCCATGCCATCTCCTATTTTGCTTCCCAAACAAATAGCTTGTGAATCCTTTTGTTAATCATCTTTATTCCAACCTTTGTTGGCAAAAGCCAGAATTTATTCTCAAGTTTGTGTCTTGCTATTATGGACAAGGTTTTATGTTTTGTTGCATCTTGTCACTACTTTTGGTTTTTCAAACATGCAAATTTTCACGTTTAATGGTTAAACCTGTTTTTGCAGAAAACAAATATATCCTGTACACCTGAAACCCACATTTTGTAGTAAGAGAAAGAGGTATTGAATGATTTATCATTTATCAAGAGACATGCTTAGATATGGGGAATGTAGGTAATGGTGGTTCAATGGCAATCTTATGTTACATCTTCATGCAAAGACTTCCATTTTCTTTTTCTGTCTCCATTCAGGAGTTGTCTCTTACCTGTCTTACTGCAAAGAAAATACTTTTCGTGTGAGTGGTAATTATTTTGTCGTATGAAGTGGTATGAGTTTCAGAAACCTGAATGGAACTTAGTCTTGGGAACTGTGGCGTTGTAATTCACCAATCCGTGTTCTCTAAAACTATATTGGCAACTACAAAATTTCAGATTTTGTGGGATTCACCATTTCAGTTTTCTATACATACTTTTTGAAATGGCAGCTCATTGTCATATATTATATAAATTAGCAATAGCACCCCTAATGTTTAGGTTTAGGCTTTCATATACAGTAAAACAAGTAAATAAATAAAAAATCCTCATTAATCATCAGATTTTTCTTGCAACCAATATATTCTGCCCCAATATTTAGAAATTCTGTTCCTGCAATTGCTGAAAATTGCAAATTGCTTTTTTACTACTAATGCTCGAGTTTCTAGCTCTTTTATAACAAATTGTTTTTAAGGAATTCTAAGCTTAGATATGAGTGGTCTTATTGAGTATGACAGAACTTATTAATTCTATCACCGATTACTGTGCAGGACATCCAAGCCTCAGGTGCATGGGCATCACAATAGCCATTAAATAGTCTTTAACAAACTGTGGAGGCGATTGTAGCAGTTTGATGAATACATAGATTTGGTGTGTAATTAAACAGACAATATAAAGGAGAAAACAATCGCTGCTATTTCTTTCTCATTTTGAACAAGTGCAGGGTTGGAGCCTGAGAGATTTCAAAAAGAGAACATTGTAAGCCTATATGATAGAGTCTGGAGATGCTGTGAATCACTCTAAAAATATGCAGCTATACCACCATCCTTTCTCCATTAATAGTCAGAAGGT